>CAJQZJ010000418.1:7816142-7851142 GCA_907164525.1 Lophiomys imhausi | reverse complement strand
TTGAGTGGGATGGAGAGAAGGCAGGCAGCTATAGACAGAGAAGCTGCAGGCCAACAGGATTTCCTTTTCCTCCGTGGTTCTGGGGACTTTGCAGGGAGCTCAGATCCAGCCCCTGCTAGATGGTGAGGCCAGGGTGAAGTGACTTCAGGTCTCAGCTCACACAGTTAGCCATCCTCCAGTCTTCTGCAGCATCCCCGTTATCTGATATGCCCCCTCTCCCTCTCTCTTCTGTGACAGGGTCCCACTGTGTAGCCCCACCTGGTCCGGAAGTCACTCTGTAGACCAGGCTGCCCTTGAAGTCACAGAGATCTGCCTGCCTCTGCCTCCTGAGTGCTGAGATTAGAGGCATGTGCCACCCACTACGCCTGGCAAGGACTTTCTTCTAGGTACAGATGTTCCCCACGGTGATGCTTTACCCACACTGGCTGAACCCCAGTCTTCCACTGGACCCTGCCTGATGTGGACACATGGAGGATTAGGAAGCAAATCCAAGGGCTGGAAGCTTCACTTCACAGGCTCAGGGTGATGTCTAGTGTTTGGTTTTAGTTCCTAAGCACAGGGCTTCTCCTGTGGTCGGATATTCAGCCTCTATATGGGGTTAAACTATGGAATCTCCCAGACAACAGAGACAACAGTGCAGGGCAGGGGGATGTGGAGGGGTTCAACAAAAAGAAAGGAGGTAATTGATATATTTGAGTTGGTAGCAAGGACTAGAAGAAGATGGAAAAGACTGGGAATCAAACCCTCTGAATAATGTCAGAACAGTGTTTAAAACCTTCATGTGGAGAGTAGCCTGCCTACAAAGAGAACATCTCACAGAATAACATACAGGTCTCATTTACAGATTCCTCAATGCTGTGGAATGGGTGTGTCCAATGAGGGACCATTCTGGTGGAAGGGTAGATGAAGGATAGGCAGAGAGAAGCCAAGGGTATGGCCACTTGCATCCTGGGAGTTGGCCTCAAGACCAAAGGAGAGTTGCACCCTTGCTGCAGTCTCACTGCTGCAAGAGCCAGAGGAAAGTGACCACAGGTCAGGGAGGGGTGCTTCAGCTTCCATATTAACACCTCTCCTGAGAAGGGGACTCTACAGTTTGCAGAACAAACCACTTGTCACGTCCAGAAGTCAAAGTATCTGGGCCTGTTGGGGCGTTGACATCAAGGACTAGGAAAGCATCCTTGAGTGAGGAAGGACAGGGCCATGGTCACCTGGCTCTTGTGCATGTAACTGTTGCATGTGATCATGGGTGGGCAGAGAATAGCTGCCCATTCTCTGACCTGCCAATGACCCTGATTGGCCCTAGAGCCTTGTACTGTAGCTTCCCTCTGCGGGATGACCTTGGTCCTGGCTGATGGTAGGTACCACATGGCGACCTCAGATCCAGGCTGGCTTCCAAGCAGGGGAAGTGAGCGGTGACCATCTTGGAAGGAGTGACCATGGGAAAATGACTCTACCTCTCCCGGATCCCACTTGATAGCATAGACTGTGGCTGAACTCATGTAATCCTAAAACCATGCCCATGATGAGGGTTGCTTTAAAGCCCTATTTTGCAGATGGGGAAACTGAGATCTAATGCAGTCAGCCAAGAGAGCTGGGTTGGGCCCAGAGACAGAGTTCCTGGCTTCTGTGGTACCCTGCAGGGAGGAGGGAAATAGGGGCCAGAGTGAGTGATGAGCTAGCCACACCTCAGTCCCTGCTCTCTGCTACTTGGCCTTGTGGCCTTGACCAAGTGAACTGATCTCTCTGAGCCTTGGCTTCTCCACTTTGAGGGTCAAAGTCACATGATCAAATTAGTCACTTATGACAGTGTATGACTCCTAAGCAAGATGTGCGCTTTTTATGTTTAAGGTTGAAGAGAGGGCAGTCGGGTGGCTTATGAAGTGGTCAGTCAGTCAAAAGGCAGCAGTCCCATCCTCATATTTCATTACCCAAAACAAGGGCTGTGATTGACTTTTATGGTCAAAGGTAGGGGTGAATTCCATCCTACGAGTCAAGTGGCTCTCATGTGTTAAGGGATGTTAACTGCGTCCAGGATGGCACATCTCACTGTACGGAGAATGGACCCAGGGGTTACATCTCATCAGACACTGAATTTCAATGTCACCCACCAGTTGAAGGCCTGCCTGAGCAGTGTGTGGGCTCTGAAAGGCTCAGCTCCCCCACGCTGTGACTCACTCCTGCCTTCAGCCAGTTCTTTGTTTTTGGACCTCTGTGCTCCTGACCCTGATTGTTTCCATAGGCAGACATTTGAGGTGAGAAGGAAGGAGAAAAGAAAGGCTGCATTGACTATTCTTCCTACCCCTAACAGCAGGACTGATGTAATGTCTGCTCTTCCTAGGGACTGCAAGAGGTCCCTATGTGCGGCCACTAGCCGTCACTCAGAGCCAGTAAGGGAGGGATGGCCCTGCCACTCACTGTAGAAGAGACAGAGGGGAAGGATTATGCCCCAAAGTTGGTGGTCTCCTGGCTTGCAAGATTTGACCAAGCCCATGGTGGAGTCTCATCTCAACCTTCAAAGAGCAAGCTCCTATAGTCTTTCTCTTAAGAAGGCTTGCCACGGGCTATGTGCTGTCCTGATGCAAGATGTGTGTGTGTGTGTGTGTGTGTGTGTTTGTGTGGAGGCCAAAGGACAACTTAGGATGTTAGGCCTCAGGCACAGTGCACTTTTAAAATTTTGAGTCAGGACCTCTCACTAACCTCGAACTTTCCAAGTAAACCAGGCTGACTGGCTAGCGAGCCTCACACACATGCCTCTTTCTGCCTCCCCAGTGCTGGGATCACAAGCATGTGCCACCATGCTTGGTTGCAAGGTTCTGGGGACCAAGCTCTGGTCCTCATGTTAACTGACCCCTCTCCCTAGTCCTTAATGAGAGTTTTCAATGACCATGGTCTTGCCATTCTTAGAACTATGACCACACACTTTCTACCCTTCCTTGCTACTGTCTGTGACCAACCTGGACTTAGTGGTAGCAGCAGCGACTGCTCTGGTTGAAACTAAGGACTTCTTTTCAGGAGAGTGTCTGCCACCTGTTACATGCAAACTGGTACCAAGCTAGCAGCTCCTCCTAAGCAGATATCACCACTGAGGCTCTCAATAAAATGACAAATGAGTGATGTTAGGCTCTGAGAGCTAAGCCACCCTCCCAAAATCCTAGCAGACTCCTATTCTAGCTCTGCATTGTTAGGACCACCCTGGGAAACTCAGGCCCTAGGGTGTCTCATTTACATTGGATGTCTTCTGCATGGGATTGCAAGGGGGTGTGGCCGGCACTGGCTGGCAGAATGGGCTTTGTAAGCTCTGGCTGTCTAAGGCTTTATCTACTTTATCTACCTCTTCTCCCTTACAGAAGAGGAAATGGAGGCCAAGAGAGTAAGAGCCTTGGCCAAGGTCACAGCACTCAGAAGTGGAAGGTACAGAAAGCTTCTAACCCAATTCCCTGTCTTCATATCTGGTACTATTTCCTGTACCCCACTCACTGCCTGGGAACATCTGTTGGACAAATCTTAGTGTGAATGCCCTGGAAAAGAAATAACAAGAATCTCATTCCCTGTGCGACTTGATGGAGTTGTCTCTCTGCTGCTGCTAATATGAAGTGTGTGTGTGTGTGTGTGTGTGTGTGTGTGTGTGTGTGTGTGTGTGTAAAATCACAAAGAGAGTGACTTCAGTGTTGTCCCCTTTCCTTCCTTTGGTGCTAACGTCTCACCATATCAAAGGGCCTCTGCTTCAGAGGAAAAACCATAATGAATGACTCAAAATAGCTCAGCTGAAGAAAGCTCAGGTTTGATTTGAATCGCAGAGGAAGTGATTCCTTTTTAGTCGCCCCTCTCTCTCTGTACTTCCTGGAGGAGGCTTGCAGGATCTGCAAGATCCTTCTAAGTCAAGAACAGTCAGAGCTGAATAATTGATCTGAAAGTCTTCCTAACCAGCACCGATCCCTGTAATTCCAGAACACCACCAAACACCATCTAAAGGACAGAACACACCGTGTTTCCTTCCGGCATCCTGTTCTCTGAGGCCCACAGGGAAAGGTGTGTTTTCCCCATCCCTGTCCTGTCTTGGTGAGCATCTTGTTAGGGGTGGGGCCACGCAAGCCTATTACAGGTTGATCTCGCATCACCGTGACACGCGTCTATCAAGACAGTTCTTAGAAGCTGAGATGCAGATTTAATCAATGTGCCGTGATCCGATTAGACTGAGTAGAGCTCCATCCACGGATCCCAAGGAAACCAAGGGCCATGGGGGTATGTTTCTGTAGAAACTTACTTGACCTGCATGTGCTACGAGAGAGACGCTGAAGCCACCAGAGAAACATCCACAGGCCTCCCCACGCTGCTGCCGTTCACTTGCAACGTAGCCCTCCGCACCTGACAGTGCCTCTGTGGAGCAACGCAGCCAAGTTGTGAACTGCACCTTCTCCTTTTGCTTGGAGAATAGTTCTATTCATCCAAGCAGCCAAGAGGAGTTGAGCTGATTAATAAAAAAAAAAGCCCGTTTCTTTGAAGCGTCATCTTTTAAGTATTGTGGTCTGACTGCTCTGTGGCTGCACGGATTTGAACAAAGCCAGCTTGGAAGCCACTAAAATGAATGTGTTACTCAGCTTTATTGACACAATGTACTCTGAGGCTGCAAGTTGGGTAATGATGCCAACAGTTGGAAGGAGGAGAGCGGGTCGTGACTGTGGGCCGGTGCTAAGGGTAAAGAGACTACACCCAGGCTTGGTGTCGCAGGCAAAATAAGGTCATGGAAAGTTCTCGAATTTTCACTTCCCCAAATCCAAATGTGGGTTGGCTGGTTAAGTGCTGAAGACTGGGCAGCACTCCGCCATGGCTGACCCTCCTGTGATCTTAGGTAAGAGTGAGCAAGGCTACTTTAAGTCTAACGATCCATGGGGGATGGGGCGGAGGGAGTCAGCACATCAATGGAGTCAGGAGGAAGTGGCCAGAACCTCCTGGCTTCATCCTTCATCCAGGCTGCGGATTCAAGCTACTGTCTCATCCCGCTCTCTGATTGGAGGGAACCAGCACACTTTCAATATCACCTTCTCCTACCCTCTTTCCACACACGTTCACATTTGACCCACTTCCCCCTTCTATCCAAAGACTCGGCCCAATTCTCAAGCCCTCTCCCCCACAGTTCTGACCCAATTCTCTCACCATTTCCACAAAGACGTGACCCAATTTGCCTCCACCCTTCCCCATGCGCACGCCATCACCCCCCACCTTCAGCCCTCGCGCCTGCAGCCCCAACCTCGCTCCCATCCCCAGGCTCCTCATCACACCTGTTCCTCCCTGTTTCCCCTCGTAGACTGGAACTGGACCAGTGTTCTCCCCGAGGCCACACCACCCCCTTCTCCAGCACGGGGAAGGCCCAGCTTCACTTTGGCACAGCCTCCTCTCTCCCAGGTGTGTTCCCAGGGATTTGACCCAATTCCCTCACTTCTCAAACCCTGCTCCCACCATGGGCCTCGCCACCCAGCCTCTTCCCAAGGACATGCCCAGCAGGTCACTGCTGAAATGTCACGGCCACTCACAATGCCAGCGTCCCCAATTACAGTTCGCAGCCCAGCCCCGTGCAGGCAATTACCTCCGCACCTGCTATGGCCAGAGGAGACCATGCAGCTGCCTATGCCTTCAACTGAGATTCTGTTATTAGGCTATTTTTAAAGAAATCATTTTGCTGGCTGCCTGTCAGCACTTGCACTTTTTCTTAAATAAAAAAGATCCATGATTAGTTTTGGTGAAGTGTGACAGGCTGCAGGTCAGGGGCTCATGGAAAGGACCAGTACCCCACCCAGAGCACCTGCTTCTCATGTCCCCACATCAGCTGGATTGTTTAAGTGGCATTGTCACTTTTGGGACTGAGTAATGCAAAAAAAAAAAAAAAAAAAAAAAGCATGGAGTTGTGGATATTGGTAGAAGGAAGAGCCAAGGGGGTCGGTGGTATTCCACGCATCTAGCCTCCTGTTCCTCCTTCTGTAATCATCTATGTAGGTGATGGAGAGAGACAGAAAGGATGCTGGATCCCCTTCCCAGAGTGGGATTAGGATTAGAAAATAACTGCCGTTTGGGAGAACTCCGAGTTTTTCTCCTAAAATGCAATGACTGCAGATTGTAAGGTTTTGGATATGGCAAAGGTTGATTCTGAGTGTTCGTTATTACAATGACAGTAGCTCCAGTTGTTGCAGAAGCCATCACTGCCCTCTTCATCTTGAGCTTTATCCCAGTCATCATTACCACCACCACCATCATCACACTCAGAGGTACCAAGTTCATTACAATGACCACATCCGAGCCACCCTGGCTCGTCATCCACAGCACTACCTTTATTTATGAATGAAGTCTTTGAAAAGAATAAGGGTCATTTACTCCCTATTTATTTCACTTCATTTTTGAGATAAAACACCATGTATCCTGGGCTGGACTCAAACGTAATACCTAGTTGAGGGTGATCCTGAACTTCCGATCCTCCTGCCTCCTCTGCTGAAGTGCTGGAATCACAGATCTGCATGCCCAGTTCCCAGGTGACCCTGGGGATTGAACCCAGGGCTTCTTGCTTGCTGGGCAAGCACAGTACCAAGTGAGACCATATCTCAGCTCTGCTCTTTTTTCCTTTTTAGGTATTTTTCTGTTTCCCTTATGTGTATGCTAGCTGCTTGTACTTTAGCAGCTCTCCTCCCTTTATTTTTTTCTTGTCCTTCAACTCTTCCCTTGCTTCTTCTCATCCCTCCACCTCTCTTGAGGCTGCCTTAACCCTATGTGCTCTGAGGACATATAGAACACTTCCAAAGGTTCTACAAGACATGCAGACCCTGCCTGCTGGAAACCCACATGGAGGAGGGCAGCTGAAGCAAGGATCCTTTCTCTGCCCTCACGGTTAGATGTTTTCATCCAAGTCGACAGTCAGTCTGAACTGACGCCTCTCACAGACAGAGCTGCACAGTGCTCACTAAGTTAGCATTGGCCCTCAGCTTTCAGGCAGTGAAGGAATGAAGTCCACAGGCTTTCCCTTCAGGACACATCCCTGGCCTTACCCACCGCTTCCATTTGTTTTTGATCAAACTTTGACACCGATGGACTTCCCTGCTGGGAATCCAACTGTGGTCCAGAGTCAATACCCAGCTCCTCTGATGACTCATCATCAGACGAGAAAAATAACTGTGCTAGCATCCCTCAGCTTCTTTGGATTTTGCCCTTCTCATCCAAGCAGTGGGAATTCCACCATATGGCATGGGTGAGGAGTCAGTGGTATACGGTCTTTGAATGGGTTCCTAGGAGTCCAGCCCATGGAAAGTGCATGCTCACTGGGTGCTGGCTTCTCTCGGCATTGTCATCCCAAATGGACACCTCAAGCCAGGGAACTTGGACCCATCAGGTTATTCATGGGAGGTGTCCCACACCCCCTTGTTGGCCACTCACTGCTGTACATATGAGGGACTCTGATTTATTCCCAGGCCCCACATTAAAAATCCTTGAGGTAAAGTTCAGCATCCCAAGCCCAGCACTTCCCTTGTGAATGATGGGGGGGGGTGCTGCCCACAAATCTAAGTGATCCAGTCAGGGTGAAGTGGGAAGGGGTGAACAGAATGTGCCTCTCCAGCTCCCCTGTATTATTGGCATCCAGACAGTCTTTAGGCTTATGGAGAACATTATTCTGTGACCCTCCTCATCTCTCTACAGGTTCCATCTCTGCTTCAGCAGAGGGATGCCACAGCTGCCTTCTCCTGGGGCCCACTGTCTCTCTACTCTCTGCTCATCTTTACCATGCTTAGCCATAGAGGACCATTGATAATTGCATTCAGGAACTGCAACACAAGTAAGGAACGAGGCAGAATTCCCGTGCAATTGGATGTTCTTTTAAAAACTTCAAGAATACCCTAAGACAATTCACTTCATTGGGGCAGTTCCTACAGTTTCGCTTGTGCCTGGGGAAGATGTGGGGCCCAGAGTCTATGCTGGAGCCAGGGAAGTGGACAGAGGGGACAGACAAATGCAGTCCCATCTTTACTTGTGAGCTGCACAAGGCATTACCCAGTCTCTTGGCTACTCAGTTTCCCCACCTGCAAAATGAGATCTTGAAGTCGGGTCCACATGGTTGTAGTGAGGATAAAATAAATAGGTATTTTTTTCTGCTTTGAAGTATTCCCTTTCTTTGTATTTGTCCCTTCTTCTCAGGTTTCTTGATCTAGATTTTTTTAGAAATGATGGCAGCTCAGAGGTGGGATACTGGAGCCTGGTAGCCTTGGGAAGATGAGCAGTAAAAAAAAAAAAAAAAACCTTACATAAATACGTAAATTGAATTGCCTACAGAAGGACAGCAACATAGTTGTGCGGGCTCATCATTAAACAGAAAAACAAATGATACCAAAATAACAGTAATTGTATGGGAAGCCAATGGGTATTTCTAACCTCTGATTTGTTTGTGACTACTGCCCTAGTTTATAATTGATGCTAAATCATGCAGTTATTAAAAAAACAAGACATCCAACTCGACAGCCCTGATGATGGTGATGCTTCTTCCCAGCATGGGAGGCTCTCACTTGGTTTAATTGAAGGAAAGCTATGCAAGTGTCTTCTTTCTCTCTCTTTTGAATTCTTCCTTTCTGCGCCCCCCCCACCAGGCCATCTGTCCAGCTATTAAAATCTCATCAGCTTCATTGTGAGAGTACTTACTTCCCCCAGACTGTCACCCCAAAGGGGGTGCCTGGAGCCAGTGAGTTCCCAGCACTTGGGTCCCTTTGAAGGGCAGGTCCGTTTGAAGGCATTTACTCTGGACTTTTGTTGGTATCCCAGCTTCCCTTTCTGGCTTCTCAATGCTAAATCGACAGGGGACTCTGTGATTTATTTCCCAGCCCCACATTAATGCCCAGTAATTAGTTTATAGGCTTACTAATGTGTGGACACGTTCTGTGGTGGGAGAAACCACGATGGCTCTTGTCAGCAGGCTAGGATCTAACAAGACAGTGTTTGATCTATGGAAGAAGCACTCTTGGGGTGAAGTTCAACTCTCCAAGTTCAGCATGTTCTTTATGGATGATGCGGGAGGGGATGCTAGTGAATCCAAGTGCTCCAGCCAGACAGATCATAGGAAGGGACCAAGGCAATAGCCAGTGTTCTTTTAGACACAGTCTCTGCATTGCTACTATGCCGGAAATGTCCATTTGAGAGTCTAGAATCTCCTGGAAGACGGGTCTCTGGGAATGCAGGGGATTCCCCTGTGTCAAGTGATGCAGGAAGACCCATCTTAACTGCAGTCCAGGTCATCCCATGGGCTGTGTAAAGGGGAGAGAGCACCATCAGGCATATGTTCATTCTTCTCTACTTCTTGCTGTGGGTGAGATGTAACCAGCCTCTTCAGGCCCCTGCCTTGACTTCCCTGTCACAGTGAGCTCCACCCTGAGCTATGAGCTAGGATGAATGCTTTGTCCCTCAGGTTGTTTTTGTTGGAGTACTTTTTTTTTTTTTAATCAAAGCAGCAAGGAAAGAAACCAATACACCATTTTCAGGCCCAAGAGGCATGCTATAGGCCAGTATGTGGCATGTTATTCCAAGCCCTGTTTTTCCAGAATCCTCTGTCACTATGGATTAAGTGAGGCTGTTACCTCAGCTGCCCCCCTTTTCCCTCCCTCTACCAGAAGCTGTCACTCTTGAGACATCTGGACACTTTCCAAAGCAAGGATGGTGAGTGCTCTGGCTTTGTGGATTGTACATCCACAGACTCAGCTAACCACAGGTCAAATATGGTATAAAACCCTGCCCTACAGTGAGTTAATTCAGGCATTTCCCTTGTTCTTACTTCCTAAATGACAGCCAAGAATGACTTTTTACATAGCATTTGAGTTGCACTGGGTGGTATAAGTCATCCAGAGACTAGGGAATGAATGTGTGTTGGTTACTTGTCAATACTGCCCTGTTTCTCCTCCTCCTTTGTATTATTAAGAACTTGAGCCTCTTTGGGTTTTGGTACCAGTGAGAACTTTGGGGAGGGTCCTGGAACCATTCCCTTGTGGATACAGAAGCTCAACTATACTTCATACTACACAGTCAATCTTCAGGTTTGATAGACAAAGGCAGGGAGAGAAATCCCTTCACCTCAGGCAGAGAGGAAGAAGTTAATCTATCTCTGGTGGGGACAGCTTCTCCTGAAGACCCATAGGGGATATGGAAAATCCTCAGCACACATCAGGAAGGGCATCTCATCTCTCCCCAGACTTGACATCTGTACCATGGTCTTGATGGGAGAATAGACCCAATTCTGTTCTAAGAACTGAGTCCTATTCCCAAGAAAGGCTATCCACGATCCAGACACTTCCATAGGTCGACCTTTAACCTTTCTGATTTCTTTTCTCCTGTTCCTTGGATGACTTGAGATAGATAGCTGGGGTGTACTGTTGAGTGATATTGGTCTTGGGTGCCGCAGTAAAAAGAGCTCACCAAGGCGCAAAGCTTTCATTTCCCGGAGGAGCAGCGGGGTTCAGAGACCCCCTCTGTTCCTTCTGGAAATGAAGGCTTAGCATCTTGGTGAATTTCTATCTTTGCTGTGGCACAAAGGACCGACACCACTCAACAGAGGACTGGGGATGGAGGGCCCCCTAGCCACTTCTTTCAAACCCAAAGTTGGTCTATTGTCAGAGTGTGGTTTCTGTGTAATGGGCAAAACGTACTCTCCCTCCTCTTTTGTGTGTTCATGTGTGTGTAAGCGTGTGTGAATGTGTGTGTGTGAGCACACACTCTCATGCACCTGTGGTGTTATTATCATACACTATCCATCCTGCATTTGCAAACAAGATCTGTCATTGGCTGGGGGCTCTCCAGGGAGATTAAGACATCTGGTCTGTGAGCCCCAAGGATCCCCCCATCTCTGCCTTCTCAACGCTGGAATTACAAGCACATACCACCATGCCCGGAGTTTCACATTGGTTCTGAGGCTTAGACTGAAGTTTGTACTTGCATGTCAAACACTTTACCTACTGAGCTAACTCTATAGCCCTAAGCTGGCTATTTTAAACAGTTGTTAAAAATATAATGAGGGCCTTAAATCTGTGCTTCTGTGGACATTGCTCAGGATGAGGCTGTAGCAGGAACATCACTTAAAGATAAGTGTCTGGATAACAGCAGAATGGTCAGGGTCAGGATAATGCACACGGTCTGTAAATGATGGATGGGCTGAGAACACATGGCTGAGAGCAGCACCTGCCAGCTTTGGAGCTTCTGTGTGTGTAAGCCTTGAACTTCTGAGTGTGAGTCTTCTAGCACGCTGCTGGCTGAGTGTCTTCCCTGCTTTTGCTGGCACATGAAGGGCGGTTCATGAAGAGAGACTAGCCCAAGGCCTTAGAGCCAGGCAGGATCCACAGGCAGGCCCACCTGTGCTCGGGGATGGAGCTACTGGATTTTCAGCATGTGGAAAAATCTAGGGCAAGAAGCCCTTACAGCTGAAGGGGAAATCTACAGGATGCTGTGGTGTGTGGCCTTGTTGTTCAAGGTTCCAGGTATCATTCCAGCTGGGGTCCTGGGGCCACGGACTTTGTGGATCTTTCTTACTATCCTGCCAAAAGTGTTTTTCAGAGAGCTGTCCCAGAACAGACTGTCTGGAAGAGCAGAGGTCTCTCCGTGACTGGGAGAGACAGACCCTTTCTTGAATCATGTTTTCTCTTCTCCTGGCCCCAAACATCACGGGCTCCATCATCCTTTAGGAGGGCCATGCTGGTTCTCCGGGTTGTCACCCCTTCCCCAATACTTGCCACCACACCCTGTCATATGGTATTCCTGCCTCCCATCAGCCTGGGTCTCACCCCTAGCTCCTGTTCTCAGGTGGCAGACATGGGGCAAGGGCTGGTCTCTGCACCTCTGCTCTGTGCCACACATCAGCCATGTCACCTGCTCTGCCTCTGCCTGTGCTTGTGAGCCTGGTGCCAGGGCACAGTGTTCCTGACTGGAGAGAAGCCCTTTGAAGCAACAGCATTCTCTAAATCAGCCCTTGGAGGGACTCTGCTATTCCAGGGCTCAGGCTGCCCAGCAGCTGCCTACTTTCAGCTTCTGATGCTTCATTGGGAAGCCAGGCTTAAGCCATTTCATTTCTCCATCTTTCCTCCCTGCCCAGATCCCCTTTCTTACATTATAATTTTCTTTTGGTGGACTGGTGTGTACAAGGCACTGTCTCTTTTACTTCACCCCATACATTGGCTTCACTCACTGACCAGGCAGAGGCAAAACCATTACAGCGTTGTCCCTAGCTTTACCTCCTGGTTGAAATGGTGACTACTTAAAAAGAGAAGCATGAGAAAGTATATGTATCTTTGCACGGGCCCGAGCTGGTGGCAGCGAACACCCAAGGGTACCCCTCTGCTGGCTGGATATGGGCAAGTGTTGCCCACTGCTGGATCCACTCAAGTCTATCCACTGTCTGTGTTACCATGAATGCTACAGAACACCCAGACAATGGAACCCTTCTCCTGCCACAAACCCCATCTCCAAAGAGGAGCCCTGCCAATGTACAAACCAGGAAGCAGGAAGCCCCGGATTGCCTCGAACGTGTGAGGTCCCTCTTTGGCCAACCCTACTGTGCCTCTCTGCTGTAGGCAGACACACCTTTGGAAGTGAAGGGTTTGTAGAATACTGTATGAGTCTAGAGTGCACCAGGGGGAACAAGAGAGACACAGTCAAGGGACTCAGAAGGGCTAGTGTTAGAGCCTCCTGAAGGTGGGATCCGACAGAGTACATTGACCAGAGGAATAACTGGGGCATGAAGGAATGGCCAAACCCCTTCCACCTCACAGGCACCATTAATTGCCACTCTCTGCTGCCATTTGCCTGGACCCACTGTTTGTCACTGACTCTGTGGCCCTGCAGAGTCCTTTCCTTCTTAAGGCCTTTCAGGAGAAAGAGACACATAGGGTGCTCTTGATACACTGCTAGCTCCTTCCCTTTCTTCTTGTCCTGGAACCACAGACCTGCTCATGTTTTTCTGACCACATGGAGCAGAGGATGAGCTGCCTACCATTCCTTGTACATTAGGTAGAGTCATGAAGAAGAACTTTAGGGTCTTTGAGACTACAGCAAAACTGGGATATCTTCTAGGAAATAGTAGGAGGAGCCCGTTGCCCTTGTCCTTTTGGAACCATCTGCCACCTTGTTGTGTGAAATGTGAAGGCAGTTGCTGGGGCTCTGGCAGCCATGCTAGACTCTTGAGACTAAAAGCCATACAGTTATGGTGATAGAGTGGTAGCCAGCAACAGTCTACATTGCCAACCAGGGTATGGAGCCTCCACGCGGGTGCTGTACTTCTTGCCTCCAGATTCATGTACTTGGACAAGAAGAAACCCTTTAGTCCTGTTTGATTCCTTGTTAATTTTGTTTTTCTGTTACTTGCAACCCAATGTAACATAATGATTTGGTTAAAACTCTCAAATACCTTCCAGGAAACTGGTCTGGGGTACTGATACTAGGTTATATTTGTTTGTTTTCTTGCTTGCTTGTTTTTTTTTTTTTTTTTTGAGACAGTGTTTCTCTGCATAGTCCTGACTGTCCTGGAACTCACTCTGTAGATCAGATATCTACCTGCCTCTAACTCCCAAGTGCTGGGATTAAAGGCTTGGGTCACCACTGCCCCTGGCTGACATTAGGATTCTTTAAGCATTCACTCCCTACCAGGAGGCAAAATGCAACTTTCCAAAATGCCCATACCCCGCTCTGCAGCCTGTACCCCTGTTTGTATTGTCTCCCAAAACAATGGGATGGAACTGCTGTGGAATTAAGGCCTCTAGTCATCGGGACTCCAGCTGAAGGATGTTTCTGAGCTATCTGGGTGGTTCCACATAGTCCAAGCATTTCTGAGAACAGAAGAGAAAGGCAAGCATCCAGAGAAGGTCAGCCCCGGTTCTGGCTCTGGAGATGAAGAAAGAGCCCAGGGAAATGGCTAATAGAGACAGCAGACACCCAAGAGTCTCAAAAGAAACCCAGTTCTGCTGGGCACTTGGCCTTTGCCTGAGAAACATCATCAGATTTCCTGAAGAGAAGTCTGTGAGAGAATAAATGCATGTTGCCTGAAGATCCTATGCTCATGGTTAATTGTGCGTTACGGCTACAGCAGGAACCAAACACACAGCCTGTTTCCTGAAGGACCACTTCAGTCACAGAGTACTGGGCTGCTCACGGAGGCCAATCTGCATGGTCCTTGGGACAGGACCTGGTACCCAATCACCAGCTAGCTCACAGGGAAAGTCCCCCACCACCTTGCGCCCCTTTCACAGAGCCTGAACAGGCCAAGCTCTGAGTTGTGGTCCCACAGACAAGTAGCACCTGCAGGCTGGAGACACAGCATATCAGCATCCACCTGGACCGGGGGCAGGATCCCTGGGGATTGTGGGAATATTGGTATAGGGAGGTGTTTCTCTAGACCTTGCTGTGCTCTCTCCATGGCCCTTCTGAGACCAGCCATGATTTTATTGTCTTCCTCTGCTTTGGGCCTTTTCCCTCTTCTACTCAGCAAACTCCTCTTCATCCTGTAGAATCCAATCTAGAGAATACTTCCTATATAGGGAAACATCTCATATAGAACTGTTTTCCTTTCTGACCCTTGTGTGTGGTGGCCTTATGGTAATGACCTTGGTGCCTTCTCATGGCATTCTTCAGAGATGAGACAAAGTCTGCTACCACAGACATTCTCCCAACTCCTAGAACATACCGTCTTAAAGACTACATGGGCATCACCTTCTGCCTCAGGGGCAATGGCATTGAATAACAGAAGAGGGCCCTGACTAGGACAGGAGCAGTGTGTGCTGTGGAAATATATGCAGAATGCACTAAAAGACAATGCAAAAAGTAAGGCAAGCCAAGAGCAGGGAACAGGAGGCAGGCTCTCCTCTCCCAGGGTTTGGCTGGACTCAGTGGTCCACAGACAGAGTCTGATACAGTGATGAATCAAGACAGCTCAAATTGGATCAAATTGGACCAAATCAAATTTGATCCCAGATCAAATTACATGTCTTTAACATTTTTGTTGATTTGTTTTTGATGGATTGACTTTATGAGCATGTGTGGCATGTGTACATATGTGGTGTGTGTGCCTGTGTTTGAGTGTGTTCACCTGTACATGCACACATGGAGCCCAGAGGTCCACATCTGGCATCTCTCTTTCTAGTCTTTTTTTTTTTTCACATGAAGCTCTCACTGAACTCATCTAGACTCACTATTTGAGTAGACTGACTGGCCAGCAGGCCCCCAGGCTCTGCCTGTTTCCACCCTCCCCCAACCCAGTGTTAGGGTTATACTCAGGCACTGTCACACTTGGCTTTCACATGGGAACTGGGGATATGAACTCAAGTCCTATGATTGGGCAGCAAGCTCATGACCTACTGAACCATCTTACCAGTCCCAAATTCCCTGTTTATACTCTTTTCTCGGCGATTGCTGATTGATCCTTTTTCCTACCTAGAGGACTCTTCAAAGTTCCCTCTGGCCCAGAAGGTCTTGAGAGATATAAATTGGAAATGGGGTACCCTCTGATCTACCAGGCATCCACCCCCTACCTCTGCCTCCACAAACAAGTAGCACACAACATCTGTCCCCCTGGCCACTGGCATTTAGTTATGAATGAAGCTCACCTGGGAAGCACCTTGTAAGCTCAGCAAGGAAGCACTTCCTGACCTGAGGTCAAGGATAGAGAGTGCTACCCTTTGAAAGCACAGTATAAATGTTGAAGGTAAAGAACGTAGCTGGGGAGCAGCCTTCAGCAGAAGACAGGAACAGGGGATTATTACTTTGCCCCCAACACAAGAGAGGTGGCCTTGAATTGAGCAGCATCTTCTGTTTTGAGAAAATCGGATGAGAAGTTCCTTTAGCTTCCCCACACTGCCCTGGGTGAGGGCCATTAATCTAAGCTAAGCCTTCAATTGCTGAACACGTCATCACACATGGGAGTACAGGCACCAGTGCCCCGGATAGCTTAAAGAAATGTACTTAGACTTTTGGCAGGGAGTGGTCCAGGGAAAATTGTGAATCAGATGAGGTGCTGGGGTCAGACAGGCATGGGTTGGTATCCCAGTTCTGGAACTGTGTGACCTCAGCAAGTTCTTAATCTTCTTGAGGCTCTCAAGACGGGGGTGAAGGTCATTGTGGTTCATCTCTTCAGCTCTGGGAAGCTTAAATGAGAGCTAACATCTGGGAAACATCGGCAACAGTTCTTAGTAGAAAAGAGGCACTCAAGGAATGTAGATGGTTGGGGGTGAGGAGAAAGTTCCAGTAAAAAGCTTATAGTACAAGCATGAGGACCGGAGTTTGAGTTTGATTCTCAGAACCCACACCGAAAGCCTGACTGTGTGCTGCCCTGATTCTCAGAACCTGCATTAAAGGCCTGACTGTGTGCTGCCCTGATTCTCAGAACCTGCATTAAAGGCCTGACTGTGTGCTGCCCTGATTCTCAGAACCTGCATTAAAGGCCTGACTGTGTGCTGCCTATTTATTAATCCCTGGAAAGTTCTGGGAATGCAGGGATGAAAATATCCCTGGGCCTCTCTGGCCGATTAGCCCGGGATAAATTCACAAGCTACAGGCCAGTGAGAGACTGTCACGAAAAGGGTGGATGACACCCGAGGAAGAGCTTACCCACCCCCACATAATTATTATTCTGTAATAGTGGCAGCTGTACACGCAAGATCATGCATGCGTACACAATGGCTATTCTTCTTCTTATTATTATCATCCTCATGATGCTCGATATTACTGGAATGTGGCAGAGACTAAGGTCCATCCTTCATCTGAGATAAAGGTGAGACCAAACTTGGGAAGGGACACCACAGAGAGTACGTGACTAAGCAGAGAAAATGAACAAATGGCACAGTGGAGTGGAATTGGGATGAAAAAAGCTTGGAGGTAGCCACACAGTCCCTCCACAGAGAGCTTTGCTGGGGTAGGGGCAAGGCCAGGTAGAAGCTGGCATGGGGTACTGAAGGCATAGCGGGACACAAACTGAAGGGTTGGCTCTCAAAGGTATGAGGCCACAGACACCTGCTCCTGGGAACCTGTTCTGAAGCCTGAGCATCCTGTTAGCAGCTGGAAGCCTACCCAAGGGCATGGAGGTTCAGGGAGGGCAAGTGGAATGTGGGTGAGGGAAGAGGTGAAGGCTCTTTGGAGGTAACTGCAGGTTGTTAAACCAATACTTCTACTAGGCAGTAACCAGCATGGATTTCCACCCCAGGCCAAGATGTCAGGTACCCTGAGGCTGTGACTTATCACCTTCTCTCATCTGTACAGCAAAGTGGCAGCTAGAAGGCACCCCCAAGGTGCCTCCAACACAAGGGTGCAAGGGAGACACTGCTCCTGCCCATGTGCTTTTTTTTTTTAAACATCTATTTATTTATTTATTTATTTATTCATTCATTCATTTATCTATCTATCTATCTATCTATCTATCTATTTATTTATTTATTTATTATGTATACAGTATTTGCTCTACATATATGCCCAGGCAGATCTCAATGTAGATGGCTGTGAGCCACCATGTGGTTGCTGGGAATTGAACTCAGGACCTTGGGAAGAACAGCCAGTGCTCTTAACCTCTGAGCCACCTCTCCAGCCCGCCCATGTGCTTTTTGAGAATGTGCTTTTCTGAACCCTGAAGAGAAAGCAGCCCCTTGCATCATCCCTGTGTTCCCAGAATTCCTCACGCTTATATATTCCTTGGTGTGTTACCAACATTGGTCACTGGTGGGTCTCCTCTTTTAGGCTCAACTCTTGGAGGGAGAAGTTGAGCCTTTTATGACCTAAATGGGCTCTTAGCCAGGCAATCGGCCAGGTTCTAGGGAGAGGCAGCCCCTGTCTGTGTTTACCATCTATAGTTGTTTGAGTGTGAAGGGTCCCCCACAGGCTTACGTATTTGAACACTTGGCCCCCAGCTGGTGGCGTTGTTTGGGATGGTCATGGAATCCTTTGGAGGTGCAGTCTCGCTGGAGGAAGTCACTGGGGGTTCAGCTTCGAGTGTTTACAGTGTCACCTTACTTCCTGTTCACTCTCTCTCTGCTTCCCGTGTGTGGATACAATGTGATTGGCCAACTTCCTGATCTGTTGTTCATGCCATGTCTATCTCCCCCAAAAACCCAAAATAATCCTCTTCCTCCTTAAGCTGCTTTTGGTCATGGTGTTTCATGGCAGCAACAGAAAATGAATAGAATCGACCTTATCTTCTAGGAAAGTAAGAAGTGGGGATCTGGATGGACGGTTCCCCACTGTGTGCTGCACTTCGTCCCTTCGCCCCTTTACTCTGTGACTGTGCCGACCTCAGCGCCAGTCACTCAGTTCCTGCGGCCTCTCCCTCTCCAGGCCTTGGGCCTCCCAGTAAACCCGGAAGTGGCATTGACTTCTCGAATCCTCCATTAGACCCTCAAGCTTCAGGGACCAGAGCAGGTGGGAGGCCAGCACATCCTCTTGGCTCACACTCTAGCCTACCATGAACTGCTCTGTGACCCGCTTCTGTCCCCACGGGCTCACAATCTATGTGCTTCCTAGCTTTCTCTCTCCCTGCCTTCCAGTCACACCAGATCATCAGCATGTCCTCCTGGGGACCTGTGTTTCTGTGCACACCATCCTTCCTGTCAGGAATACCCTACTTCTCCCTAGTTGTTCATTTGCTCAATTTTCAAAACTCAGTGCCCCATCTCCATGCTTCCAGAATCCTCAAGTGTTTATATTCATACTATCATCATCTGGTGGATCTTCTCCAGACGGAACCTCTCCAGGGAAGAGATCCATACTGTCATCTCTGTCCCAGAGGTTTGGCAGAACCTGTCTGAGGTGGCAAGGGGGACAGTCACTGAAAGCACCCCACTCCTCCTCTCTTACCAGGAAACTCATTGGTCAGACCACATTCCTTGGCCTTATGTTGCTTTGAGTTAAAGTCTGGACCGTGGCTAATGGCTACAGAGACCCCTTGGGGTCACAGCAAACTACCTACTGTTCTCTTGACCAGTGAGGTGGCCCTCTTCCTCTGATTCCAAGGCACACATTCTAAGTACTAATGTCACAGAAATTAGAGTGGTTCTATCTCTCTCTGTATATTTGTATGTATGGGGATGTTCATGTGTGTACACATGTATGTGGACATCAGGGCTCAAGTTTAGGTGTTGTTCCTCAGGTGTAATCTAACTAACTGTTTGAGGCAGGGTCTCTCACAGGCCTGGAACTTGTTATGTAGCTAGACTGGCTGGCCAGTGAACTCCAAGGAGACACCCACTTCTGCACCCCTAGTGTTGGGATTCCAAGCACTTGCCACCATGCTCAACTTTGTGTGTGTGTGAGTGTGTGTGTGTGTGTGTGTGTGTGTGTGTGTGTGTGGATTAAGTCTAGATTAGTGCTACTAAGGAGTGGCACACAGGGCTGAGTTTAGGAGACTTGGAACTCTGTATGATTGATAGGTCCATAGTGTTTATAAAATGGACTCTGGGAGCTGGAAACACGGCTCAGTAAAGTGCTTACCATGAAAGCAAACTTTTGGTCCCACATTTTTAAACTGGGCCAGAGTTGTTGTTTAAACACAGGCCAGAGTTGTTGAATTGGACTCTAAGGACCCTGATGTCAACAGCTTTGAATGACATGGCTTCCCATGAGGCCCCTAGATCCCTGGCTTTGTACTTGGGACTTCATAGAGGCTCATCAAAGGTTGAACCAGTGCAGAGACACTTAAAATATAGCCTGAACATTTAAAATTCTAACTTTATTTAAGTATGGGATTTGGCCAAAAGAATTATTTATTTATTATTAAGATTAAAAAGAGCCATTGACAGGGTCACACACTACGGTTGAGGTGACCCTGGAACACTCTATGTAGACCAGGCTTGTCTCAAACTTGTAACAATCCTCCTGCCTCAGCCTCCTGGGCTCTGAGCTCATTGGTGTGAACCACTACACCATGTCCTGATATTCTGATAAAACCAAAAACTTCTTAGCAGATTGGGTAGATGTTTCCTCCCTCCCCTGACACAGCAGCTCTCTCAAAAATGCTCCGAGATAGCCTCTGTAGATGGTGAAGAAGGGAAAATCAGGACCAGTGTCTCTCTAGAGGGTACCCACACTCAGCACTCCCTCCTCAGGCCCTTATTTCTTCCCAAGTCCCACTTCTATCACTACTCTTTGATACTTTCTCCTACATGGCAGTCCTTTGTCTCTCCTACTCCCTCTCCTTCACTCTCGCTGCTGTCTTGCATTCATTATTTATTTTGGTGTGTCAAAAGGATGTTTTATTTTTGCAGCTCACTTAGAGACCCACCCCTGGGTGTTATGAAGGGGCTGCTAAGTGCGAATTACCCTCCCCTTGTAGCTGATGATGATTATTCATTCATCAACATAGACTGACATTCTGCACTGTCACTATCATTGTGGGCATGGAGATGAGCAGAAAAGAAATATCCCTGCCCTCATGGAGCTGATGTTCTAGTGGCAGGAGAGAGATAAGACTGCAGTAGAAAAAAAATGATACAATAGTCTGGACAGCAGCAAGTACTTAGTAAAAATGAACAAATAAAATGACTATGGGAAGGTGGTTAGGAGGGAATAGGAACTGTTGAGGACAAGGGGAGCAGCTGTCCTCCCAGACGGAATGTTCTCCCTTTTCTTACCCCACAGAATCATCTAAGTTCTAA
Organism: Lophiomys imhausi; assembly: GCA_907164525.1. Lineage (NCBI taxonomy): Eukaryota > Metazoa > Chordata > Mammalia > Rodentia > Muridae > Lophiomys > Lophiomys imhausi. The sequence goes on along the minus strand of CAJQZJ010000418.1, from coordinate 7,830,515 downwards.
CCCCCAACCACCCTTGCAATGGGGTTATGATACTTCCTGCTTATACAGGAAAGGATGAGGCTTGGAGGAGCACTCGATGGCCCCAAATGCCATTGGGTTGAAGTGAACCCAGTTCTATAGGGTCACAAAGGTTCCCCCTTCTAACACCAAGCTTCCTCTGAAAAACTCCCATGATGTTCAAGGGCTGTAGAGTTAGGTGTTTCCTGAAGCTTGTCATAAACCCATGGGATGGTCATGCCAAGGATGCCTCCAAGGTGAAAGGTCCCAAAGAAAGAGGTGCCCAGTGGATCAGGCCTGGAGTCCCCTACTGAGAATTGAACACTGCAACCCCCCAGCCTCAGTCTAGCCAAGAAAGAAGGGGTGGACTATAGCCATGTCCTCCTGAAAGGAGCAGGGTGGCACATTGGCCAAGAGTCAAGTGGTCGAGAGCTCAGCCCTTCTGACTACTCATGTTGGCTCAATGCGGCTCCATCTGATGCAGACGAAATAGGACCTGTTACAGGCAGTGACCATGAACAGCAGCCAAGGTGCCATGCCCTGAGCCTTCCACAGGTTTCCAGAGCATACATAGCATAGGAGACAGGGAAGCTCCAGGCGTCACAGGGGCCTGAGTACAAGCTCTGGTTCAGTCACTTTCTACCATGTGACCCTGGTGTGTGGTCCCCTCCTCCCACTCACTTTGGAAGCAGAAGCAAGGCAGAGAGTATGGGGCAGGGGAGCAGCTGTGAAGAGCAATGAGCCGAGTCAGGCTTGGCTAGTAGGTGACAGATGCTAAGACACTCTGGTAAGCTACTATCAGAACCTAGGGCCTGGGTGGTGTGGATGGGGAGTGTTCCAGGGTCTTTAAATGACTTGGATAGGAGTTTTGTTAAAGAACAGAAGGTCTATATATGCTGACTATGGATGGTATATTATAACGCCCAGAGACCCCTGCTCTAGAGACGGCTAAGTGATACTTGACTTGTGATAATAGAAAATGAAGAAAACCCGTGTCTCCCTTTCCCTTAGAGATTATGCAGACTGTCTTCCCCGTCCCTTCTACACTTTGCCCTCACTTTGACCATTTAGAAGCTGCACAGTCCAGTGATGGAGTCCTACGGCTCCTTTTATTTCATAATAGACTCATGACTCATTATTATTTTTAAAAAGAATTCCAGGAAGAAAAAACCAAATTATTCTGATCTCCCTTGCTCTTTCACACAATCTCTCTCTCTCTCTCTCTCTCTCTCTCCATTCTAATAATGTTTGCATTCATTTCAATCATAGTAAGAATCTCCGAATCAAGATGTTGACAAATATTTCTTGTGCATCTACTATGGGCAAAGTCCCTAAGCTTTTGGGCCTAGAGAAAGCCAGATTATCTCAGAAATATTATTATAATATTAGTGAGCAGTATACACACACTGAGACGACTCAGTTAAAGGCAAGAGTATCAAGAAAGGCAGGTGGCCTCTCTTGGACCAAAAGCTCTATTCTTTACTTCTGTAGAAACAAGAATGCATGCTGAGAGGCCTGGAACATTCTGCCATCCTGAAGGCCAGGCGAGGACCACGCAGTTCTGAACTTAGAAAAGACATCTAGGGATGGGGGAGGTGGTCATCATTCAAAGAGAGGGAAGGTGCAGAGGTACCAGGCAAAAGCAGACAGGAGACACTACTGATGCTAAAGGAGCTGGAAGGTTCAGCAGAGGAGAAAGGCACTGATCTGGAAAGAGCAATATTTTTGTTGTTTCTTACAATGAGGTAAGGGGTACAAAAAGAGGGGAGTGGGGTGGGGGTGACTTGTGTACCAGCCCCCTGGCTCCTCCTCTGCAGGGATAAAAGTCCTATGGGGAAGAGTGGAGTGAAGACAAAAAGGAAGCAGGAGCTGGAGAGCACCAACCTGGTGAGTCTCTTGTCCCTGGAGATAATGCTTCCTTTGAGGTTACAGCAGAGGACAATTCTCCAAGTGGCAAGCCACGGTAGTCCAGACATACTAGGGTTGGAGCAAGCTATTCCTGTACCTTCTTGGAGAATTGACTAAGTTTTTTTTTTCCTGAAAGAGCCAGTTCAGCTCCCCACTCCAGGACTCCTAAGGCAGTTTTCTGAACAATTTCAAGGCTTCCCCCCAACACTCTGTACACGCCAGTGTCGGGCACAGCCTGCCCCCTCTCCCACCAGTAAGGACACCCACCTGCCAGAGAGTTCAAGTTCACACAGAGAGTTTTCAGTTATCTGCAGAGGGGGATATTTCCTTGATCTCTCTCCTTTCTCAGAGTGTACCCTAACAGGTGGCCATATCCCTTTTCATCTCTCTGTAGACTCATTAATTTCAAAAGCAGCCACAGAGGCAAGGAACTATTTCCCACTTCTTGTTTTCATGAAGAGGTGAAAGAAAATAACCATCTCAGGAGACCACACACAAAAATCCTGATGAAAAGTAGGTAATGAAAGAGATGAGAGGATGGCAGGCCTGATTTGTAGCTGTGGTTATCAGCAGCCTCTCAGGGAGAAAATTGGAAACCTGTTCACCAGGTCTCCGATGTGGGCGCCGGAGCACAACTCAAGATGGGATGGTGGAAGGATCTTTCTGTAAAGTCTACTTTCTCACCCTAAGCCCCAACTTGAAGAAGCAGCACCAATGACCTAACCCTTCACTGAAGCGGACTCTGTTCTGAATGCTCAGAGATGCAAACTTGTCAATGACACCATAAGAGCCAAGCATGCCAATTCACGGGAATGCCCAAACCCCAGCTTTGGGAAGTGCATACAGTTTGAAAACCAGCACTTTAAAACCCTCCGGTCACTTCCTGAGTGGTCAAGGTGAGGTGGTCCAAGGCCTGCGCAGCCCCAAGACAGAAGCTCTAGAAATGGAAAGTCAGGTCAGACAGGGCCCTGAAACTCACTAGCTCTTCCAGCCTGGGCTCAACTCCACATGGAAAAGGGATTATTAATTCAACACTCCCCTCACCTTCTGGAGGCAAATGCTTGGGTTGGGCACCTGGGAAGGCCGCTGGGGACAGTGCCAAACCCACAGCTCCTGTTAGCATCACACAACCCTAGGTGTTGCAATTCTAACCCTTTATAGTTGATCGAATAGGAAGAGAGTGCAGCCTGGAGAGAAAGTTAAAGGGGGTGGGTAGCTGCAGACTTGGAACAGATGGGTTTCTAATGAAAATACTTAAGCCTTTTGATGCACAAGTGACCCAAAGCCATCGAAAGTCTGCATGTCTACTGAGAATTATAATATGTTAAAAAGATCACAGCATTAAGGATTCATCAATAAACCCCTGATTTAAAAATATATTTATACCAAGTCACCAATATCTGATTACATTTGCCCTAAAATAAAGACACAGATTTTTTCTAATTTTTCTTGGCTTCAGATCTCTTATCCCTCTAACCAAAATCCAAGGAATGCAAATAGCTGCCAGGATCATGTCCCCAAAGCAACCCTCATTCACTTTGCTTTCTTTCTCTTTCGGCATCAAAGCTTGCCATAAATGTTTAATTACATGGAAGCTGCCTTTCCACTGCAAATGACTGGCGCTATGAAAGGCTTTTCATTTTTTAAGAGAGGCGGAATGCGTGCGTGTAAAACGGTCCCTATTAATTTCCTGATATTGACTCTCTGGCTGGGGACGAGCACGGAGTGTTCAGCAGAGAGCACCTCTGCAGAATGTTAAAGGCAGCGCTTGGACTGAGAAAGGGTACCAAATGCAGTATGCGTCAAACAGACCATTGCTCAGTGAAGTCACTTAGCTATTCAAAACATGTTCAGCCATCACTCAACCGTTTGCATCAAGAACGCCGGGAGGGGGCATGCGATATGAGCTCTTTCCCAGACTACTGTTTGGCTCAGTATGGGTTAGACCCCTAGGCCCTAGTCAGTTTTACCCTCTCCCCCATCTGCTGGCCCCAACTCCCTGCATCACCATCCCAGGTTGAGCTTAACAAACAGTTCTGCAGTGCTCACTTCCCGGACGCTGCCTGCAAGGGTCTCCAGGCTTGGTTCACACAAGTTCACATCAGTGGAACATACACACACAAGCCTCTTTCCACACAGGGATATATGTGTCTCTTTCCCTGTCTTCCTATAGGTGGCTTGTGCACACAGGCAGATATCCCTATGCAAATTCACTCCCTCATATTAAAGTCTGTGACTAAATGCAGCTTGTGTGACCTGCAGAGTTTCCCCACCTCCTCTTGTGTTTATTAACGTGTCCCAGAAGCACATGCCTTCCTCACATCCTAGTCTCCCAGCCTTTACGCTGTGGGAGCCTCTTGGCCACGGCACATGCAGCACACATGCCCCAATGACTCTGCAACATCAAGGCCAACAGCCGACACCCCCACCCCATGCTTTCCCATTCCCCCTCAACCTCTCCATGCCCTGCACAGTGCTGACTCGACTTGCTTCTGGATGACAGACATGTTACTCTGCGTGGAAGCAAATCAGCGCTCAGCCCAACCTGCAAGTGACCGCTGTTTATTAGAATTTGGGCTTGCTTCCTGTGAGAGACACATGCATTTTTAGACTTCGTAAACCTTAAAACACACACATACACAGAGCCAGCCACCTCGGATGATACGTGGGGCTTGTAGACATTACGAAATGCTCTTGAACTCAGCTTGAGCTCCTGGAATAATTAGAATCTACCAAATAAAGGATTCTTAGAAACAACAGATTTTTTTTTAAAAAGGAGATTTGCAGATGGTGCTGGGCCTGTAACTTTTGAGGAGTGAAGGGAGGAGGAAGAACCTTTTCTGAATCCTTCATTGCAAAAAGCTGAGCAGCACGCAGGAGAGCAATTATTTTCCCTCCTCATAGGTGGCAAAGCTGAACCCAAAGGCAGACCCTAAGGACTCCAAAGCATCCAGAGCACATCTGACTCTACAGACAATTTGTTTTCACCGTATCATATATCATTCCAATGAGGAGGTTTGGGAGGACGGAGGACGGGGTGGAAGCCAAAGAGTAGAGAGTGTGGGTTTTGCTTATTGATTTTCTTTCCTCTGAAACTAACCCAGCCAACCTTGATCTGCAGCAGCGGCGGAGGGAGTGAAGTGGGAAAATGGTGGAACGTGGAGGGGACTTATTTGGAGGCGGGTGGGGAGGGGGAGTGTGGAGGGGAGGGGCAGCGTGGGAAGGGGGAGGAGGTAGGAAATCAAATACCTTCGAGGCAGCAGGTTCTCCATAATCCGGAATGGGTCATAACTTCCTCGTTCTTTTTGCTGGTTTCATTCTCACTGACACTTTTGGTCTTGCAAACCCCTCTGGAGTACAGCCAATAGTCGGTTCCCACAGCGATGGTCATCAAGCTGAAGGCAGCGAAAGCACCAACGGTGGTTAAAAGCATTTGAACACCTCGATCAAACAGCCCCATAATTCTTCATTATATAAACACCCAACCGACTTCTGGTTCTCAGGAGCGTGTGTGTGAGGGTGCGAACGGTAATTCCACTACTAATATAATGGATATATGTGTGAATAGAGAATATGGAGTGATATAAAAAAAGGGAGATAAGAAAGCTCACGGAAAAGTGTGTAAATTATAAAGATCACACGGGAAGAGAGGCTTGCCTTTTGAGATCAAAAAACTGTTCCAGTTGCAGCGATTCTTTTTAAAAAAGGGAAAATAAATAAAAAGACACCCCCCACCCCCCCAAAGTGAGATGCCTTAATCTCTTTTCCTAAAATTCTGGTCTCCAGTTTCCATATGTGATCGCTAATTTGGAGATGGCTTCCACAGCGCGCCAGGGAACAGCCGAATTCTCAACACCATCTCTCATGGTCCGGACCTAGACAGTTAGAGACTGGGAGAGCCGGGAAGCAACCTTCGGTCTTCGTTCGCGGCTCTGCGGCCTGCGCCATGAAAATCCGTGGCTTCGCCAGTTCTCTTCCTTGGGGAGGGAGGGGGTCCTCGGGGCGCATCCGTTTCAAAGGAGACTGCCCAGTCTTCTGCAAGCCCTGGAGCTCAGCTGCACCTCTGCGGGGGTCTCGCCTCCCATGGTTGTGCCCCGGCGGCGGCAGCGGCGGCAGGGCTGGCGGGCGCGGCGGGCGGCAGGACGAGCAGCCGCGGTTATTGTTGGCGGCTGGGGTAGTGTCGGAGAAGTGGGGGAGGGAGGGGGTTTCTCCCGGAGAATCGAGGCGGGGTTCCCTCCCCCGATCCGCAAAGCTCCTTGGAAGCCAGCGAGCGAGGGTGCGATGGGGAGCGCGAGCCGGCGTCTTGCAGCAGGCAGGCCCGCCCGCCTCCCCCGCTCGCCGCCGCGCAGCCCGGGGCCAGGCGCTCCCGGCTACAGCATCGCCGTGGTGCTGAAAGGGGACAGCTCTCCCTGGCCGGGCGCTTCCACCTACTGCATCGCCGTGGTGCTGAACTGGACAGCTCCCCGCGACCGGGCGCTCTCACCTACAGCATCGCCGCGGTGCTGGACTGGACAGCTCTCGGAGCCGGAGCGCCCACCTACTGCGTCGCTGTGGTGCTGAACTGGACAGCTCCCCGCTCAGCGCGCTCTCTGAGCTCTGTAGCCCGCCAGGAGTGGGGCCCCAACCACGGGGCCTCTGTCCTCCCGGGACGGGCCAGGCCAGGGCCGCCGAGTACAGGGCTGCCTCCTGGCCTTCCAGACTCCTCTTCCACAGTTCCGGAATGAGCGCTGGCCAGAGCCTCCTGGAGCTGGGAGGAAGGCGTAGCTGGCGATCTCTCTCTCTCTCTCTCTCTCTCTCTCTCTCTCTCTCTCTTTCTCTCTCTCTCTCTCTTTCTCTCCTCTTCCCTCCCCGTTGATGTTTCCTCCAGATCAGCCTCCTCATTCCATCGCTACGTGCCCAGAGCTTCAAATACAGCCGCTCCCATCCTAGTCAGACTGCCACAAAACTTCAATCAGCTGCTTCTCCACCTTCAAGAGAACCTGGATGGGTAATTACAAACATAGTCTCTATGTGCTTTTGCCTTCCTGATCATGGGCTCCACGCTTCTTGGGGTGGAGATTTTTTATTTTATTGAGTGGATAGATGCAACTCCTTCCTCCTTCTCTTGATCTTTGTCTCTTTCTGGCTAACAGGGGTGTACGCAGCTTTATCTGTGACTCTCTGTAGTTTTCTGTGACAGTCTACATCTTGCTTCCACAAGTAGACATTTTGGAAAGATTATTCATGTGAAAGGATGAGAAAAGGGTGGCTGGTAACTGATCTTAGGCCATGATACTCGTCTCAAGGATAAACATGTTTTCAGGAGAAGTGGGTGAGTGTGGATCTTTCCAAGTTTCCCTCATCATTCATAAGTGAGGTTGAAGAGATTTCTAAAAGCCTCTCTGGTATGAACAGGGAAAGATAGGAGCCCTCTCTTGTTAATCAGAACCGTGAGCCTGGGTTGATTCCTGCGTCACCTCTCCAGACTGTGAGTGCAACTTTTCCTTAATGTGACCCTGGAAACTGAAGCACATGGACGATGCTCCCTGCTGTGGATGACATATTTTCTCTGATCAGTTTTGCGATTAAGTAAAAGGAGAACAGATGAGGCTCAGGGTATGTCTTTCCTTTGGGGGGAGGGCTAGAGAAAGCTGTGAGTCCAGTAGGTCAGCTGAAGGGTGTAGAGAGATGGTTTGATTTCATAAGTTAGCAATTCTATCCCCTCATTTTGTCTTGAGATGATCTCCTTGACAATTTCCCACCTACCCAGAGATTCGGAGTGTACACAGAAGGTGGCTGAAGTGGAAATAGTTCCTCAGGTGTAAACCCTACTGCCTAACTTCTTCCTCTCATTTCTCCAGTCGCAGGTAGAAACTACCTGTTTCTCTACCCTGCATAAAACTTCATTTTCTCCACATCTCTGCTCCCTCCTTGGACCTGAAGGACCCTCCTGGGGATTGATAGCTGTCTTTCCAGTTCAGGGAGAAGGTCCTGGCATCTGGAGCATGGGACGCAGAGCTCTGCCAACTGAGCTAAGAGATTTTAGTGAAGGCTGGAGTTAGCTTGAGTGGGAAGGGTTTTCCAGCCTTGGATTCCTGTCTTGGGAAGAAAGCGGCATCGAGGAAGAGGGAGGGATGGTGTGCTCATCCCAGGAGCAGTTCAGTAGCGGCTTGGGTGGGTATTTTTCTTGGGCTGCTACCCTTAAGGAAGACGTGAGGGGCAGGTATCAAGGCTTCTGAGATCACCTAAGTCCTTTGAGCAGGACAGTCAGGAAGAGACGCTTGGACGTCCTTATTTGTGTCTGAGAGGTCTCCCTTCACCAATGCCTGTCACCTTGGCTGCCTTTGACCTGCCTATGCACAGTGGGGGCAAAACACTTCTCATTCCTCCCCCTCTTCACACCAACCGCTGAGTCTTCTGCTCAAAAGGCACCCATAGCAGACTCTCAGAAGCCTCTGTTTGTTCTTGGACTCTACTAACCTCGGAACTGCCGACAGCGGCCACAGCATTCGCAGCATTTTGATTCATCTTCTGGACAGATCGTCACTGGGAAAAAAACAGGGGTGGTGAGGGGGAGGGGAAGCCGTCTCCACAGCTAGCACTGAGACAGCAGAGACTGATGCAGACAGAATAGGCCTGGGGACACAGCTTCCCTCGGGAATCGGTCAATTGCCATACCCTGTCCAAGTTGGCCTCCTAAAGACTCAGCCTCAGTGTCTGGAAAACGGATCCCTAAGTACCTGTCCGCTCTGTTCAGAGCTCCCCTGGCTACCCCCACTGCTTTTCACTGCTTGCCATCCCGCTATGACTTTGGTCATCTCAGTGATCACACTTGCTTGTGCTGTGACCCCCTCACTGCTTCATAATCCCTTGAGGTCAAGAACTGAATCGTGCTCACTGTTATGACTTTGGGACCTAAGGAGGTTCTGGATCCATGGTGGTCTCTTAGTAAATGATGCCAAAGCTTCTAATGTGTAGACTTCATATGGCAGAAGGTAGATGAAGAGCCTGGCATATAGCAAATGCCTCTCATTTCTTTGCCCCATTTTACACCCAGAATGTTGTCTTCACATTCTGCACACTTCTTATCCCACAGTTCCCCCCACCCCATTTCCAAATATGTCATGCAGTCCTTCTGCAGACCAAGAAAGGCCACCTGGGAGAGCTGGCTCTGCTCAGGGCCTATTTGGTGCTCAGGACGCACCAGGCACCTGTGCTCAGTGGCTGCTGAATGGATATGTAGGGGACGGCTTTGTGTAACTGCAGTTTGTTACTTGGGAAGGCTTAGAGGAAATTAACCAAAATGCCACAGGCCTATTTTGAGCTGCCTCTTTGATGGAGTGGAAATAACATGGAATTTGGGCACAACAGACCTGGCCTTGAAGCACAAGGCTGCCATTTCCTCACTGTTTGACCTTGGACAGTTTGTTACTTAACCTCTAGAAACTTGACCTCTCTGGAAACTTGTCTTTTTATCTATCAAGACTGGGGGTACAAGCCTTACGCTGCGGTCACTCGTGTTGTGCGTTAATAACTATGGCACCGGCTGACATGTATTGAATGCTGACCCATGTTGAATCTCACAACTTTCCTGTAAAAGAGTGTCATCTTACTCCCATTTACAGGTGAGGAAACAGAGATACCTAAAGATGGAAGTATCTGGCATCATTTTTCACACTTAGGGAGTGACAGACCCTGGAATCTATTCCATCATCTGGCTGAACCCACCCCCTGACCATTCTGAGGAAGGGCCTTCCATCAAGACTATCAGCTTGTCAGCCACAGTTTACAGAGAAACTTCTGGGTGCCAGGTGTGTTCACGCTGATGCCACACTGAGGAAAAGTAATCCTCAATTTTGTGCTAAGAACTTTTCCTTTAGGTGAGCAAAAGTCCAGAGAGGTCACATCCCAAGGACATAGGTCAAGTAAGTGGGTCTGCAGAGACTTGAACATTTCGAACTGCCACTTACAAACCCAAAGCTGATTCATTCGGTTCTTTTTTTCAATCTGAACTCAAGCATCTACTGTATGTCACCCTCTACCAACAACTACTGCTGAGAAGGACAGTCTCTGCAAAAGTGAAGGGAATGAGGCAGGCGTGGCAGGGAATGCCTGTGATTCTAGCATTCATGAGGCATAGACAGGAGGATCAGTGTGAATTTGAAGCCAAGTAGAGTAAGATAGTGAACACACACACACACACACACACACACACACACACCCCAGATGGGGGTCATTTTCTATGGGATCACAGAGCAGAAAGCAGAAGTAGTTACGCCAACATGGGGGTGGGTGGGGATCTGAGAAGAGAGAATTCCAGGCTGGAGAAATGGCCTGTGGGAGGTTCAGATGTGAGAGAAGAGATGATGGAACAATTACAAGGAAACAGAACAACAAAGTGTAGCTGATGTTAATATAATGGTGGGACGTGTCCAGGAGTCTCAGAAAAGATGCCAGAGCAGAAGAAACATCCTGAAGGGAAGGTGTCAACCAAGCCTGGAACAGGAGACAGCTGGGCTGATGTGGCTGGTCCCCAAGCCAATGATGAGGTAGCTTGGGTCAGCATAGGGGAACTGAGGATGGGAAGTATGGTTGGTGGTCAGGAGCACCTGGGGAGGGCCAGGTGAGCACAAGTACCCACACTGAGGTGAGTGTGTGTGAAGAAGGAGCAGGTATGTGTGTTGGTGTGGGGACTGGGCAGCTGAGACCTCTGTCTCTGTCACAGCATGTTCTGAGACCTCTCCACTCCACGATCTCTTGCTCTCTCTTCTCTGCATGCTAATTAATTAATTAGGGATGCAAATCATTCATTTGATTTCATTCTGTTACCAGCAAAATACAAATCTCATGAAGGTGGGGATTTTAGCCACTGTGTTCATGCTATATTTCCAACCCATAGAACATAGCCCAGCACATAGTAGGTGCATACTAAAAAGAAATGCCTTTACTGATGCAAAAATGTGTGCTATCTCCCATCCTCCTTTCTTCTCTGGATGTCAAATCCTGCCTTTTGTCCCTTGGGGAAGCACCATCACCTAGACACTACCAGAACATGGAATTGCTCGATGGCCCAGACAATATGTTGAAGGGTTAGGGATGTTGCTAGATTAAAATACTTAAATCAAAGAGTTTGACAAGTGGCCAGATAATCCAAGACCCCATGGTCAACCAGGAAGAGCCAGATGGGTGTCTGATATCAAATGTTCTGTTTTCCTACTCAGCACACACTCTTGCGGTACTTTGTTTTGTTTTTGGTATTTCAGACTGATGTCCAGGTTGCCTGGAACTTACTAGGTCTGCAACATGGGTTTGATGAGTGAGCAAACAAGGTGTAAGCCCAGGGTAGTGTGCCTGTACTCTCATCTTAGAGGGGCTCAGAAGGGTGTTTGGTGACCAGAAGACCCCTAAAGGCCGGAAGAAAAGGTCACACAAGTAGTCAAGAGAGAGGAAGAATTCCAAGCAAGGCAATATGACCAGCCACCACAAAGGACAAGCCAGTAGGAAAGTGGAGTGCCCTTGGCTACAGGTACCCACTGGCTTTATTGTTTTCACCCAGGAGGAAGCTGGAAGCTGGGGCAGAAGAGATTGTGGAGTCAACCGCATCTGGCCTGGAATCCAGTTCTGCTGTCTATTTGCTGTGTGGTCCCATGCAGGAATTTGACATCTCTGGGCTCAGCCTTATCTGTAAGTGTGGGAATGGTACCTGCTTTCATTCCTTGGACTTGCCACTTCCTCCCAAGCGTATGGCTCGGGTCTTGGCATTGCTTTCTCTTGCCTCCAGGAAGGTGTAATCATGCACTTACATAAGTGGTCACAAAGGCCTCCTTTGTCTCCACTGCAGTGATTTTTGCAGCCTGACACACTCTCACTAAACTATCTGAAATATCTCCCATCCGCCTTTCTTCTGTGGATGTCAAATCCTGCCTTTTGTCCCTTGGGGAAGCACCAGCACCTAAACACTGCCAGAACATGGAATTGCTAGATGACTACTTTTGGGATGCCTGAAGTGTGTTGTGGTCACTGGGACAGAGCAAGGGATCCGAGCACACGTCCTCTTCCTCCTGTGTCCTTCCTTCTGGATGTTTCCAGATCCCATGGCCCCATGCCGACCTCATGTATCTGTTCAGAAAACAACTACCCAGTAAAGGTTGCCCCCAGTGGCTCATCCCTGCTCTACTTCAGTGCCTCGCAGCCTCTCACTTCCCATAAGTGTTTATTTCCTAAATTATGGCGTTAGATCTTGGGTTGGGCTGTGTGATTGCTATGATCTCTACGTCATGTAAAGTGTCTGGCACACAGTAGGTGCTCAAAAACCACACATGGATCCAACAGTAATGCCCTGGGTCTGTAGGGAGGGAAGTGGAGACTTGAGCTTCATGGGAGAAGGAAATGGTAATGGCTGGTTGGGATACCCACCAGGACAGGAGCAGAGCTTCGGGAAGGTCTGTCTGAAGAAGGTGTTTTAGAGAGGACCAGGGGGGCTTCAGAGGTAGCAGTGCAGTGTGGGGCTTATCTAGTGGCAAGGAAGAAAGACCAGCAGTGACCTTGCCAGTGAATCTCAGATCACAAAGGTGGTATCTGCTGGGGTAGCGGGGAGTGGGCTGGGGGGTGGTCCCTGAGGATCAGACCCCAGCCTTGATGCTTCCTAGCAGTGAGTCTCCAGGAAGGTGACAACTTCCCACCCTGTCTGAAAAGGGGGGCAGCGTCGACTGCTCCAAGGTACTTGTTCTGATAATTAAATAAAATAACGTGAAAACGCACTTGCAGTCCTCCCATGGTGAGCCCTGAATAAATATTAGCTGCATGTTAAGCTCCCATCGGTAGTGTGTGCTTTGAATAAAACACAAAAGTGGGAAAGATGTGGTCCCCATTCAGGAGTCCTGTACCCGAGGATCACACAGCATAATACGGGAGATAGGATGTGGGCCAGGGAAAGAGGAGGGAGGCCTGGCCTGGAGTCCCCTCAGAGGGTGAGAAACTCCACTCGGGGCTTCAGAAAGGGGCTTTGAGGAGCTGATAATGGCAGCCAGATGATGTCGAAGGAAGCTGTTTTAGGGAAGGGTGCTTTAGCCAGAGGGCCTTGAGGTGACGGGATATGGGACAGAAAACCAGGGTCGGTGGAAGACATCAGTTCATGAGGCAGTGGGTGTCTGCCTTCTGGACAGACCTTCCCAGAGGCGGATGCTAAGCCATCCATCACACAGCCGGCAGCTGCTATCCTGGAGAGTAGGTAGAAGCTACAGGTCATTCCCCAATATTCCAGGAGGGACCAGGGTTAGGGAGAGGGGAGAACAGGCAAGGTAGGTCGTGGATGTGGCCTGGGGTCTGCTGTGTGCCAAGCTCAAGGAGGAACAAGGAGGTAATCGGAGGAATGAGATTAAGTGTTGAGGTCCACGGGGCATGATGGCTGACAGAGAACACCGGGGAGAACTTCCTGGAGAAGATGTCCTTTACCTTGCTTCCAGCTGGATGTAAAATGCACAATCTGGTCCTGTCTCTTGGAAATTGACTTTCCCTACTCTCCAGGCTTAAGGGCTTAATCACATGTGGGCTGACGGGCCTTAGAGGGTTCTGAGTCAGGCAGAGACAGACCTCTGGGCCTTGACCACAGGGAAGGAGATGTAGACCCAAAGGCCAGAGAGAGCAGTAGGTTGCTCTTCTATCCAGATGTCTCTAGGGCTGAGGCTTCCTTCTCGATCCTCAGCCATAGGAGGCTGGGACAGGGGGCTCTGTGATAGTCTGTCTTCACTGTCAGTTTCGTCGGATTTAGAATAAGAGAGGAGGTCGAGGCACACCCGTGCACATGTCTGTGAAAGTCTTCCCAAAGAGGACCAACTGAGCGGGAGGGACCCACCATAAATGTGGCCATCATCATCCCACAGGCTGAGGGCCTGGACAGAATAAGAGGGAAGCCGAGATAGCCTGTGGAACCCTTGCTGCCTTCTTTCTCTATTTCCCGGACTGGCGGCCATGATGGAGAGGTCCTGCAGTTGAGCTAACAAACCTTTCTCCCCTTCAGCTGTTACCGAAAGGTAATTTGGACACCATGATGAGAGAGTAAAGAATGTAGTGGAGTCATTCATGACCTCTCCCTGCTGTCCACTAGCTCATTCTGAGGGCCAATCCCACAGCTGTGGCTGACCCTGCTTTTTGTCTGAAAAAAGACACGTGACTAAGATCACTGAGGGTTTTAGAGTACCTGTGGGGCATGGCCTAGCGTAGTCCCTGGGAGATACTGGATCCAAGAAGAAATAAATTGAGGTGGGTGGACAGAGTCACACTGCTGCCTTCCTCAAACAGCCCCTCTGCTGTGACATCAGACCTCAGACCAGGGGAGGCTTGGGACAGTGGGAGGCTTCCCTCCTCACGGTAGTGTAGGTGGCCCAGCCTAGGCTCCTAGATACTGAGTCCTTGTTTTTGGTACCATAATATGCCCTTCACCTTCCTTCCTTCCTTCCTTCCTTCCTTCCTTCCTTCCTTCCTTCCTTC
>CAJQZJ010000418.1:7772047-7816132 GCA_907164525.1 Lophiomys imhausi | reverse complement strand
TTCCTTCCTTCCTTCCTTCCTTCCTTCCTTCCTTCCTTCCTTCCTTCTTTCTTTCATTCACTTTTTTTACAGGATTTCATGTAGCCTAAGCTCGTCACAAAGTTGCTATGCAGCCATGGATAACCTTGACACACACACACACACACACACAAAACCCCATCAGACTTACCTTTATTTCATGTGTATGGGTGCTTTGCCTGCATGTATGTCTGTGTACCACATGTGTGTAAAGTCCAGAAGAGGGCTTGAATCTCTTGGAACTGGAATCACAGACAGTTGCACGGTGTCCTATGAGTGCTGGAATGTGAACCCGGGACCTCTGGGAAGAGCAGCCAGTGCTCTCAACCACTGAGTTGTCTTCCCCAGTGCCTGGGCCTTGAATTTCTGACTCTCCTGCCTCCATCCCCCCCAAGGGGTGGAATAACAGGCATGTGCCACCAGACTGATTCAGTTTTTGGAGGGGCTGGGGCATCAAAACCAGATCTTCATGCATATCCAGGCAAACACTCTGCCTAAGATACATCCTCATCCCTGGCCTTTGCATCTTTCAGGATTTGAACAGAGAAAACCTCCATAGATACAGATTTGAAAAGGGTAGGGCAGGAGAAGGAGCAGAAGGTGGGTCACAGCAAATTCTTAGCAATGCACTTGCTGAGCTTCTCTCAACGTAGGACTCTGTATTCGAGGGCCATCTATTGTGTCCTGGTATGTTCTTCTCTTCTGCTACAGAAACTTTGGTGGGAATTGAGGCTTAGGGGAGGTAACCATGCCAAGCCAAATGTTAGAGCTGTAGTCTGCACACTGCTTTCTGTCTGTCTGAAAGTGTTGGCCAGTACACAGTCAGAGTTCCAGAGTGTGGAGAGGCACTTGCCCTTCCTGTTCTGCAGGTGTTCCGAGCAGTGATGGGGAATATGAACTGAACCTGTACCGTCTTCCCTGGGCTGGACTCTGGTGTTTAACCAAGGCTCGCCCTGCTCCAAGGAGATTCTATAAACCATGGGAGGCCGTGGTGAGGGTGGTGCTGAACAGAACATGGGGTCTGAGCTCCAGAGGCTTGTAGGAAGGTGCTTCTAATTCCCAGAGCCCCACTTTCTTCAGCACAGCAACCCTTTGGTTCAGTAAGGGTTAATTAGCAAGCAAGCCCCAGGACTGCAGAACTGAGAAAGTGCTCCAGGGAGGACAGAGACTGCAGCGGTTTCTCCCACACAGCACTTGGGATCCTGATTCCATGTTCTCACCTCCAGCCTCCTCTTCTTAGCAGGCAGCCCTCCACAGAGGTCAGGCACACCCTCCTCCTCCCTGAAAGGCTTGCTGGATTTCTGCACCTTCCACAGGCCCCTTAGTCCTGATGTGTGACACCCAGGCAGACAACTGGTGAACAGCCACCAACTGGTTCAAGGCTGCAGGCATGTCCCTTTCCAGCCTGTGCTGTTCTCTCTTCTGCTTGTCACCTCCTCTCTGCAGATGCATCTCTCTCATGTCCTTGTTGACAGATTTGTGTTTTTACACATGTGCATTCACAAAACACATGGAAGAGCCGCAGCCTCGGAGCCAACCTCACAGATGCACACACGCGTGTCTGCAGGGGTTGCAGGAGGTGCTGGAACTTCATCCCCCTTTCCCATTCAAACATCCACACTAGTGGTACTCTCTCCAGGGCCATAGCATACTCAAACATAGTGTCTCTCTCTCTCTCTCTCTCTCTCTCTCTCTCTCTCTCTCTCTCTCTCTCTCCTAGTTTTTCAAGACAGGGTTTCTCCATGCAGCTCTGGGTGTCCTGGAGCTCACTCTGTAGACCAGGCTGCCCTCTAACTCAGAGATCCACCCGCTTCTGCCTCTGGAGTGCTGGCATTAAAGGTGTGTGCCACCACACCCTGACTCAGGCTCAGACTAAAATCATCAGTCTTAAGATGTCAATACCTATCTTTTCTCGAGGACAGGCATTCACTTTATTTCCTGTTTTTATCCTCTGCTCTAAACAATGTTACAGTAAACATTCTTGTATGTGCCAGAGCTTTCATCTCCACCAAATACAGTTCCAGTCCAGGGGTTACTCTATGAAAGGGCACATGTATCTTTTATTTTAGACAATGTTGCCAGATTTCTCACCGGAAAATCTTGTAACACTTCACACTCTTTCCTGCAAATCAAGAGTCAGCTATTCCGGCTGGAGAGATGGCTCAGCGGTTAAGAGCATCGGCTGGCTGTTCTTCCAAAGGACCCAGGTTCAAATCCCAGCACCCACATGGCAGTTCACAGCTGTCTGTAATTGCCGGGCGTGGTGGTGCATACCTTTAATCCCAGAGGCAGGTGGATCTCTGTGAGTTCAAGGCCAGCCTGGTCTACAGAGTGAGTCCAGGACAACCAGGGCTACACAGAAAAACCCAGTCTCAAAAACAAAAAAAGAGGAACTATTCCCCTTCAACTACTACAGAAGTGGGTGTTAGCACCATTTAGGATTTTCCCCTTGGTGATGGAGGCAACATGAAATATCATAGTCCTTATAATTTCAATTTCTGGTAAAGTTTGTTCGCCTTTAATATGCGTGTAGACCACTTAGCTGTGTGCCATGCCCTGCCTAAAATATTTGCCCAACTCCAACCCTTCTTGTCCATTACCAGTTTGTAGCTGCTCTTTATTATGTGGGCATTAACTTCTTGTGTGACAACTGTGTTGCAAATAGTTTTATACTCAAATTGCTGGTTTTTGCATTGTATTGACTTTATAGATGATATCTGTTGTCATAAAAGTAATGTTTGTGTAATGAAAAGTCATTTTAAAATTTGCTTTTAAATGATTAATTTATCGTAGGGTGCTAATGGGGTGATGGCATATACATATGTGTGCATCTGTGGGGGCCAGGGGTAGGTGTAGGGGGGGCTTCTCCTTCTATCACTTTCCATCTTACTGATTTGAGACAGGGTTTCCTTTGACCAAAAGCTCCAGCTTTTGGTAGGCTGGCTGGCTATCCAGCTCCAGGAATCCTCCTGTCTCTGCCTCTCACCTCTGGGGTTAGGAACATGGGAGACCACACCTGGCTTTTACATGGGTGCCAGGGATTCAGTCCAGGTCCTTGTGTCCCCATGATGGACTCTTACCCCTAAGTCTGCTTCCCAGCCCTGCATCTTTTTTTTTTGTCTTTCTTTTAAAACATTATTTTTTGATAACTGAGATTATTTTTTTTGTCATCTCCTACATTTTTCTTTCAAGATATGTATTCCTTTAAAAAAATGTTTTTGGCTGTTAGCTCTCCAGTCCTCCTGGGGCTTACGTGTATAATGTAACATGAGATTTTAACTTGCTTCCAAGAGATAGCGGCTTGCACAGGCATCATTAATAAACAATGCCTCCTTTCCCCACTGGATTGAAACACCAGCTCTGGTGTGTGTCTGAGGCTCCTGGAGGTTTGGCTCTAGTTCTGTGCTGTTTTTGTTCTGCTCCTCAGACCACTTCCTCGGCAACACCCCTCAGGCCATATTTTTTATTTTTCACATGGTCTAGCTGTCCCTGGATCTTCCTTCCTCAACACGAACCTCGACTGATCATATTAAGTAAGGTCTGAGTTCTCATGGTATCCTGAAACATTCCCAAGTACCCCATGCACACACACACACACCAGTGTAGACAGTAGACAGCCAGGGACAGACAAACACTCTAGCACAGTGGTTCTCAAGCTTCCTAATGCTATGACCCTTTAATACAGTTCCTCTTGCTGTACTGACCCCCCAATCATAAAATTGTTTTGTTGCCACTTCATAACTGTAAATTTGCTACTGTTATGAATCCTAATGTAGATATCTGATATGCAGGATATCTGATATGCAACCTCCAAAGGGGTCTTGACCCACAAGTTGAAACTGATATATTAAACAGTAACCCAAAGTAGCCAGTGTGCGGATGATCACAGAGCAGACCAGTCAACAAAACAGAGACCCCCTTTGAGGTGCTGAGAGCTGGAAGCTTGTCACACTAGAGCTTTGAACTTCCCCCACCCCCCACTGGCTAACCTATCTCTGAGGTCTTTAGATATAGAGATGGCTGAGGCAGACATAGGTCAGTTTCAGGTTACAACAATGGTACTATGTTCATTATTTTTTGGTGTGATAACAATATTGTGGTTATGTTTTTAAAAAGAGCCCCAGCTGGGCATGGTTGTACATACCCATGATCCCAGTACTCAGGAGGCTGAGGCAGGAGGATCTCGAGTTCCAGGCTAGCCTGGGCTAAATAATGAGATTCTCCTCTCCCCCTCCAAACCAAAGCAAACTAAACCAACAGACAAAATCCCTCCCTTTATTTTAAGGAAATTTGACAAAATGTATAAAGATATGATTATGACATTTGAAATTTGTTTCTAAAGTGGGGAAATGGGTTAGAGTGTGGATGAAGGGAGATGGGCCAAGGCTTCATTGTTCTGGGTGCTCGATGATGAGCTAGCTGAGATCTGCCATCTTTTCCCTGTTGTGTACCTGAGACGGTCCATATTTAAAAGCTTTAGGACTGTGGCTCAGTTGACAGAGTACTTTCCTACTTATGCACTCAGTCCCAGGTCCAACCCTTAGCACTGTGTGAGCCAAGTGTGGGAACACACCTTAATCCTAGCTCCTGGGAGGTGGAGGCAGGAGGAGTGGGAGGGCAAGGGCATCCTTGGTTACATGAAGAGTTTGAGGCCAGCTTGGGCCACATGAGGTTCTGTCTCAAAGACAAACAAAAAAAGTTTTAAATATGCACACAGAAGCCAGTGAGATGGCTCACAAGGTCTAAACATGTTTGGTGCTAAGCCTCAACTTGGGTTCAATCCCCAGAACCCACATAATGGAAGGCAAGAGTTGACTTCAGCAAACTGTCCTTTGACCTTCACAGTTAGGCTGTGGCCCATGTATGCACACACACGGACACACACATGGACACATGCACATATACACACATGCACATATACACACACATGCACATATGCACACATACATACACACATGTCATGTACACAAGACTGCTATATTCTAGGCTTTGTTGGACCTGCCTTAATTCCAGTCATGTATCAGATGCTCAAAATGGGTCCCTGAGGGGGTAATTTCACAGATGAGAAGAGCCAGGCCCATGGGGTCTGGTTCCTGCTCCAGGCCATGGTGAATGAGTGGCTCAGCTCTCTGGCTCTTCAGTCTTCGGACATCACCCCTCACTATCACCTTTTCCCACCCCCAAGCCTGTAACCACAGCACTTCCTGTAGTGGGTTGTTTCTGATGGTAGTGTGTGGTCAGGGCTGGGAGCAGGATGCTGGGGTGTGAACAGGCTCCCAGAAATCCATGCGTTGGAAACAATGCACACAATGGGGCCCAGAGGAAGGTGCTGGAAGGTGTAGGGCTCAATGTTTTCTTCACAGGAGTGGGGAAGCTCTCTTGAGAGTTTGACCTTTCTTTCTACTGCTGCTCTTGCACTGATTTGCCTTTCTGATGCGTGCCATGTGGGATATTAGACTTTATGGCCACCCAAACCTAAACAAAAGCTCTTTTCTCGTAACTGATCTCAGCTGTAATATTCTATCACAGCAACAGACTGTGCCATGGGAAGAAGTAGATGGAAGGAGAAGGTTAGAGAAAGCCCCTCTGAGGTGAGACCAAAGGGATGATGATGAGGAGCCTGTGTGTGTGTGTGTGTGTGTGTGTGTGTGTGCGTGCGCGCGCGCGCGCGCGCGCGCGCGCACCGTGGGTGCAAGCTTAGAAACAGGTGGACAGAGCTGGGTTGAGTGCTGAGGAGCGATGCACACAGCTCCGGCCTTGCTGAGAATCGTGGGAAAATATTATAGGTTAAAAATGTGAACTGAGGCATGTTAGGGAGACCCTGACGATTTATTGGATTTATAAACTCATGATTATTTAAAGACATTCCTCTTCATTTTGCCATGCTAAATTCATCTACAACAGAGGAGTAATTTAATTCTGATGCTAAATTAACTGCTCTTTGCCTCTTTGCAAGGCCACATGTTTTTGGTTTTTCTTTCTTTCTTTCTTTCTTTTGCATAACTTAATTCAATTTTCAGGCTCTTGCCACATTTTCTTCAACTCCTACGTACTTTTGAGGGCGGTTATAGCATTATTATCTTATTATTAGTCACTAACTGGGGATAATCCACTTTTCCAATTGATCTACGCTGCTTTAAAATGCCTGCCCCACAGGCGGTGATGGTAGGTGGGTTTGCAAGTTTGGGGAGCTGGAGAAGGCATGGCTGTGATCTGAGATGCTGACCTACAGGCTTCAGTGACCTTCGGTCAAACTTCAAAGGAGCATCATGGGCAGATTGTCAAGGTCACTGTTAGGGTCAGCTGCTTGCATCAGACTCATGTTGTATGTGCTTAACAGGCGACAGAGTTCCTGTTGTACTGTGGCTTTTCTAAGTTTGTTTCTGCCAGTGTCCAGTTCAACCGTTGTATGGATGGACCCTCTCTACATACTATCTATGTATGGATAGACCCTCTCTGCATACAATCTATGGATGGTCCCCCTCTAATACAATCTATGGACGGACCCTCTCTAATACAATACAGATGGACCCTTTCTACATACAATCCACAGATGGACCCCATCTATATACAATCTATGGATGGACCCTCTCTACCTACATGTTATGGACGGACCCTCTCTAATACAATACAAATGGATCCTCTCTACGTACACTCCACAGAAGAACCCCATCTATATACAATATATGGATGGACCCTCTCTACATATAAGCTATGGGCATGCCTTGGTGGAAGGCTGTCCAGAGCCCCTAGGAAAGTGGGAAGGTGGCAACGCACTTATTCTGGTGCCTGGAGTGTTCACTGTGAGTAAGCGAGTTTGCGCTGTAGACAGTTGTTGAGCTCACTTAAGGAAGAATTGGAAGAATTGACCCCAAATTTGCATGCTAGAATAAAGAAAGGTGGGGTCAGAACATTCAGTGGACTCAAAGGACTCAAATCACTGAAATAAAGTGTGTTCCAGCAACTACCTGAGAAGGACAGGCTGTGTGTGGATAAGCGTCTCCGGCCTCTCTCTTTCCTGCTGTCAGCTGCTTTCTTTCCCATACTTGTTGGCGGCATTGGGCAAGAATTGGGCAGATAACAATGAATGGAGAAGGAAATGGTGGACAAAAGACCCTGCTCAGGGCTCAGGAAGATTCTTGGGATGTTGGGGGAACCCTGAGGGCGGTGTGGGAGGTGGGGGGACAGAAGGGTGACTTGTAGGAAGCAAGGGTGCAGATGTGCTTGTGGTGGTTGGGGAGTGTGGCTGTGGGGCCTGAGTTGTTTGGAAGCTATAGCTTGCTAGATTGTGCTTCTTGAGAGACCTCGCCTCTCTTTGGCCTGCGCTACCTGAGTCATTCATGGCTTTTCAGAGTCACAGGGGACAAAGGAGCTGGGAGATGGGCACATTGCTTAGATAAACAGGTAGACCGGCTGAAGACTTAGTGAAAAGTCAATAATTTAGGTGTAAGAATTTGCCTTTGGGGTGCTGGCAATGCAGCTCAGGTGATGGAATACCTGCCTAGCATGCCTGAAGCCCTAAGTTCAACTTTCAGCACGCATAAACCCAGCATGGTGGTGCCTGCCTGTAATCCCAGCACTCAGGAGACTGAGGTAGGGCAACGAGAAGTTCAAGACCATCACTGAGTACAGAGGAAATTAGGTAGGGCTAGCCTAAGCTGCATGAGATGATTTCTTTAAAAATAAAAGGAAATGTGGGGTTCGGAGGGGTCTTATATCTTAGGTAAAAAGTCAGAAGTGATCAATATTAGAGCCATTTGGCCTGGCTCCCTGGTCAATCCCTGTGGTAAGAGTTTTTGTTCCTTAAAAAAAAAAAAACCAGTTATGATATGAGAATATTTTTGTTTGAATTCCAGGTGTGGGGTACTGGGCTGTTTCAGAATGTCCACAAGTGCTCACCATAGTTGTGACTCATGCAATACCAGGGGTGTGGCTTAGCCAGCTGCAGAAACTTTGATTCTGAGAACTCTGGAGAAGGGATAAATGCTAGAGCCCCAAAAGGGGTGGGGTGGGGTGCCCTGAAGAAGGAAGAGTTGCTGCTTTCCTTGCTAGCGCTCCCCTGTACTGTTGCTGGTTCGTTCTGCTGCTGTGTTTGCTGGTCTGCTGGATTACTGTGTTGGCTGCTGCTGGTTTACTGGACTGCTGAATATCCTGACTACTAAGTTGATATTGTCCTAAAAAGAACCCAAAGACACTAATCAGCAGGAAGTAGCTCAAAGAGACCTACACCCCTTCTCCCTCTAACCTTCTTTCTCGCCTACCTAGTGTTGGGGCGTTGGAAGGAATAAGGGTTGGAAGGCGGGTAGGAGAATAAGCACAGTAGAATAATAATATAGTGCAATAAATATAGTGCAATAAATATAGTGCAATAAATATAGTGCAATAAAATGAAAAATAATAAGACCACATACTACAGATCCCTTCCTCCTCCATTAGGTCTGAGCTGGATGCCAGTCCTCTAAAGATGACTTGTCCACCTTTCTGGGTCATTTTGAGCTGTGCATTGGAAGGTGACAGACAACAGAGGAGAAGTGGCAGGGGTGGCTCCTTCTGTGAGGGACAACGGAAGCTTGAAAGCATCAACAGTCCAGAAACCTAGATGCTGTGGTTTTCTTACATATTCAAACCTGTAATAAAGCCAATGTAGTGCTGGTCGGGCAAGAGATTAACAATGAATAATAAAAGAGACAACAGACTGCAATAAAAGTTATGAGAACATGCCTTTCTCTCCCTCTCTCCAAACGCCTCACTATACCACATTGATGGAACTGGCGTGGGCAATAACAGGGTCCTAGACAAGGAGAGGCCATGGGATGTGCATAAACATAGAGGCTTAAAACCCAAGGGGCTGTCCCGGGTAGAGAATGATCCAATGGGGCCTCAAATCTAGGGCACGCTGGTTAATACGTGACTAATTTTCCACTACCTGTGTTAAGGATGCAGCTACCCTTCCTGATTGTAAATAAGGCTATGGATCCCTTAACACAATGAATGGTTTGGGAATGTGTCTCTTCTTTTTCGGACTTTTTTTTTTTTTAAATCTAGAATCACATTGACTCATGTTAAGCAAGTGTGCATCCATTCCCATCCATCGTTTTTCTTTTTATTCTGAGACAAGATCTCACCAAGTTGCCCAAGCTGGCCTTGAACTTGTGATCCTCCCACCTTAACCTCCTAAGTAGCTGGGATTAGATGCCTAGAAATGAGATTCAGGGTGAGTCTTAGTGAGAGAATGACCTGCTGGCCTTTGTCATCTGACTTGGCAAGGGATCCTGTTTTCTCATTGTTCCGAACTTGAATCCTGGGACCTATAGGCCATTCTTTCTCCCTTGTCTGGGTGTCTCCTGATATCCTTCAGTGATGTTTGTTCAAGATACTGGAAAGCTCTGAGATTTTTGTTTGTTTGATAGTTTTCCTGTCGAGTAGGGAATCTGCTAGGAAGCCCTCCATCCCAGAGCCCACCTACTTGGACTCTAAGTGACTGGAAACATCACTCAGTTATTTCATGTGAAGTGGCATCCCTCTTACCTGGTGACTATTTGCTCAGCAGGGACATTCAAGGAAGATGTTCAAGGTCACAGAGTTTCAGTCTCCTGGGCCAGCTGGGTCTGTAGGGCATTCTTTCATCGAAAGGCAGGAGAGACGCTCTTACCAGCTACATCAGGGCAATGGGGCAGGGAGACACAGGGATGTTGAATCCTTATTGAAATGTCACCTTCACTGTCCCAGAGGTGACAGGTAAATGATTTAATGACTTTAAAGGGCTCATGATGGTCCTGACAAGTAGGTAACATTAGCACAGTAATAATGTTAATGTGGGCATTTTATTAACATATGCATAACCCAGATGCTCTTTTCAAAATATACATTCATGCTACAGTGTAAATATCTGATGAAATACCATAACGCAGACCTCAAATATTGAACAGCAGATGGTTAAACTAAACAGGCAAATTCCCGAGGTTGGAGTTTTGAGAATCAGGAAAATGGAAATGAGTAAGAAAAAGGATTCTGGAGTTAGTTAAACTTGAGTCAAAATTCCAGCTCTGCATGACAGTGGGCCAGATTCTTACCCTGTCACAGTACGCTTCGTTGTACTATTGTGTGCCTTTTAGAAGCAAATTAAGGGGGAAAGTGCCTGGCATGTAGTAGGGCTGCTAAACACCCCTGGTGAACAAGATCTGGAGGGAGATAGGCTGGAAGAAGCCTCTGTTGGGATCTTGAACCTCACCTGCAGTGACCCTGGCTTTACCCCTGTCATCCTATAAGACCACCAGGGACCCACTGTGTGTTGGTACAGACAAAGCCACATGCTAACTCTGCTGAGCCAGGCTACTCTACAGTTTCTCTTCCTCATGGTGAGTTTTCCTGGCTGTTAGGTGGGTCATGAACACAAAAATGAAGAGCCCGCCTTACCCAGGACTTGACTGGGGGATCTTGAGCCTTATTAGAGTCAAGGACACCAAGAGAGAACTGCAGGGCTGCATCAGGATTCCGGATTCGGTGACCACGGTACACTCAAGGGTGGATGTTGTTGGGGTTTGGAAATGGCACTGTGATTCACTTGTCCCCAGCAGCTTTGTTCTGCAGGCACTGCCTCCTGCATTATTAGCCCCACAGCCCTTTCTCAGGGGTAGAATGAGCACCCCAATCTTGTGTCCCTGAATTGGTCCTCACTCTGTCCCCCACAGCATATAGAGTTTTTTGAGCCATCAATCTCATCTTCCTGTCTCTGTTCCTTGAGCCAGCCGCCTCATATCCTGTTCTGTGATTGGGACCTGTCTTGGGCACTCTTGGCCTTGCCACATCTCCATCTTGGACTTAACTGCTGCTACCTGTTCCTTGTGATCTGCCTCCCCGCTCATTGGGAACCTCTGTAGTGGGCAGAGGGGCCACATCAGCACTACTGTCATATTTACACTCTGTATTCTCAGACCACTGGGTTTATAGGATGAGTGTGTCTCTGTCCTGTGACATAAGAATAACAGTGGTGGTCCTCACAGTCCCTGCATGGAGGAAGCAGTCTTTGCTCCTCTCTCTGCAACTTCTGGGAGAGGAGGCAGGGCCAGGGAATGGCTCATCCCAGAATCTGATTGACAGGGGGATGGGAGATGGGTTCATCCCTTAAAGTCTCAGCTTCCTGCTCTGCAAGATGGGAAAAAAAGGACTTTCCATTAGAGGCTTGTGCTGCCCTCAGTCTGGAGCTGTGTGGGCACAGGAAGTGAGCAAATGAGACTTGCACTCAATTCATAGACCTGGACCTAAGACTTGAGTGCCCTCAAGCCAGAATGGCAGACTCCTGGAGGCATAGATGAGTCTTCTAAATGAGTACAGTCCAGTGGGTCCCAGAGAGACCCAGGGATCACCCAAGAGTCCATGGCTAATAGGCTGTGGTGCCTATTTGTACCTATTAGGTTCCAGATTTTCCAACTCTCCATCTGGGAGCTTACAGCTTCTCAGCTGAGCCCTTGGACATCTTGGTTGGCTTGGAAAGCCTG
Source organism: Lophiomys imhausi (assembly GCA_907164525.1). NCBI lineage: Eukaryota > Metazoa > Chordata > Mammalia > Rodentia > Muridae > Lophiomys > Lophiomys imhausi. Next base: position 7,804,616 of record CAJQZJ010000418.1, on the reverse strand, counting down.
AGGGGACTGTCAAAGTCCATACACAGATAACAAGTCTGGATATCCCACCGTGTGTGATGACATTAATAGGTTCTGCTTTTCAGTTGCCAAATAACTTCTTTGTCAGTGAACTATCAGGTGAACGTTTTAATTGGAAAGAAAAGAGGTTGAGGGCCAGCAATATGACTCAGTTGGTAAAGGAGCTTGCTGACAAGTCTAATGACCCGAGTTTGATCCCCAGGACTAATATGGTAAAGGGATAAATTCAGACACCCACTGGTAGGAAGTACTGCAGGCATTTTCTTGATTCATGAAGGGGTCTAAGGGTACTAGTTTCAAGGATGGCATTCCCCCCCCCTTAATTTTAATGGCCAAGTAATTATCTCTGTTGTAACACACCAGGCGTCTTGACACTGTATTTCACCTGTGGTTGAAGGTGTGAAGGACACTGGCCTCTAGCTGCAGGTGTCCGTGATGCTCACCCTGGCAGACTCCGGAGTGGAAACTTGTTGGATCCCTGAGCCTGCTCCATGTGGTTCAGTGCTGCGTGAGGGAGAGCGAAGAGAATCTGAGTCTTGGGGTCTCTATGGGCTGCACCCTGTGGTGCCCAGCCAGAGCTTGGAAGGGATCCCTCAGAGACTGGGGGTGGCATTCATATACCCTTTTTGCTGTGTGGCCTTGGGAGAGTCACCTTGCACCCTGAGCCTCTGGTAGTCATCTGTCCTGTAGAGGAGACAATGGTATTTGCATTGAGGAGGTGTAACAGGGACGGAATGAGATGAAACTTAAAGAGTCAGTTATAGGAGCGAATGGGACCATGACCGCCACTATCATCATCACCCCATTAAATGGCAGCCCCTAAGTGAGGGCTCCAACAGACCCTACATTCAGCCCTTAATGCCTTTGACTACCAAAGGGGGATGGACACAACACTTGTTTCTCAGCGGAAGCCCAGTGGCTCAGTTCTACTTCTGAGCCTTCTCTTGGTGCCAAGAGTGATGACTTAGGTTTGTTGGTCTTTACAGAGGGCCCTTGCTGCTGCCATATCTCAGCTTACAGTGCCCTCATTGCACCCATGTTGTCCAACTGTCCTATGCTGCACATGTGTCCCAGGCTCCCTGTCACATCCCTGCTGTGGTTTAGAAACATAAACCCATGGCTTGGAGAGGTTGCACTGGGGTAGAGGGACCCTGCTGGGCCCAGGGCCCTGCCCATGGGTGGCCATGAAGGAAGGTGCTATCCTGAAGCTACTCAGGTCCCCTCGCCCCACCCCCACCTCCTTGCTGTCCCTCGTGTCCTACAGAAGATGGAGATTCCTGAATGAGGTTGGGAATGCTGCCACTGTTCAAATGAGCTAATGGTGAAATTGGAGACTTGGGGGCAGGAGTGAATGATGATCCCAGAAAATGCCGAGAGGTGAGTCCTGGAGAGGAGCCAGGCCCTCCTGTAAGGGCAAGATGAATGAGGAGGGCTCAGCCCACACCACGGCATCTGGATGGGAGGGTACTCCAGCTCAGGACAGACCTAGACTCAGATCCCATCAATGCCCCCTTGCTTATCCCCACTGGGTGAAGAAGGACTGGTTATCCCAGGGCTCCCTGGATCAAAGTTGGCAGGGGCTGGGCATGAAGTAGATGCTCAGAAAATATCTGGTGCTCCCTCCAAGGGGCAGAGTGAACCCTTTCCTGTCTCTCAGGGAGGGATCCTAATCCTGCAGCTGTCTGCACTGTCCAAAGGGGGGAAAGGGTTCCAGTTGGCAGCAGGGGCCCTAGTATGGGGAAGTCATGGGATCCCTGACAGTATTTCCAGGAATGACAGCTCACCTACTATGGGTGGCCATGCTGTTAGTTAGGTCCTTTGCTGTGTTTACATAGAGGTAGGATTGGCTCACATACATACAACCTGCTCACTTCAAAATTTTAAATGATAATCTCACACAAAACTGTCTCTTCCTCTTTGGGTCCAGTCTGGGGCATTGTCATTTGAAGGGCCAGGATTTCTCTGAGGCACCTGAACTAAGCTCAACTTACAAGACTCTCTGTCTTGGACCTGTCTAGAGCAGAAAGAGATTGAATTTGCTCCCTTAAAAGAGGGAACAGATGCCGGGCAGTGGTGGCGCACGCCTTTAATCCCAGCACTTGGGAGGCAGAGGCAGGCGGATCTTTGCGAGTTCGAGGCCAGCCTGGTCTACAAAGCGAGTTCAGAACAGCCAGAGCTGTTAAACAGAGAAACCCTGTCTCGAAAAACCAAAAAAAAAAAAAAAAAAAAAAGAGGGAACAGAAGCAGGACTATCAGCCAGCCCTGATAAGGTAGCTGGCATCTCCACCCTAGGTTCTCATTCTGCACCGTCGTTGGCATCTGCCTGGGAATTCATTCTCTGCAGTGGGAGCCCTCTGTTCCCTGCGTGTGGTGTGCTATGACAGATACTCAGAACAGATCTCACGCAGCGAGTGGTCCTTTGTCTTCAATGCCTGTCCTCTAGGGGACAGTACTGTGGCATCCAGGAAGGATGGTTGTAGAAGTAATTAGTTAAATTATTTACCAATATTTGAATTATAGTTAATTGGTCGGCAGTGTTAATCCTTAACCTGCCATTATAAATAAACACACACTGACACCTGATGGATTTTAATAAGCCTTAGCCTGGATTGTGCAATCTTAGCCCAAATAGGCTAGATTATAATTCTATTCCCCCCAAAAAAAACCGATAACATATACATGTGTCCCTTGAGCTGTTATTTTCCAAACTATGCTGATGTTCTAGGCCATGTGGAGTAATCTTCTTCCCCAACGTGTGTGTCCTCCTCCCTGCTCCTGGCTTCTTCCCATCTATCTCCCTGCTCCAAAAGCCCTCAAATTTTAGCCCTCCCTACCTCTCTCTTTGCCCAATCTCAGGCCTCAGTATTTATTCAACCAATCAGAAACAATGGTTAGCACTTATGGCCTGGCCTGGCAAGCAGGCCTCTGGAAGAAGATTAATTAGCATTTAGAATACATAACAGATCACTGCATCAGAAGGTCTTAGGTTGGGAGCCCCATGCTGTTAGCGGGTTCTCATTCTTACCTGACAGAAACTCATGCTCAGGCAAAGCATGCTCAACAGCTGGTGTGAACCAGCCATAGAGCAGTGTTAGCAAGCTGGGCTGGTGGGTGGCCTGTGAGAGCAGGGAGTATTACCTCCTCACTCCTGGGCCGTGTTCCTCATCCCGCAGTTCTGCATGTGGGTCTTGGCCAGGGGCTGCTGGACTCATTGTCCCTCCAGCAACAGCATCCAGAGCCGCATTGTTAGGAGAGATAGTTGTGAGGGTTCTGAGAAACTGCTGTGCCCCAGCCCTTAAATTGAGGTCACGAAGGCATCTGTTGTCACAGCCCACTGGCCTCAGCATTCTGAGAGGAGACATGTGCCCATATCCTGGACCAGTAAGGTGAAGCAGAGGGATGTTGCTAGGATCATGCAGAAGGGCTTTGGACCCTGCTTGGTACTTCTCATTCAAGGACAGCTCAGGTATTTCTCCTGGTTCAATGCAGGGAGACACAGAAATACCGGATTCCTTCAGAGCCAACCCTATGTGATCTACATGGGGATTACATCTGCTCGTTGGTGTGGCTTTGACTATTCACACTTGTGAGGGCTTCAGCCCTTTCCTAGGTCTTGTCAGGAACCTTGAGAACAATTGGGATGGCCACATGATTGCTGGTAACACATTAGCAACTCCCAATCCCTCGCTCTAGACTTCCCTGCCTGTGTCCCATAGACTGTCCCCTCCAGTATCCTCTCCATGCGCCAGTGGCTGGAAGACTCCCCTGACTCTACTGCACAGTCCCACACTCTTGGGCTGATGCAGAACCTGTCAGATCTGAGCAGATCAAGGATACCTGTATTCGCCAGCTCAGCCTATGATGCTCTTGTCACTCAGGGTGAGAGCCCCAGACTCACAGGGGTCTCCTGGGGCCCCCAGGCTTGGAATTCTGCCACGCCGGGGCTCTGCTTGGTGCCCGCTGCACCATCGGACTGTGGAGCTGCTTGAAAATAGAGGCAGGGCTCCCACCTGTGTGTCAAGCTGGCCCTGACAGGGTTGCTGAGTGGAACAAATGTGACAAGAGCCAGAAAGGAACAGAGGCACATTGAGGACCCTTTCAAGGTCACAGGCTGGCAGGGAATGAGCACTGTCACATTGTTTGATCATTTATTTATACTCTGTTTTCGGACACCTGAGATGAAAGGCAGAGAAACAGCAGAAACAAGAGCTCCTGTCTTGAGCCCTGCCGCCTCCCCTCAGGGCTTCCTCCAGTCCTGAAAGCCTGCTCCGGTCTGGCTTCTGAGTTGAAGTGCTGGGGTCTTCCTGCGGTTCCATCCTCCTTGCAGCCAGGCCTCCCAGTCAGGTCTCTACATCCAGAACATTCCTCCGAGTGCAGCAGGATGCCTCTTTCTCACAACAGTAGCCAGGGTCCTGGCTAGTCTTGGATCATGAGATACGATGTGGCTCTCAGACGTACATCGTCTGTGCTTAGGGAGTCAGAACCCGACCATCCAGTGGCTCTGTGTCCCTGATATGCTCTGGCCAAACCCCAACCCACCAGGACACACCACCCTGCAGCTCAGAGCATCATTCTTATATGATCTCAGGGGACAACGCTGCATTGTGTTGAGAATCGTGCAGCCTGGATGCTGCACAGCAAGGCACAGGTGGGCATACAGTCTAGCTCCTGCTATATATTCTGAGTCAGGACAAACCTGCTGGGTGGGTAAAGCAGGAGGTGGGATGTGACTAGAAGGAGACTGGACCAGGCCCTATCACTAGCCGTGTTCCTGAGGATCGTGCTGCTGGGTACTGAGACTGTACCAATACCAGGCAATCATCCTGAGAGCTGGTCACTTTCTGTTTGCTCCTCAAGACCAAGCCAGAGTGCAGCATGCAGCTATCAAAACTGCCACCTCTGCCAACTGTGAGACAGTGGGCATGGGTGCTGGCCTAGGAAGCCCCCTTTGATTTTACTCGTATAAGTATATTGTGTGCCAACAGATTGCTTTCCTGGAGCAATCTTTCTTAAAGACAGGACACTGAAGTCACCAAGCAGCTTGTGTTGGTTAACTTCATTGGCAACTTGACATAAGCCAGAATCACCTGGAATCAATGAGGGATTGTCCACATTGAGTTGGCCTGAGGGCAAGTCTGTGGAAGACTGCCTTTAATTGACGTGGAGAGGCCCAGTCCACAGATACCATTCCCAAGGTCTGGGTCGCGGACCGTATAAGTAGAGTAACCAAGCTGAGCCCAAGCAAGAATGTGTCCATCCATTTCTCTCTGTTCTTCAAGTCGGATGTAAAGTTGCTAAAGTCACTGCTTTGGTTTCCTGTTACGGTTGACTGAACCCAGAAGTGTGAGCTACAGCAAAGCCTTTCCCTCCTAAGTTGCTTTTTAAAATTTTTTATTTTGTGAATTTCACATCATGCACCCTGTTCCCTCTCATCTCCCAACTCCCCTCAGATCCACCCTCCACCCTTGAAACCTCTCCCAACATAAAAAACAAACAAACAAATCTCACTGTGGAAGCTGTAGTGTGTTTCAGTGTGTCCCACAATATTCCATTTTGTCCATACTTTTTTGCTTGCAAATGTTCATTATAATGAATGATTCCTTAGACTGGTATGAGGCCTCTGGCTTCTGCTACTTTGTCAATACTGGAACCTCACTGGGACTCCTCTCAGATGTACTGGTGTTGTCCTGTGTCATGGAGATCCTGTAGTTTTTGGGTCTGTGGAACTGGCCTCTTCATGCACTCCAGCAGTTCATCCATGGGGTATATGTTGGTGTGGGCCAACTCAAAGCCCCAGTTCTGGGGCTGCAACCCCCACAATTCTACTGTGCTACCCAGGTAAGGTACAGGGCTTACTATCCCAAGTGCTACAGCAGGTAAGGGGCTGCACCAGTTCTCCTCCTCACATGTGCGTAGCTATAAGGGCCAATTCTCCCACCTTCTACCTGTGTGGAGAGCATCAGAGAATGCTCTCACAAACACTGCCAACAAGCAGACAAAAGGCAGGGCTGGCTTTCCCACACACACCCTCAGGGCTGCTTCCCACACATTCCCCACATCCAGGGCCAGATGTACTGTGCTATCCAAGTGAGGTGTAGGGCCCACTCTCCTGAGTACTGCAACATGTGAGGGGCAGGAATAGCTCTCATGCTCTTGTAACTCCATCAAGGCCAGATCTCCTATCCACCACTGGTAGTGAGGGCAAAAGGGAGGGGAGGGGATCTCTCCCTCGCCAACACCACCACAAAGCAGACAAAAGGCAGAGCTGGCTCTTCTACACTCACTCCCTCAGGGCTGAGTCATCCACAATTCCTACATCCAGGACCAGACTGGGTTCTTCTAGACTCTGGCTTGCTTCTTGTTCTGGGAGCCCATCTGGTGTTTGCCTGGTACTGGACTGGTGGTCATCACAGGCTAACTTCCTAATTGGACTCCATAGCACCTAACTGGTTTTGGTCTCCAGCTTGATTTTTTTCCAGGAATGTTAGGCTACTATTCACTCAGATGTTCATAGGTCAGAACACTGTAGACATAGACTCTCTCCTCTCTGACACCTACTGATGCCCATGTGACACAGCAGTCACATCTGCAATGGCTGTAGGGGCAGGCTAAGTTGCTTTATAATAACGGCAACAGTAGTTAGAACTAGAACACCCCTGCCATGTGCCAGAGAGCCTCCTTCCTACTGTGCAATTAGACAATTCTGTAATTCTTCTCACATATCCTAGAGGATGACTGGTGCTGTTTTCACCACATTAAGAGGCCAGGTATTGGGGAATGGCTTACTTGATAAAGTGTTTCTCTTTGCAAACATGAGTACCTTGGGCCAATCCCTAGAACTCATGCTTTAAAAGCTGGGCACTAGAGCTGGGGATGGTTCAGTCTGAAAAGGACTTGACACGTACCCTTGAAAAGCAGAGTTTAGTCCCCAGCACGTATGGTGTGCAAAAAGCCGATGTGGCAGCATGCATGTGTAACCCCAGCACTGTGGGGGTGGAGACAGGTGAGTCTCCAGAGCTCATTGGCCAGTTTACCTGTCAAATCAGTCAGCATCAGGTTCATCAAGAGATCTTGTCTCAAGAATTAAGGTAGAGCCGGGCGGTGGTGGCGCACACCTTTAATCCCAGCACTTGGGAGGCAGAGGCAGGCGGATCTTTGTGAGTTCGAGGCCAGCCTGGTCTACAAAGCGAGTCCAGGACAGCCAGAGATATTCAGAGAAACCCTGTCTCGAAAAACCAAAAAAAAAAAAAAAAGAATTAAGGTAGAAAGTGAGGAGGAGGACTCCTTATGTCGATCCCTGGCGTCTGCACACACATATGCACACATGAACACAGCAGGCACCTTAGACTAGTCAGAGATAAGATGCCATCTGTCCGGGGAAAAACAGTGGATGGCTCCTGGGGAAGGAGACCCAAGGTTGACCTCAGCTTCCACATGCACCTGTGCACGCCTGCACACATACATTCACCCACATGTACACACACACACACACACACACACACACACACACACACACACAGACATGTGTAATATTAAGGGAAACCCACATCCAATAGCCATGACATGGTGGTTCATGCCTGTAACTTTAGCACTTGGGAGGTGGAAGCAGGAAGATCAGGAGTTCAAGGACATCCTCAGCTACATAGTGGGTTCAAGGCAAGTGTAGGCTTCATGAGACACTGTATCATAAAACACACAAAACCCAGGATCCAGGAAACTTGAAAATCTCTTAAAAGCACAAGATGAAAACTTCAAAGACAGCAGCCTCCTGCAGTCCCCTGGCTTGTGTCTGAGTGACCACTTGGTGCAGGTCCTTACTTCTCCTAAGGGGCACATGATTGGCATAAGAAACAGAGACTCGCCCTCACTGCTTGAGTCTTGCATAATGCCCATCTCTCTCTTGAGGACACCCTTCACTCCAGTCAAATGGCTGAGGTCTCTCAGAACTGGACAACTTAGAGGGCTTTGCAAACAGAAGCCAGTCTTTTCTCTGTTTTGGTTGCTGTCTTCCCTGGCTGAGACATGCTTCTGGGGTCCCCTCCTGTTCACATCTGCTCTCCTGCTTCTTGACAGCAGTTACAGGGATGTGGTGAAACACAAAAGTCACATCACACCACTTTCTTTCTTAAAATCCTTTATGGTTCACATGCTCGGTACCCTGGGTGGCCTGGATCTGACCATCTCTAGCCTCTGGCCTGCAGTACTCTCTCTCCAGCCCTCTGAATCTAGTCCTATGTGTTTTCCTGCCCCAGGGCCTTGCCCCAGGGCTTCTACATGAACCCAAAACACACTCTTTTTGTACCTTTTTTGGGTAGCATCTGTTTCTTCTTCCATAGATGCCACAGAAATGCCATCCTTTCTGAGATATGTCTTCCTGCCTCTTGGACCTCCTAGGTTTAAATTGGGTTCTCCGGTTTTATTCTCCCTGGAAGACCTGTTTCCTTCATTCTGCCTGGTTTGCCATTGCATTTTCTCTGGTCTGTTCCATTGGGTCCCATGTTCTGCAGACACAGGCAACCGAGTCTGCTCTGTTTCTTTCTGCCTCCTCCTGCCCCTTCCAGCTCCCAGCCTGGCATGAAGGTTGTTATCAGCACTTCAGTTGCATGAGCATGGTGTTTGCAGCTCTTTGTCCAGCATTGTGTGCATCTCCTGTCCTGAGCTAGAAAGGCACCTGAAGTGTGCCCCTCCCTCAGGCGCAGTGCTGGGTTATAGCTCTAGTGCTCAGTTCACACCCCTGGGTTCATTTAACCTTCATGGGATTCAAGCTTCCTGCCTCCTCTGTTGTGAGATGGGAATTCCCGGGACCTGGAGGTTGGAAGAGATATAAGTATGGCCATTACTTTCTTTCTCACAAATGCCTTTGACCCACCCTTCTCTGGGCAAAAGTTCTCCTGTTTTTCAAATGAGCTCCACCAAGGACCAGAAAAGTCAAACAATTTGGCTGAGAACACAGAGCAGATCTGGATGCAAGATAAGGAATGAGATTGTCTCTCCCACCTGTCAGCCATGGTACAGCATCAGGGTCTTCAGACCTGGGAGTCAGGAGAAGGGATCCCCCCCACCCTGACACCAGAAGAGCAGCTGGGCCACTTCTCGTGCCTGGTCTTCTGAAAGCATACTCCCCAAGGGCAACAGCAGCTACCGCTACAGAACTGAGCCCCAGAAGACAGGCTTTCACACACCAGGACCCTTGGGGGACACCACACAGAAATTGACCTATATTAATTTCAAGTGCTATTTGCAGTCTTGGTCCCTTCCCATCCAGCACATAACCCTGCCCTGCACAAACTCACAGACATGTTGATCAGCCCAAGGACATTATAAAAATAAAATGATCTAAAACCCAGCCTTCTGAGAGCCTCCTGTGCCCCTGCTCTGAGGCAAGGGGTCAGTGCTCCCAGCCCAGTTTGAGGAAGGAATGCCACCCTCCCAGGAGAAAGAGGCAGCAGCTAAAACAGGGAGGTGAGGTGATGGATGTGATTATCTAGGGGCTGAGGAGAGGGCGACGGAGGCAGGAGAGAAATTAATAAAGGCTCCCCGGGGGCAGGTCACAACAGGGAGTGAAGGAACGTTCTAGAAAGAGCAATTGCAGCTTCTCGGAGAATGAAGGTAGAGAAGGGAAAATCCCAGGAAGAATGTGCTGCAAAGGGGGAGCAGTGACATGGGGGACACAGCCTATGAGAGCAGATGGAAGGACGCACAGCTATTATGAGTAGGATTTTTTGTTTTTTTGTTTTTTTTAGGGTTTTTGTTCTTGTTTTTTGGTTTGTTTTTTGAAGAGTGTTCTAGAGAAGAGTTAGATGGGGGATAATTACAGCTGACAGAACAGAAAGTAGAAGCATGGCTTTAATGTGTCTTTCAAATCAAGTGGAAGCCAAGAACTGACACTCTCGAGGCTGTCCTCTGACCTTCACATGTGAGCCACCACATAGATATGTACGCACATAAACACACAAAGAAGATTAGGAGGGAGGTCATGTGAAAATGCAGGAAGAGGATGCCATGGCCCTGGCTTCACATTTACCTGACTTTGGAACCCTAGGACTGCAAGGGAAGGAACCCCTGTTCTGGAGCCTCCAGGCTGTGGAGTTTCTCATGGCTGCCATCACACACTACCACTAGCCCCTGTGTGAACTGTGCGCATCTCTTCCCCCAGGCCTGTCTTTATCTTGTTATCTAAATTAGGGGTAGATATGGTCACACCGCTTGGGAGGAATTGCTGGGTAGACAAGAGACAGCTCTATTGTGTGACAGAAAGGGGCTTCAATATATGCTCAGACATTCTCTGTCTCTTTAGAAGGGTCTAGAAGGCACTGCCTTGACTCTTGGTGAGGTCTTATCAAAAGCCTTCACAGTCATGCCTTTGGATAAACCATTCTCCTGGTAGCCATCCTGGCTTTGAGTTTTTCCCATAAGTCACTTCTCATTTTAAGAACTGTTGTCAAGTGGAGCCTGGAAATGCGAAATGTCCAAACCCAATTCGCTTGGTTCATTTATAGTCACTAGTTTGTTCATTGGCTTCTCTTATTGACAGAGCCAGGATTTGAACTCAGGACTGTTACCTCAAAGCTTGTGCTCTGGTTGAGAGTCCCTGTTGCCCCTGCATTGTAGAGCAAGTAGGAGTGAAACCGAACTTTTTAAAATTAATAAACACTTATTTATTAGTAACTATATTCACTTATAATAAATATAAACACTTACTTAACTACTAATCCTACTAATGCCTACAAACCCTATTACCTACCCACTAAACCTATTGATAACTATTACAACTATTTTCATAACCTTTTAGAAGGATACAGTCTCTGGGGCAGGTCCTCAGTCGTCAGGAATACAGTCTCGAAGGTAGACCCTTTAATGCACTTAGCAGTCTTTCTTCTGGAATATCTCAGATTTAGATCCGTCAGGGTAAATTGGCTATGGTGACTTCACCTTAAATAAGGCTTGAGGCTTTCTTCTCTCTGGAAGACCTCAGGCCAACTTATTTCCTTCGTATCAGCAACTCTGCCACTCTGCCTCAGTCTTTAAAGCTGGCCACAGTTTCCTTTAGGCCCCTGTTCAGACAGGTCAAACCCCTCTAGGCAAAAGCTGAGACACAGGGTTTAGTCCTTGGCCTTTTGCTGTCTTGCTGAGACTTTCTCTGCTCACCAGCTTCTTTCTGCCTCAGGGAGATCTGGCCAGCGTCCACTAGCACTTTCTCCATCACATGATACAAACTACTCGTTGTCCTTTTTAGCGTGAGGACTCACTAGCATCGGAGCTCACTAGCATGGGACCTGTTTTTGTTTGTTTGTTTGTTTGTTTTGTTTTGTTTGTTTTATATTTTTGGTTTTTTTGTAAATAAAGTTTTATTGAGACACAGTCATGCCATTCAGTTACATTGTGTCAAAGACTGATTTAGCACAGCACAACCAAGTTGACTGACTGTGACAGAGTATATGTGCTTCAGATAGCTTAAAGAAAACATTTTCTGGGCTAGAGAGATGGCTCAGCAGTTAAGAGCATGGGCTGCTCTTCCAAAGGATCCTGGTTCAAATCGCAGCACCTACATGATAGTTCAAAGTTGTCTTAATTGCTGGGCATGGTGGCACATGCCTTTAATCCCAGTACTCAGGACACAGAGGCAGGCAGATCTGTAACCAAAGCTTTTTAATTATCCAATATATACATTCTACTTTATTTTACTGTACTTAATACCTCTACCTCCCTTGCACCCCCAACCCTAGGTGGGAGAGAAAAAAGGTTAGAGGGAGAAGGGATGTAGGTCTCTTTGAGCTACTTCCTGCTGATTAGGATCATGGGATTCTTTGGGGGTAATACCAGTCTCATTAGAAGTTCAGCAAACCAGAAACCAGTGAACAAGGAGACCAGCAAACCAAGAGACAGCAGCAGGAAAAACAAGCAGCAGTTTGGGGGAGCACCATCAGCTGGGAGAGCAGCAACTGCTTTCTACCTTGTAGCCCTTTCTCTTTGTAGAGCTTTCTCCTGCTTTTTTGTAAAGCCTCTTTACTTTTTACTTCTTCTTTTTTTTTTTTTAAAGATTTATTTATTATGTATACAGTGTTCTGTCTGCAGGTATATCTGCAGGCCAGAAGAGGGCACCAGATTTCATTATGGATGGTTGTGAGCCACCATGTGGTTGCTGGGAATTGAACTCATGACCTCTGGAAGAGCAGTCAGTGCTCTTAACCGCTGAGCCATCTCTCCAGCCCCTACTTTTTACTTCTTTATAAAGCCCATTCTCTTTTACTTCTTTCTGGAGCTTACTTCTTTGTGGAGCCCCTTCTCTCTTTTCTCTTTGTAGCCCCATTCTTGGGGCTCTCGCTTTTTTCTCCTTCTTTTTAGAGCCCCCTTTCTCTTTAGGGCACTGGCTTTTTATTCCTCTCTCCCAAGTCCTCAGAGTTAAATTTGCTCGGCTGGCTAAGCCACACCCCTGCTAGCTCATGAGACCATTAATACTTTACACCTGTGTCTTTTTTTTTTTTTTTTTTTTTGTTTTTTGAGACAGAGTTTCTCTGTGTATCGTTGGCTGTCCTGGACTCACTTTGTAGACCAGGCTGGCCTGGAACTCACAAAGATCCGCCTGCCTCTGCCTCCCAAGTGCTGGGATTAAAGGCGTGCGCCACCACCGCCCGGCTTACACCTGTGTCTTAAGCAGCCCACCTGGGATTAAACAAAAACACTCTCACAACTGGTTTTAATAAACTCCTACCACACAGATTTCTGAGTTCAAGGACAGCCTGGTCTACAAAGTGAATCCAGGACAGCCAGGGCTACACAGAGAAACCCTGTCTGGAAAAACTAAAACAAAAAACAAAACAAAACAAAACCATTGCTGACCCTCACTCTGGGAATCTACAGGCCAGAGAAGAGAAAGTGTTGAAGACTGTGGGGGAGGGGCCTACAGACTGGACAGGATGTGCAGCTCCTCACTTCCTCTCATAGCCCATTGGCCAAAGCTGATCACTTGACCCTAAACTGCAAGGATGCTGGGAAATGTAGTCTTTCCCAGGTGAGTGTGTCAGCCTGATGCACAGCCTACTGTCTCCATAAAGCTTTTCCTTGACTTTCCCTCTCTGCTCTGTGCAAGGGGAGATGAAAATGGTTCCATTCTGCCCATCTGCAAGGCCCAGGCTGGAATGTTGGGGAGGTTCATACCTCCATCGTCCTCTTATCACAGTATCAGAGCTGGGTGACAAATTCTAAAGATCCCTTGCCCCTTGGCAATCCATTTTGGGTGTTTCCCCACTGATGAAGACCCTGATGCCTGCAGTGCTGGATTGGACTCACTGATTGGCTTCTTCTCCGTTTCACACCTCCACACTGCCTTTGAGATCACCTCCCAGAAAAAAATCCTGTCCCTGAGCATCTATTTGGGGGATGTCTCTAGAAGATTCCAAAACAAGACACCGCTGACTATATATTAACTAGGCAGGGAAATGGAGGCATGAAGAAACTCACATAAGGTATTAAAGAAAATGGCAGCAAATAATCTTTGATACTAAAGCTGTGTGTGTGTTTGTGTGTGTGTGTGTGTGTGTGTGTGTGTGTGTGTGTGTGTGTGCGCACCTACAAGACAGAATAAGACCAGTGTTCAGTTTTAAGCCACAGGAGGTTTGAAAGGTTTTAAGTATAGCAATTGATATCCAAACAGCAGGGACAGTGTCACTATGACTACTAGTTAAGAAGTGGTGATCATTTAAGGGGTAACCAGGGCAGGGGCCACTTAATTCATGTTGGGAACACATGTCAGAAGCTCTGTTCCCTGCGCCCCACCCATAAATACCTCTCTCTAAGGAGGACACACATCCACACCCTGTTGGGTGGATCCTTCGAATCCATTCCACACCCTGTTCCCACTAAGCCCTCCTTCACTCTGCTCCAGCCTCTGATGGGGAGGGTCTGAGCCAGACCAAGCTGGCATCCTTGCAGTCTGGCCAGGGTCAGCAACTTCAGTAGGCAGTCAGCTGGACCTCTGACTGCCAAGTAGGCCCTAGAGGCAGCACTTGGCTGGCTGCGTGCTGCTGTTTCTGCCCCAGTGCCCTGTACTGCCCGCTCCACCTGAGCAGATGGTTTTGTAAGTAAGGGTCATGTGAATGGGGTCAGGAGGGTCCGAACTCTACCTTCTCCACCTCTGCCTCCACTGGACTCCACTGTCCTTGTCTGCTGTCCTGGATGACTTCAGCTGGCTTACCTGCAAGGCCCAGCCAGGCATGGTGTGGCCCAGCCCTGGAGCCCAGAGTAGGGGATGCTAATTCTGCAGCTCTGCACAGCAGAAACAGACTGCATGCTGGAAGGATGGTCAAGTGGCTGGCTACTCTGTGGATGGAGAAGCTGCTGATTTTAAAGCTGAGAGTCCCATCAGATGTCTGGGAGATTGGTGAAAGCCCCAGGAAAATGAAGGTATGTGCTGCAAGGTGTGGGCAAGGCTACAAAGCACCAGCCCTTCCCCCCCACCCCCAGGTGCAGCCAGAGTACCCCACTCTGTGCTCCAACAACAAAATTCTTCAGTGGCTCCCCAAACAACTCCTCAGTCTTTTTTTTTTTTTTTTTTTTTTTTTTTGCAAAATACTATACTGGGGATGGGGCTTCTCTGGCCTCTTCCATTTCTCCCCTCACCAGGGACACTGAATTTTCCTAAGGCCGAGCTTTTCTCTACCTCAGGACCTTTGAATGCATTATATCCTCTGATCCCAATAAAGCCTTCTCCTGTATCTTTCCATGTAAACATCCTTGTCAACGGCTTCCTCCCCAATGGGGATGTCGCTAGAAGAATCCAAACAAGAGATCTGAGGTCTCTCTAAAGATATGACATTTTCTTTCTAGAAGTTTCTACCACTTGGCTATATATGTGTGTGTATATATATATATATATGACTCTGTTTATTGATTATTAACTATTTATTGATTTTAAAGCCAAGAGTCCCATTGGATGTCTCAGAGATTGATGGAAGCCCCACTCTGAGGAAGTTTGGCCAACACTGTCAATACTGGCAGGGGCTGACTGAACTCAAGACTCTAAGCCCCAGCCTGGTCACTCTCCAGTCTTCTGGAACTATGGGGCTATCCTTCCACTTAGATCCCTTGCATGTCCCTGGGTCTCCTTGCTCCAAGTAAAGAGTGGGGGCTTCAGAACTAGTCCCTTGTGTTATCCAAGAAGAGGATAAGAGCAACCATGTTAATTGCTGGCTGTGCTGCCAGGGCTGGGCATTCGGTAGGGACCACTGCATTGTGAGGCAGGTGATCTGGGGGTCTTGGGGCAGGAAATAACTCCAGGTCCCTTTTGTGGGGTATCTGAGCAGAAACCAGCAGCAGACAAAGGTAGACAGCAGAATCTGAGCATGTGCCTGGAGTCCATACACCTTTGGGAACTGGCCATCCCTCCTTATTGCAACAGGGACAATGTCACGAATTAGGAAGGACCCAACTTCTTCTGGGGAGAGGGATTCTCCTGAAATTTAGAGATATCCGGCAGTGCTGTGAGCCTCAGCTATAACTGGGAGGGTCCTCTCAGCCTCCTGTGGGGAGGGGGGTGCAGTCTGAGTGAGACACATTCAGAGAAGGCTAGAGATGCTGTAGGCCTGGGCTACCCTCCTCCCCTGCCCCAGCTACTGGGCCAAGCAGCCTTTAAGTTGCTGTCATGAAAAGGCTGAGGGAAAGGGGCCTAAGTCAGAGGGAACCCAGGGGAGGTCCTGTTACCTGCCAGGCACCTGCCTCTCTCCTGTGAAGTTGGGTGCAAAATACCCACAGTGTAGATGCAAGGAGACAGGTAGATATCCCTCCTGTTTGTCAGCTCCAAGCCTCTCTTTCTCTAACTTCAAGAGGTTGCTGTTTAAAATTGAGATCTGAGGGGTGTGAATTGCCAGTCTTCTTTTGTACGGCTGGATCCTTGTTCATGAAATTTGACCTCTGCTTAACACTTTTTTTTTTGAAACAGGGTTTCATTATGTAGCCCAGGCTAGCCTAGAACCCACAATCAGTCTCCCAGGTGTGGGTTATAGGTATGAGCCACCACAGTAGGCTTGGATCTTCCTTTCATACCAGCAAGAGGCTCCTATCACCTGAACTCCACTGCTTTTTACTCATGCTTCTTAGTATATGTGGTAGCACTGGGGTTGGAGCTCCGGGTCCAGCACACTCTAGGCAAGCATTCTATCCTTGAGCGGCATTCCCAGGTCTGCTGCTGTTTTGAGTATGCTGGTGTGTGCAGACTAGAGGTCATCCAGCTGTGCTTCCTGAGGATGATGTTTTATTGAGATAGCATCTCGCCAACTTCACTGGTCAGCAAGCCTCAGGGCTCTGCGTGTCCCAGCCTCTCAAGTGCTAGGATTATGAGGGCAGGTCACCATGCCTGGCTTCTTTTCTCCCCCACCCCCTACCCCTGTTCTCCAATTTTGGAGATTGAATTCAGGTCCTCTTGCTGGCATAGTAAGGACTTCACCAGCCGAGTCATCTCCCCAGGTACCACCCCTACTCTTAAAAACTGCCTTACAAATGGTACGACACCCAGGTGGCTCTAGACTTGGTGCCACTTGCTCAGCAGATGCCACTGTGGCCATGGCTCCATCCACTGCAGCAGGGCTTGCCTCTAACCTTACACAGGTTTTGTCTGGGCATTCACGCTCGACACATAAATGTGCTTACCCAAACCGAAAGGACGCGACTGAGGCGAACAGAGCATCTTGGCACATACTCCTCACCCACAGAGGCCAGGGGGCCTAGCCCAGTCTGCAGCATCAGAGAGGACCCGCTCTCCATTTTCTATGTGCAGAGCCAGGTTTCAAACTTATCTTCCCTCACACCTGAAATAGAGTTCAGTTTCTAAGCTATAGAAAAGAGGAGGAGGAGGAGGAGAAAAAAGGAAGATAGGAAGGAGAAAGAGGAAAACTAGGAGTAGGAGGTGGCAGCAATAGCAGGCAGGCAGGAAGAGAGGCAGCGATGAGAAAGTCAGACACGTCCCTAGTGGGTGCCTATCTTTTCCCTGCCCTTAGCTAGGTCTCAGACCAGAGAGAGTTGGTCTGGGCTTTGGGGTCATCTGCAGTCAGCTCCTACAGTTCTCAGATCCATCTTCCAGGCTTTGGGGTGGTTGTAAGGGCACTGGGTGGCAGCCGGTGTCTGGCTGCGGCAGTTAGGGCTTTTGCCATGGCAGCTGTGGCAGGCTGCTCTCAGTTCTGGAGAAGCAGCTACTTAGAATGGATCGAGAGTCCCCTGCAGGCTTTGTTCTCAGTCCCCATTGAATCTTCCCTTTACGATTTAATCATTTAATCTGCCATGGTTGCCAGGGGTCTGTGCCCGAGGGCTCTCCCTGCACCCTTAGGCAGGTTGGCTTGTATCTGGGGACTCCCCTGGGCCACTCAGCCCTGGCCGCTCTTCCTTCTTCCTCTTTCTCTGCACATTCCTTCCTTCCCTTCAACTTCCTGTCATTAGTAAGTCCAGGCTTCCCAGGGTGCGGCTCACTGCCTCTGGGAGTGTGAATCAGTTTGGTGCCCTGGAGGACAAATGCCATGTGCTATTAAAGGTTCAAAATGTATGCAGGCTTTGACCTGGAAAGTCCCCTTCTAGGAATTTGTCCTGCAGACATCACTGGACAAGGGTCTGCTGATATGTGCATTGCCTTGCCTGGGTGCTTTGTAAAACATCCAGTGACATCACAATCTAGTGACATCAGTGGAGGATTACTGGAAAAGGTCAAGTAAAGAATGAACTGAAAGGGAACCTTGAGGGTCACAGGGAATGTGGACTTTGGACAGACGAAGCCAAGGAATGGAGGCTGACATCATTATGGCCACAGAGCTGAGAGGTGTGATGGCAGAGGTGGTAGTCTGCTGAGACCTTATAACCCTAACCCAAGAGGAGCAAGGTAGGCCAGAGCTGCAGGTGAGGACTCTGTGTCCCCTTGTTGTGCATGTAAACACTTTTTTTTTTTTTATTGTAAGAAGACAGGGGCCAGGGACATAATTCAGTGGTAGAGAGCCTTCTAGCATATACCAAGCCAGGTTCAAACCTTAGTACTGGAGAAATCATTTGCAAGCAAGCAAGCAAATGAACACAAAATTCTCTCTCTCTCTTCTCTCTCTCTCTCTCTCTCTCTCTCTCTCTCTCTGTGTGTGTGTGTGTGTGTGTGTGTGTGTGTGTGTGTGTGTGTTGCAGGCCACAGGTTGATTTCAGGTCTCTTTTTCAGTGGTTGGTTCTCCACCTTAAATTTAGGGACAGGGTTTCTTGCTCATTGATTAGAACACATTCATTGGCCAGTGAACTCACTGGTTGGCCAATGAGCTTCAGGGACCCAACTGGCCCCCCCTCCCACTTTGTACTCCCCCCCCCCAACAACTGCTCCTGGCTTCTCACCTCAGGTCCTCATGCTTCTGAGCACTCTATTGACAGAACCGCCTTTCCAGCCTCTATTTTTTGACCTGAAATGATGTCTACAAGATGCTCTAAAGTCAAGCTGGGTATGGTGGCACAGGTCTGTCCTGCTAGAATTTGGGAGGATGAAGCACGAGGACATTGAATTCAAGGCCAGCCTGGGATACACAGAGGAGAAGACAAATGAAAGACACTGTTAAATGAAAAGAGCTAAGTTCTTATGGCACACATAGCAGTGACACAGGTTTTTGGTTTTGAAATCTGTATATATTTTACATACAGAAGGGTGGCGATGTGCACCACACACCCCTGGTCAGTGTGTGTGTGTGTTAGGGCTTGAATAGCTTTCATCTTTCCACCTATACCCTCAGTGCCTCTGTGTCTCTCTTCATCTCTAACAGGGTCTCAATATGTCCTGGTATTCATTATGTAGCTCAGGATGGTTTCAAACTTACAGCAATCCTCCTGCCTCAGCTGCCTAAGTGCTGGGATTCCAGGTATACACCATCAAGCTGGCTTCTTTTTCTTGTTTTGTAGTTGCATGTACATTCGTGCTTATAAACAAGCAATAATTATCATTGAAAATTTGAGCATTTCCTAATAGATTGTACCTTCTAAACAGAGGCTGTATATATCCGAATCCACTCACTAGCACTGGTAAAGTTGTTGATACCCTCATCTGAGAAATAGGGAAGCTAAGGATCACAGAGAGTAAGTATCTTGTCTAAGAACACACAGACACAATCCTAACCCCTTTGGAAGATTTTTCATCAATCTCTAGCAGCTTTTACAAGGAGAACAGAAGTCCCTCCATGGCAGACCTCCACAGGCTGAGCTCTCCTGGTCTCCGGCCCCAAGTTCCACTCCAATTTCTCTCCGCCATCCCCCATAGCCACTTAAATAATGGCTTTGCTGAGAACCAGCTTTGCTCTCCAATCACCGGTGAGAGGCAAAAACTGCCCGTTCAATATTTCCTCCTAATGAGCCTCCGCACTCCTGTTGTCTTTTAGGATGGAAGCAAGCTCTCTGCCACCGTTGCCTCCATATTTATCAGCTCTGTTTACCTGCAGGGTGGCAGAGGGAAGGAGCAGCGTTATACATAAATATCATGAAATCCACCGAGGGCAGCAGGCAGAGCACTTAATCCCACCTCCATCTCTAACAACTTACAATCTGAAGAAGTCACTCTCCCTCTGTTTTCTCTGTCTCTAAAGTAAACAGAGGGTAACACACACTTAAAAAAAAATCAATTGGTGTTCCAAAGAAAAAGGATGTGTGCGGGCATGGATAGCAGCTCCATGTTGGACTGACACACACTCCCTCGTTTTTGATTAATGCTGGGGACCGTGAGCCTTGTCTAACCTCGCCTGACAGTTTCCCTCCCAGGCCTGAGTGCACTGACACCCCCCACCTTGCCTCCGAGCACTTCTGTCTGCTCTCCTGCTCTCCCAGGCTGGTTGGTCCAAGGCATGTCTAGGTGAGTCATTTCTGTTGAAACCTTCCTTCTGGAACAATCCAGCTTTTCTGTTTTGGATTAAAAAGAACTCTCCTCCTGCCCATTGTAGGGACAGTTCAACCTGTTCTGATGCCCCTGGTATCTGATGCCTTTGTTATGTGGTAGAAGACCACATAACCCAGGAACTTCACTCAAACCACAAAACTCCCAGGTTGCTCCCCCAACATGAAATAGAGTCATACTGAGACCCCCAAGTCTGGGGAGCCACCACCTGAAAGGAGCGGGACAGTTGGGGGATGGGGATCAAGGGATTTTACACAGGGAAAAAGTTTTATGCTTTTGAACACTGGACCCGAGACATGCCTCCACTTGTGTGGCCTCCCTAACCCTCTCTGTAGGAAGAAAAGAAGTAGCCAAAGGCTTGGAGTTAAGCACAGCTTGTTGAGTGCTTGCCTAGCGCACACAGCCTTGGGTTTGATCCCTAGCACCTAATAAATTGGACATGTTAGCATACACCTGTAATCCCAGCATCCTGGATGTCGAGGCAAGAGGACCAGGAATTCAGTCACCCTTGGCTACATAACCAGTTTGAGGCCAACCTGGGCTACACGAGACCTTGTCTCAACAATAACAAAAAGGTGATGTTGCTGGCCAGCTTCATGGAGCCTCAGACCATGTGCAAGAACAGGAAGACCATGGACAGAGCCTTCTCCCGGGTCCCTGGGCTGTTGTGTTCCTGGGGCTGTCTTAGGAGACTCTGGCTGGGTACTCATGTATCCTCAGAGGTTAGAAGTTCACTGTTGGCTCATTGCTGTATTTTCTACAGCCAACTGTAGGGCAAAAGCTGTATCTGTCCACACATCTCCTGCTCACCAGGCTGAATCCTGGTCTTGGCTGCTGCAAAGGAATGGCTGTCTCTGAGGGTCACAAAGGAGCTCTGTCTCAAGGATGCCAGTGGCTCTGCCCACTTTCAAATCCAGCTTCAATGTTAGTGAAGTGAGGGAGGTCTTCTCTGACCTCCCCATTTCACATTACAACCCTCATCCTGGCTCTGCTTAGCCTCTGTCCTCCCGTGCCCTCTTGGCCCCTGACAGCAGGCACTATTTACCTGCTTCATCCAACCCCTGTCCCATCTCACTGGAACACAAGCCCTGAGCATGAATGGGTTGGTATGCAGCAGGTGCTCATCCATTTAGGACAAAAGACCTGGGACTGGGGAGACAGTTCACTCAACAAAATGCACATACTTCTACCTGTATAATTATACCTGTGTAAGTATGAGAACCTGAATTCATATTCACAAACCCATGAAAAAACCAGGCACAGACACACACACATCTCTCACCACAGTACTGCTGGGGCAGGGGCGGCAGGAGACAAGAAAGACAGGCAGATATGTGGAGCTTGCTGGCCAGGCAGTCTGGCTTAATCTATGAGCTCCAGGTTCAGTGAGAGATCCCATCTCAAAGAAAGGTGGAAAGGGATACAGAAGGACACCTGATGCTGACCTCTGTGCCATACACAACCTATGTCCACAGTTACACTGTAAATGTCTGCTCTCAGACATGTCTGCAAAGGGGATAAACCACTTGCCAGGCTCCCACCCTTGCCTGGCCCCAGGAGGGTAGAAGAGCCACACTGTCTCTTCTCCCTGGCTTCTGTTGCTTTGGAATCAGACCCATGTTCCTCCCACCCAAGCACCTACCGACCCACCTCCCTTCCTCAGGACACTCTAGCTCTAGGCTGATCTTCGCTGGCCTGGAGTTCTTCCATCCTTGCTGCCCATGACTGTATCCCAAGTTGCCGAGTGAAGAGAGATTCAGTTCCAACATTCCTTCTTCTTAGGTCCCATCTAACCCAGCACCACTACCCTAATTTGCAGCTACCACAGCTCCATTTTATCATCTGCACTGCCTGAAAGGAGCTTACTTACTGATAGAACCAGTTTCCCAGGGAATCTAGCCCCATGGGCTCAGTACCCAAGCCCTGTGCCTTCTCTACCCATAAAACCCAGCTGATCTCTCTTCCTGATGCATTCGCCAAGGCTCCTCAGCATGGTCAGGCATGCTCATCTTAGATAGCCAATTTGAAGCTTGTCTGTTCAAATCTCTTCCCAGGAAGGGGAGGGAAGAATGCTCTCTCTCTCTCTCTCTCTCTCTCTCTCTCTCTCTCTCTCTCTGGTGCCATGCAAGGAGTGGCATACTCCCTAATGTCCACTCTTGGTCTGATTCTGTCTGGTGTAGTCTCTGTAGATTTGGCACATCTGTGCCCCTCAATGGTAGGAGGCAGCCATGACCCTTTCAGATGTCAGCTGTCAGAACAGCCCCCCTCCCCTGTCCCTTTCCAGGTAGGAAGCAACTTTTGCCCAGTGCCACACGGCTTGAACATGGCTCCTTTCTACATGTCCCCATCAGAGCTCTCTGCAAGGTCTCCCTGGTGTTCTGGGAAGCAGGAGCCTCCCCATGTGTCCCCAGAGAAACAAACCAAGTGCAGGGACACTTTCTGTGCTCCTACAAGGGCACCCGCACCCAGCCTGCAGTTGGCACTAGCTCTGCAGCCTTCCTGGCCTCCAGCTGGGGAACCCAGTGCCAGTACCTTAGCTGCAGGACTCTCTGAGGACTTCCTTCATTAGGTTCTGAGGGTGACGAGAGGTGACATCATTCATTCCACTTGGGCCACCTTGATCAAGTGACCTTTATAACACAGTTTCTGTAGCGCAGGATCTCTGGTTAGATTTGGGGGGGTCCCAGGAAGCAGCTCTAGGGTGATAGGAAATGCTTCCTGTTCTCATGGGTGTCCCCTGAGGACTTCCCATAGCCTGGCACTGCCAGTGTCTACACATGTGCCTGGCCTGAGGTCAGCCCTCGGCTGTGGCTTTCACAAGCTGCCAGCCTGTGGTGGTTAGGGTCAGCGCATGCTAAGGATTCACAGCATGAGGGAGGGAGGGCTGGGCGCTGCCTGTGCCTGGGCCTGGATGCCCTGCACAGTTGTCTCTCCTTCCTGTGACCTTGGCAAGCAGCCTGACCTTCACCCTCTGCAGGCAGCATGGCCTTCACAGTTGCTGCCAAGCTCAGAGGGAGGAAGGAGGGGAGCCGGGAGCTGGCTCTGGTGCCGAGCGTTCTGGCTCTGGTGCCCCTTGGCCGAGCTTAGTTTTCTCCTTCCAGCTTGTCATTTGTAAGAGTGGGATATTAACAGACTCCGTGCTGTAAGGACAGAATCAGCGGAGGCATGTAATGCGCTTACTTCATGTAGAGACGTGGTGGGTCACCGCCAGTAACCAGAGCTGTTCCATCATGGCTGATAACACAGGGGCACACCAGGGGCTGTACCCTAGCTAGTGCTATCGGTGTGACACACTCTCCTATAATATAGAAGTCTCGGGACAGGAGGTGATGAAGCCCTCTGGGCCAAGGGGTCATGAAGTAGGGGTCCCCAGGGAAGACTGACAATCCTAGGAGGCCTTGGGTGCTAGACTGTAGCCACAGCCCTGGTGTGGTCAGGCCTTCACTGGGGTGTAAGAGGGTGAAGTGATCTTTCAGGAGGACTAATCTGGCAGCAATGACATCATGAAAAGCAGTCCAGCCCAATGCAGAGGGAGACACAGCTGCCCGGCTCCTGAGTAGAAGGGTGGCCATGACAGGAAGGGGCCTCAGCTGTCTGTGTATTTGGGGTTCCCAGTAGTACAGCTGGGAGAGGCTGGCTGAACCCCATGCTGAGCAGCAGGCACCCAGGGAAACAGGCAGGGATCACTGTTTTTCCAGGGACAATAGTCCCCTCAGGGAAGCGTTGTACCTGGAGATCCTCCAGACAGGGGAGTGTCCTTATACTGGGGCTGTGGCAGCTTACAGGTTCAAGTGAAGGCCTACACAGGTCTGCGGGTCAGGCAGGCAGAAACGGGTCAGGCATACCCTGTGACTGGCCGGGGCGGCAGTGGTTAAAGGCCCAGTCCCAACTAAGAACGGAAATAGCTGTTGCTGTTCTTTCTCATTTTATTGAAAGCTGTGGTGTTATTAAGAAGTACCAGACAATTTCATCGTCTGTCTCCTGGAAAGATGAAGGTCCGCTGGGCTCACAGCAGCCTTGCCCATCCAGCCAGACCTGTGAGACAGTCCACTGTACCTTCACACCAGGGTATGGAACATGTCCACCTTCTCCCGGTACAGCTGGTGGAACTGCTTGGCCAGACAGTGGAACGGGGCCTCGTAATTGTCCATCTCTTTCTGTAAGAAGTGAGAAGGGCGTGAGAGTTTAGTCTGGGGAAGCTAGCCCCTGCCAGAGGCTTCCCTCCCTTAGGGCTCCTGATACGTGATGTTGGAGCATCTTTGTGCTGTTAGGGGAGCTGTTGTCACAAAGCAGGTTTTATAGGGAAACTGAGCTAGAAGGAACAGGCTGACAGCTGCATGGAGTGTGAGTAGTAGAGCCAGGGTCTGGTCTGAGGTCCATCTGTGGACCACAAGGAGCCATCCTTGTGGCCAAGAGGGTTCTACGTGGAGGATGTAAAGATGAATCCCCTTACTTAGCTTTGACAGAGGTCCAGAGGCAAAAGCAAAACAGCAGACAGATGTGTTATAGGAGAGAGTCTGACCACAGTCTGCCTTCAGGAAGGAAGAGGAGGGCTACAAAGGCAATAGGCCACAGCCCAGCCAGGAGAGGCAGAGAACACACAACCCCCTACCCAAGACGTCAGACACTTTCTACTCCAGGGACAGGTAGGGCCAGTAAGGGGTTGGGGCAGGAGCACCTGGGAACAGGCTTCAATTAAAGAAATACGCTGAAACTTCTGGGATGGTGCCAGACCCCAACAAGTGTGCACGGCTTTTCTGGGGTTGGGGAGGGCACCTCTGACACCACAGACATGCAAAGCTGGTTCTCTGCTGGAGGCTTAACAGGAGTGTTTCTCCCCCGATGGAGCTGGAAGGAATGTTCTATTTCCATGGCTAAAGGGGTCCAGAAGATGTTTCTATTTTCCAGGGGATTGGGAAAGTTAAGGAGCTTGCCTTAGGTTGCATCTAAGAAAGGCCAATGGTAGACCTTCCAAGGTAAGGTCGGAGGAGGAAAGGCACGAGAGCGCAGCGTGGAGTCTAGGCTGGCCTTGAACTCTTAGTCTTCCCACCTCAGTCTCCCAAGTGGTAGGATTATAGGCACATACCACCATACCGCTTGGATATTTTAAAGAACAGAGTGGCAGAGAAAAACCTACCACATTGCAGACAGGAGCTGCAGCTAAGAACGTACAAGGGCCTGTCTGAAAGCTTTTCAGTGGCTGGCAAAGGCACAGCCTTAGTAAGAGGCACTCAAGTGTCCCTGATGAAATGGGAGGAACAGGACAGAAGTCAGTATGGCTGTACTTTACAGAGGAGTGGACGAGGCTGAGAGGTGAAGTAGCCCAGCTGGACAGAGTATCCCGATCCCAGGCAGGTAACCTTTTTATGCCCTAAAAAGGACAGAGTGCCCCAGGCCTGGGGAGAAAGCTGCCTTTGACCCCACAGCAAGGGAGAAGAAAGTGCAGTTGGGGGAGGGGAGTTAGGAAAAACAAAACAAAAAACCAGGGTCCAGTGCCAAAGGTGTGCTGGGCAAAGTGGAAGTTTGCACCTAGTGAGTCCTGTGCTAGGCTCCACACAGGCGTGTGAGTCTTGTCAGTCTCACCTCTGCTTCTGTGGCTGTTATGTCCAAGGCAGTCAATGTCACTGACTAACACAACCCCCTCCCCCACCACTGCAACCAAAGTGTCCCCAAGGATCAGGGGCGGGAAGGTGGCCTGTGAGGCCCTGTGGGTGGGTTTTTAGATGAAGCCAAGAGCTCTCCAAAGCACTAGGCTGGGAGAACCCATCATAAAATGCAAGGAATTCAATGCCCAGGAGCCTCAACAGACACCGTGGAGTGCTTGGAAATTGATGGAAATTGAACCATTTTCCAAAAGCATTAAGGGGGCCGCCAGCGACTGTAGCCCTTTTATCCGATGAGTAATTATCATCTGGCGTGCAGTTTGGACACTGACAAGAGAAGGCTGTTGGGAGATGACGTCTGGAGTTGGCTCAGACTAGCCCTTGGTCTAACTTAGAATTCTGTCGCCAAGAGCCCCCAGTGAGGGGTCAAGGGTGCGTACTCCTTCTGCAGACATGAGCTTTCCAGCTGGACAGGGCTGCACTCTGGTCTTGGTTCTATTCCTCGTCAGCTGTGCAACAAGGGGGAGACACACAACCACTCTGAGTCCATCTGCCAACAACAACAGAGACAGTAACAGCTGCCTTGTTGGGTTGCTACGAGGCTGAAAAGGTAATTTGGGCAATGCTAATCAAGCAGTAGGCCCTCAGCTGCCTGGGAGGGTGGGCTTCCTCTTGGAGACGTGGACTTGGCCTTGATCTTGCACTCTGCGGCATCCCACCTTCATGATAAACAGTGGGTTCTGAAAAGTCAACTTTTTTTTTTTGGGGGGGGGGCTGGAAATGTCAGACATGGAGGTCTCTCCCAGAGGCTGCTGCACGCTGGAAGAAGGGAGGAGCACTACGGCTTGGCAGCATCTCAAACCATGTTGGGTTATGCTCCCTTTTTAATTACAGCTTTCTTAACCGAGTCACCAGTGGCACTCTGGTTAGCAGCAACTCAGGGGGGACTAGTTAACTCACACAGTTAATAATGAGCCCTCAACCGAAGCCTCTTCCAGCACAATTCACGCGCATCCTCCCTGACACCTGAATGAAGCTGGCCAGTAGCTTTCGGTGACTGACTGATGTGTTGGGGCCGGTTTTAATTTCTGGGAAATATGGGGTGTTGGAGGAGGGGATGGTGTTGCTGATGTAGAGGAGGGAATGGGGAGGTACTGTGGGCTGCTGGGGACACAGCTCACTGCTCCCTCCCAGGTATGCAGCGTGGCACAGCCTGGGGGCCCTGGGTAGCATGGGTTCTCTTATTGGAACTTCTTTAATCCAACATTGTGATAACTGGACTCTGTCTCTGTACCAGCCACTGGTTCTGGGTTGAGTAAGGAGAAACAATAAGAACACTATATGAGGGGACCATTTCTGTTTTAAAACGCTAGTATGTTAAGCGTTTACTGGGCACTAGACTCTGTGCTACATGTTTTGGATTCTCATGTGGGAGAGCCAGCAAAGGGCAGCTTCCTATCCCCGGTGTTTACAGGTGAAAAGCCTGAGGCCCCATGGTGTGCATTCCATGCTGAGGGTCTCAGAGCCAGTTCAGCTCCTTGCTGTTGAAAGGCAAACACTTGCCCTGAAGGCTATGCCTTGTCTGGGGAAGTGAACCAGTGGGGGACACTTAGAGATGCCCACACCCACACAGCAGCAGAGTGGTGGTTCAGGCCATTCTGTGGGTGTGACAGAGCGTGCGGCTGGAGGAGGTGACACCCAGGGCATGCACTACCCGCACTGACTTTTTTAGAAAGCCAAAGAATTGGGTCTAGAGACCCTAAAGTGAGACCTGACACAACATAGCCACTGGAGGCATAACAGCCATCCCTGGCAATGCTCCTGAGTGAGGGCCGTGGCTGCTTATGAGACAGTGGTGTCTGGAACATCCTCATGCCTGTGTTGGAAGACACACACAGAGCAGGTATCTGACTGATGTGGATAGAACTGTGCCCAGAAGCCACAACTTTCAAAGTTCCAAATGTAAGAAGGTGTCTGTGTCACTGTTATGGGCAGCCCTGATGGTGCCATCAACTCCGACTCCCACTGCAAGAGGGCTCTGACATCCAAGACACTACATGCTCTTATGGGCTCTTATGGGGGTCCTGGGGCTGGGTGCAGTCTGGTCATATGGACCTGGGCTAGTCATTTTTTCACTTCAGTGCTGAATTGGGAACTGGGGGCCAATTCCTGTCTCCCAGAACTATCCAGTAGGCTCCACAGAAACCAACAGCCAACAGTACCTGACCTTCAGCAGCTCTCAGAGTCCAAGAGTCAGGGAAATGGCACACCTCTCACTTTAAAGTCTTCCCAAGAGAGATGCCCACGGCTCTGCCCAGGGTGGGCTGTCTGCCCTGCTTTACAGTGCCACACAATGACATACACTGGGGAGAGATCCTGGGCAGAATGTGAGCATCACTTCTAATTTAGATTTTGCACCTGAAGGCAGGACCACTTGATGTGTCCAAGGTCATGAACAAACCTCTAGCACAGAGTTCCCCAGGTCAGTGGCCCAGAGGGTTGGGGTGCTTACCACAGATGTTTCAAAGAATTCCAGGCCTTGGCCCACCGCCCATGCCTGGGCCTGGGCAGAATTCACTGTCCGTCGGCCAGCCAGGTCTGTCTTAGTTCCCACTAAAACACCTACTCAAAAGAAACAGACTTGAGGTGGCAGGATGGGAGGTCAGCTGCAGAGAGGGGATTATATGACACACCAGGTGACAGAAGTTGCCCACTTGAGGTGGTATGTGCCAGCAGGGAAGGTCCTCAAAGGCCAGAGAGGACAGACTGGCTTTGCTGTGCACATGTGGCTTGGCTTAGAGGGCTCCCATGGCTTCAAATATATCTGTGTTCCTCCTTAGGGCTGTAAGCACCAGGCAGGTCTGGATCAAGTTTAGAAGAGCATTTGTGCTAATTCCCAGCACATGGAACCAGCATCAGACATGGTCATTAATGCTAATCTCGGGCCTGGGCTCAGAGTCAGGGACTCAGGTAATTGAGCTCCGTTCCCAGCTGCCTCAGCTGCGCTAATTTCTCAGCCCATCTCTCGAGGCCGCTTTCCCTGGCCTCTAATGAGGAGAATTTGTTGATCTCACACAGGGATGAGAAAGAAACTGATTTAAGGCAGGCAGGAGTGGCAATGGGGCTGGAATGTAACTTGTGCCTGGCATACTGGGGAGAATGAGGGATTCTTCCCTGGAGTTAGCTTTCGGAAACATCAATTCAGAATCCTTCCCTCTTATTGTCTTACCTCTCACAACTCTGCCTGGTAGGTGGCACTGACTCTCCACCCCCAGACTTGGGGACATTTTCAAGACCATTAAGAGGCAGTGCAAGGGCACAGTGAAGGACGTTGATGTCAAAGACTGAGGGACTGGGGCCCTGTCCTACTCCCACCAATGGCTTGCGCAGTGGCCTGAGGCCCTTGGGTTGAAGGACAGAGGTGCGGCAGGTAGAAGGTCTATCCGCAGTTCCCACCTGGGAGGGAGGTACCCAGAGTCTGGGCCCGGACCTTCTCCAGCCACTTCGTGCAGCTGCTGAAGGACTGCTGGTTGGTGACATCATAGACGAGACAGAGGACATTGGGATTCTCCCACTAGAGACAGGAGAAGCACATTTTAGGGTGTGACAGGGACTCTCGGATGGGGAGAAACTGGGCTTTCGGGGAGGCGGAGGCAGGGAAACTGTCACACTCACAGATGGCCACAGCTCACCACGGAATGAATGGAGGGCCAGGCTCAGTGGCACTCACATGGGACAAGCATTCCCACTCAGGAAAGGGAAGCTTGAACCTGGGTGAGGGGCATTCCTAAAGAGAAGAGGGCAGTGGCTACCAGGCACCTCTGTCAGGGGCTGCCTGTCCATCACTGAGAGGCTCCCATCAGTAAGGTGGTCTGGGAGAGTCTCACTTTTATAGTTGAAGAAAACAGCTCAGAGAGTATGTTAGCTGGCCCCATATGTCAGGTTCCAGGGGCAGCCAGGCTGGCAAGATGGGGCTGTTTACCACCCAGAAGCCCTCTCTTCTCTGTCATGGTTCTACTAACACATGTACCACAGTGCTTTTAGGTGCCCGCCACCATGAGGCTATGGTGTTCTCCCAAGCTGCAGGCCACAAAGGGTGTACCTTCCTCTGCTCCCTAATCCCTGGATATGTCTGCCTGCATCTTCTTCATAAGGGTGGGGTTTTCAAGACTTTGGGACACTTTGGGCTTCTTCCATGGTGTTGCCATCAGCCTAGTGCACACTACACTAACACCTGGAGGGGGCTCTGTCATCCAACAAAGAGCTAGGGTTCCAGGGTGAGGGCGGTTGGCCTCAGGGGTGACTCAGAGTCCCTAAAGATCCTGCCTACAATGAGGTCACAGGGTGGGCTATGAACATTCCCTCTGGTGCACGGGGTCCGGGTACTATCACCCTGTGCAATTAGGCCCTGTTTTCTGTGGAATATCGGTGACCTTGTGGGGTCTGTAGAGTCCTACATTCTAGTTTCCTTGGAAGGTCAGCCCAAGATGGGCTATGGGGAGCTGGGCAGAACAAGACCAGTGCCAAGGTCCTTCTTGGGCAGAACCTTATGTCTGGCTCTAGGACTCCCTAGAGGGGAAGGAATCAGTGGTGCTGTCCTGGGAGGCTGGGGACGGCTAAAAGATCCTCAGGAGGGGTGCTCAAAAATAGCAGGCTTAGTGGTGGGATAGGAGTGGGGAGCAGCTTCAAGGACTGACCAGCTTCATGGCTCCTGGCACATTTCAGAGCTGGGGGTGACCATGATGGGCAAGGAGGAACATCTACTTGCCAAATGGCTCAAAGTCCCAGCTAGGAGGGATGCCCCTTAAAGGATCTTATGGTTCCAGTGTGTCACTGTGAGGAGTGCCACAGGAATAAGGGTTGGGTGGAAGTGGGTAGTGAAGGTAGGTAGGAAAAAAACAAAACGACACACTACTTGCCAATTTATCCAACATTTCAGAGAACAGCTCCTTGCCAGCTGAGTCAAAAATGAAGAATTCCTGGAATCAGAAAAATGTATGTCAGAAGAGAACACAGGAAGAATCAAGCCAAGGTTTCCCACTTAGCTTTCTGTGGGCGAGGCTTGGGGGTAGAGCACACGTGCCCACGTGCTTTCATACATGCTCTGTCTTCTCCAAGACCCCAGAGAGATGGCGAGAACAGTCCAGAGTGCCTGAAAGGCAGAGGTTTGGCTTCCATCCACCTGGCGTGACCTGCATGACCTGGGTGGCAGATGGCGCACTTTTCTCAACCTCAAGCACAAAAATTGCGGGAGCAGGCTGACTGCCCACCTGGTGGGACAGAACGCCAAGCAGGCTGACAAGTGTTCTGGTGTCCAAAAGGCCACTCTGTGCTGTGTTAACCAAATGGACTCTCAGATCACACAACAGTTCTTGGTAAAGGAGGTCACTGAGGAGGTGTGGGGGGGGGGTGCTGAAGTGGGGCAGCTCGTCACTGCTCTGAGGTGGTGAACGTGTGCTCCGAGCACGAGGTACCCAGCATTCCCAGCCCAGGTGGAGACCCTCCCCAATCCTGCTGCTTGCTTGGAACTCCCTCAGAGATCCCTGAGCCCCCTCCTAGTAGGCACCACTGCCTGCTCCATGGCCTGCCCTGTACAGTGGCTCCTGTGTCAGCCTTTCCCGTGCCATCAGGGGACTTCTGTGTGTCTCTTTTTGCTTAGGGGGGTCTCCTTAAGAACCTTATGAATGTGACAGACCCTCTCCCTGGGAATAGCCAAATGAACATGACATGATGTTGTGCCACTGTCCCTCAAGAGTTGTGGGAGTCTATGGAGCGATCCAGTCAAGAATTCAGATAAAAGATACCAAGTTCTTTTTGGTAAGGCCTGCATCCCAATCTCTCCCCACCCCCGAGGCCCTCCCTCAAAGGGAGGGAACCCCAGCCCACAGGAGCAGCTCTGGTTGCACAGGCTTCAGGACACCACTCACCACACTGTCATTTGTGTCAAAAACTGGCACGGTCTTCACCACCAAATCCACGCCTGCTGTCTGCAGGGGACACCAAGATCACAGGCATTAAGAGGGTCCCCCAGTGGGGCAATCCAGAATGAGGTAAGACCTCCCTGCAGAGGTAAGACCTCCAAGCAGAACTTAGAGGCTCTCGGGAGCCTGCCCTCCACTGTTCCTGGCGACCATGTGGTGTCCTGGTCAGTCTCCTCAGAAGACACTCCCTTACTGGTGGCCAGTGGAAACTGGACCTCCATGTGACCATTTCCCCATCTATTCTCAGGCCTCTTAGGGCATCGTCTAGGGATCGTGCCATGTCACCTTCTTGTGGTTAACTGCCATGTTTCTTTACATAGTAGCCGGTCAGGGACTATTCAGCCCCAGCTTACCAGGGTGTAGTTCTTGTGGAAATGGGTCCCATCACTGCGGAACATCTGCACCAGGGCCGTCTTGCCTACGGCTGGGTCTCCTGAGGCCAGAGCAGAGGGAAAGTCCTCACTTGGGTCCCATCAAGCATGAGAACCTCCTCCTACTCTAGAGTGCCTGCCTTGAAACCAGAAACTTCGCTGAGCTTTCAGAGCAAATGTCTGCAGCTCTCACGGGAAGCTGGGAGGCTGCCAGCAGGGCAACCAGTCTGGGAGATCTTTAAGCTTACCTAGGCCACAGTACATTTCTATACAGCTCTTAGCCCTGTCAGCCAGAAGAATGACGTAGAAGGTAACAGGGGTTAAGGAGGCCTCCAGAGCCCTGGCAACAGAAGTGACACTCTTCTACCAAAGCACACCCTGTGGGAAAACCTGTCACATTCAAACTCCAATTTACTCGAGTCTGGCCTGCAAAAAAGAGTGACCCGACCTGGCTGAGCCAATGCCTGCACCCTCATCTGCACTGACAGTAAATAAGTCGACAGGCTGCATTCGTGGTGCGAAAACTCATTTTCAAATGATGTACTCCATCTCCCAGTGCCAGGTGAATGCTGAGCTGCCAGACTTAGGAACACACACACACACACACACACACATACATACGCTCACACACACGCATGCAGAGACACACACACACAGGCACACACACACACACACACACACACACACACACACACACACACACACACACAC
>CAJQZJ010000418.1:7752494-7772037 GCA_907164525.1 Lophiomys imhausi | reverse complement strand
CACACACACACACACACACACACACACACACACACACACACACACACCCTTTGCACCTGCAGTCATTTCCTACAGTCACTTTGCCTAGCTAAGCTGAGTCCTTCCCCCTCTCCATTCAATAAACAGCTCCAGGAACCTGCACATCAGAAAGAAAGGTTCCTGTCAGTTGTCAGGCCTGGATTTGAGTCTTTTCCAAAGTAGGAGGGAGCAGCTTCATATCGAGTTCTGGAGCTGTCATGCTCAGGGTGCCTTGCTCTCTCCAGGTCCTACCTGCAGCCTTGACCTCTGCTGACGAGCTGATTTACATATTCAGGTATCTTCCCCACCTCAAGAGCAGAATACTGATCCTCACTTACTGCCCAGGTGTTACAGGACACCTGCTTTCTGCTTACTTGTGTTCCCGACCCTCAGGGACACCACCACCACCACCCATCCATTTCTTGATTCTCAGCATTTGAAACAATCTCTGTTTTCACTCTGTTTCGCA
Source organism: Lophiomys imhausi (assembly GCA_907164525.1). Lineage (NCBI taxonomy): Eukaryota > Metazoa > Chordata > Mammalia > Rodentia > Muridae > Lophiomys > Lophiomys imhausi. The sequence continues at coordinate 7,771,550 of CAJQZJ010000418.1, read as the reverse complement.
GTGGCTCCCTTTGCCCCACTTCTCCAGTTTGTCGCTTGGGACACTGCTGTTCTTAACTTCTCCAGCCGACTGCAGCATGGGAGGGAAGGCATGAGAGTGAAGGGCTTGTAAGGAGACCGTGGCCCATGACTGTTCCCTTCTAAGGAGCACTGGCAGAAAATCAATTCCGGAATGGCTACCTCGGCCCTCACAGAGGCTTCATACATGGAGACACCGCAGTTGGCTGGGTGAAGTCACAGGTGAAGAGAGCTAGGCTCACAGAAGGTAGGTAACTGTCTGGGATTTTATTTAATACCACCTTGCTTTACCAGGCTGACCTGGCTGACTATCCCAAATGCCACCTTGAAGCTCTTTTCACTATGACTTCTCAGGGTCTGTGGGTCCCACCTACTCTAGGGCATACAGCCCAGCATTTCCTTCTCCATCCCTGCCTTGATGACCCCGACTCCAGAATAGGGGCCAGTCACCCTCCTGACTCCCATTCTGTCCTGAACCTGGAAGGAAATTGGTTCTTTCTCCCTGGGAAATTCCCCCACAGATTGGTTTCGGTTAATTTCGTGAATCTTGCTGCTGACTGCCAGTCACCAAGGCTGGCAGCAAACCTCCTGTGTGGACTATGAGGGGTCCGAGCGAACTGATGAACACGCTCTAGGAGCAATGGGACGACAAGTGAAGAGCCAAACAGCACAACTGAGAAGCACAGCATCCGACGACCATGAGAAACCTTGAGAGCCTGTGAGCCCATGTAGTTGCTGGGTACAGGGTTTCCCCAACAGACTGCCCTGGGAAGGCACCATGCGAGGCTACTCGTGACCTCATAACTAACTGCAAAGTCTGGTGGCCACTCCTGGGGTCTCAGTAATGAACTCTCTAGATGGGGTGGTAGCCTGAAACAATTCCCTATTGTCCCTCCCTGATCATGTGGTTGTGGTGACCCAGAGTAGGTCCTATTTTGTCACCATTGCCTGCTCCTCTGTCCCCCACATGGGCTCATCCTCTTCAGTTTTCCAAATGTGGGTACTGCTGGGGGCTGTCCTCCATGTTCTGATCCTGGCTCTTCTGCCTCAGCTAGCCCCATCTTGGCTTAAGCCTGAGGCCTCATGCATGTGAGGCAAGGGCTCTACTACCGAGCCACAGTCACAGCTCTGGGTTCTCCCATTCTTTGACACTTGATGCCCTAGGCCGGGTCTTTCCCAAGCTGGCTGTGTTTCCAGCCATTGTGGGGCTTCCACTGTCTTCTGCAGTTTCCTGTCCACAGCCAAGGCCATGCCTCACCGCAGACCTGAGTGATCTCTCCATCCACCTCACTTTCTGATCATCTCACCACCATGTATCCAGCATCCTCGCCCTCCAAGGATGTGGCCACTGTCTCCTCCCGCATCCTGCTGTCTTCTTTCTAGTCCTTCTGTTCCGGGTTGTCTCTCAAGCCTGTACTTTGAGCACTTCTCCACCACCCTCAGCTACCCTAGGGACTCACACATCATCTTCAGAGCTAGGAGCCCCCTCTTTGGGCTTCTTTCTACCGGGGCCTGGAGGCACTGATCCTCCTACTTGATGGCCCTAGTGTCCCCGCCTCTGATATGTTGACTCAACACCTACATGACTGTCACTGATGTAGAATGTAGTTGTCACCTGGACACGGGCCCCACATCTGGCCTGAATGCAGAAATGGGCTGGAGTGCACCTGGCTCTGAAGCTGAGCCGAGTCACCTGCCAGGGGAAACAGATCCTGGTGGCAATGTGGCATGTGGTGACATTGCCCTAGGGTGACTGAATGGAATGTTGTACCAGCCAGGCACTGACCCTCCCTAGAGGCCTGTACCTAGGTAGGTGGGGTTCTTCCAGCTCGGCACCACTGTTGTTTGTCCCTGCTTCTGCTGGCTGACTCTGGCTCCTGACACGTCAGAAACCGATTGTCATTAACTTTCCCTGACTCGCCATGCCACCAACCCCAGCTCAGCCTCATCAGACAGTCACAGAACGGAACAGCCATGAGTCCTCCCATTCATCTGTGGCACACATCCACAGCTCTCTCCAGTCATCTCCTAGCTGACCACCCAGACTGTCTCCAATGGTCCCTCACAGAAAATCTGAGGCACATGTTGTTCTTTTGTTCCCTAAACATACCCCCTCTTTCCAATCCAAGTCCACATACTGTCCTTTCTCTCTGGACAAAGCTCAATTGGCTTCATGTATGGCCTCTGAGGTCACCTGTCCTTCAGGGTGGCTATCATATCAGAAAGGGTGCCAGGGCATGACTGTTGTCCCCACCGCCCTAGACAGATGGTTCCTCACCAAGAGGACAAAGGCTTGGGACCAGACTCCAGCACCACACTAGCTCTGTGTTACGTAACCATGCCAGTTCACCTCTCTGGGTCCCTTTTGCTATATCTGTAAAATAGGCTAACAACCGTACCCACTTCACAGAACTGCCCGAGAATTAATGAGCCAGTAGGCCCCGTGTCTGGCACACACTGTTGTTTGTTAAACAGACGAAACACAGACAACACATGTCAACGGTGCTTCCTTTTCTCTCTCCATCTCAAGCCCAAGAAGCAGCAGTTTTGTCTGTGGCACTTTTCAGAGCCCAACACACGAAGGGCCCACAATTCACATCTTGATTCTTCATGGTGAGGGTGTGGGGGTGACTGCAGCTTGCACAGTGACTTGACATAGTAGAGACTCAATAAACATCTGCTGAGTGACTACCCATGTGGACTGTGGTGATGGTGTGAGAGAACATGTGGGCCTTCGAGGGGTGAGAAGGAAAAGCTGGGGAGCTGTGGATACTGAGAATCTGAATGTGGTTCCCCTGAGGTCTGTTGGTCCAGGCTCTCAAGGGAGAGATATCCTGGAAGCTTTACCTAGAAGCTGTACACTGAGGACCAGGCTGGAGTGGAGGCCAGGAGCCACTAATGCTCTGCCTGGGGCTGGAATACTGTGACAGGCACAGAGTCAGGAGGACTGGGGTCAAGCCGATCATCTGGGTCTGGACCGCACAGTTCTGCTCTGTGACCAACAGTAAGTGTCTTCATTGCTCTGGGCCTTGCTCGCCTCCTCTTAGATGAGGATGACGTGGGACTGGCTGGTGGCCATGAGGATTCGGCGAGGAGACCTGCACTGAGGGTGTGACATGGTACCGGTATGGAACAAGTCTCAGGAGAGTGGCTCGTGACAGGAGCACCTTGAGAGCTAACCAGCTAAGGGGGAACTAGCAAAGAACAGCAGGCAGAGCCGCCCACTTAAGAAGAAACTTAAAAAAAAAAAAAAAGATGTCCCCAACTTACCCATACAGAAGCTGAACACTGTCCAAGGCAACGCAGCTGTGAGAGGACTGGCCACATCCTTTTTTTTAAAAACACAATACTGCCTCCCCTGGTGCCCTGAGAGCTACAGACTCTCTAGAGAGCCAGGCTTCCTTCTGCTACAACAGGGTCAAGGTTGTCCTTATCTTTCTGCATGACCCTTTCGTTTTCAAATTAGAAAAGTCATTAAGGGTACTATCCCCCATTCTCAGTCTGCAGGCAAAAGATCAAAAGACACCCCTACTTGTTGCTAATCTCTCTATTACAAAGAAGAATCATGGAAGAGACAAGATTCTGGGCATGCCTGTGAGAAATTATCTAGATTAGGTTAAGGTGGGAAGGCCCATCCCCAAAAGTCAGTGGCACCATTCTAGGGGCTGGAGCCCCTGACTGAATAAAAAGGAGAAAGTGAGCCCAGCACTCATGGCTCCCCTGCCTGACTATTGATGCAATGTGACCAGTCAGCCTCTGCTTCTTGCCACCACGCCTTCCCCGCCACAATAGACTGTCCTCTTGGAACTGTGAGCCACAACAAACCCTTCCTTATGTTGTTTCCTGACAAGCATGTTGTCACAACACCAAGATGAGTAGCCAACACTTTTGACCCATGGGCAGAGCTCTGGGGTCAGGCAGATCTGGGAATGCGTGTAGGACTCCACTGGGGGTTCACCCCAGGTAACACTACTCAGGAATTACCCTAGTGTGCTGTGGCAAGAGGGTTACATGAAACACAGGTGCCCACCGTACAATGTTGACCAGGCAGACGCACGTGTTCTGCTGTTAGCCAGCCTACAGGCTAAGGAAACATTCAGTCTTCTGAATGTTCAGACCGGCTCAAGGCAAGCCCCACCACAAACTCACTCACTCTGCATCTTTCGATTTAATGCTCATCCATGCTCTAGGTATTGTGCGGGCCATCTTCACGTCAGTCAGCAAGAACAAGATTCTTCCGGGGAAAAGCCAAGTTCATGCTCTCAGCTGGGCAGCACGGTAATCCACCCCATCCCACCCCCACCTTCCTGATATCAGAGGGAGTGGAGCCAGCGTCACGGACGCTGGGTACTTTGGGGTACGCGTAACTTGTACTGAAGCATTTGCTCAAGTTTGTAAGTCTACCTGGTGAAAGTGGTCTCAAAATATGGGAGGGAGACCCGGGGACACAGCAACTGCTACAAATGGACCCTAGGGGAGGGGGAGTGTGTGTCTTGTCTTGCCGTGCCCCCCGACCCGCGCTCTGGAATCTGCTCTGATGGTCACTGTAGCCATTCCTATGGGAGACAGACAGTGGATGCAATCGTGAATCAAAACTGCCTAAGTTAGGTCGGCTCGGGCTCAGGGATCACGAGTTCAAGCGCATTTACCACTCACCTGCCATGATGCATTTGGCTGCTAGCTTCACCATGGTAACCAGGTGGAAGGGGTGGACTGAAAGAGGATTAGGATTCGGGTACAGCTGACCCCAGGGTGGATGGAGGCCCGGGCGCTAGGGCTGAGTGGACAGAGGGCCCCCAGGCAGCCTGCAGTGGTGCCGGTGGGTCGAAACGGAACCCGGCCCAACCTTCCTGTCCAGGCCCCTGCCGAGTTGGGACACAACCACTAGTTCCTCTGATCCCAAGTGTCGCGCCAAATGGGCTCCTGGCAACCATCACCAACCCGCCTCCTTTCTCCATGTTGTCCTCCGATTGGTTGTTACCAAACGCTCGGAGACTCCAGAGACCCAATAGCAGAAGGAGGCGGGGAAAATCGTCCTACTGCGCGGGACAGAGCGAAGACGTTTCTGTTCTTTAACGCTCTCAGCTTGGCCAATGGCTTCAGACGATGTCAATCACCGCTGGACGCCTCAGCCGTCCAACCAGGATGCAGCTGGAGGAGGGAATTAACAGGGCTTTCTGATTGGCCAGTACGTGGCTTGAACCACCCTGAAGAGTTCGGGACTCTCTGCACCCCCTTGTCTTCCTGGGAGTGGGTTCGCCCACGTGGGGCGGGGCGACGCCACTGGAGCGGCGCCTGCGCGGTAGGGGAAGCTGTAGTCTCGGAGCTCGACGCTGATGGTTCTTTCCCCAGACCCCAGGTTCAATGGAGCATACACAGATCTAAACTTTGCCTCATGTCCAGAACCAAAATGCCATCTTTAAAGCCCAAACGTGTTATGCGCCTTAAAACCTGAAATAGCGGGGACAGAAGGATGCGGAACGTTGAGCAATGGGAAGAAATAACAGTGTAGAAGGAGCAGCAAGGCCCGGTATGCTTTGTACAATGGGCGACTGTGGACGGCACCCTTGCGGTGCACCTTCTAGAAGCGGGACAGGTGGAGGAATGTTCACAAAGAAACAATAAATATTTGGGGGGAGACCTTTGTTCTGATGGAAACTCATACAGTGTATACATATGTAAATAATACACATTTATGTTATTATGTATAAGTTAAACTAAACTAAACTATAAAAGCTAAAATAGGCACAAATTGAAGTGATACCTGACCGGATGGGAGGGCACTCCAACTTTGTTAAGCGGATTTGTGCTTCCCTCTCAGTCCTCTTCCTCTGTTGTGGAACAACACCATCCCGATGTTGCCCCTCATGAGGGATTGGTAAATGCCACCTGACTTTTCTGGGAGCCCCTCTTGCTTTGTCAAGTGGTGGGATATGGCTGGGCAAGTAGCCTAACCTCTGAACCTCAGATAGCATCTCATGGGGAAAAGAAGGTGTCTGTGCATTGGAGTTTGGCTACTGTAACAAAACACCAGAGAGAAACAGTTTAAAAGAGGAAAGACATTTGGCTGATCATCATAACAATGGCAGCATATATGTACATAACCACCTCATGTTGGGAGAAGAAAGAGCTCCAAGGATATGCCACCAAAGACATACTCCCTTTCAATTAGGTTCCATTCCAGGACCCAGTCATCTCCCAGCAGACCATCACATTAGATGTCCATTAGTAGATCAATGCACTGATGAAATCAGAGCTCCCATGATCCACTCACTTCCCCTAAAAGCCTTAGTTCTGATCACTCCTGCTCTGGGAGCCAGACTGTCAACACACAAGTCTTTGGGGGTGGATGGTGTATCCACCATCCAGGTGGAGTTCTCACTTTCTAACACTGGGTCCCAGGATTCTGAGGGGTAACACTCAGGGAGGGGCGATTTGTCTCTCTGAGAAGGTGCCTGTCAGGAGGAACTGGAGGAACTATTCCTGAGACCTACCCATGCTCCCCTAGGAACCCTTGTCCATGCTTCTGTAAGAAACTCCTATAAACTAATTGGCTTGCCACACTGGACATGAAACAGGGTTTCTATGCTCTGCCCGTCCTGTCTGGATGAAGAGGCGTTTCTCCTGGAAGAGTCACACAGCACCTTCTTTTGAGGAATCCATCCCATAGATATCTAGAGAATACTTACTAAGCATGGAGTAGAGAGGGGCTGAGCCAAGAAGCCCAGCTAGGAGGCGGGTGACCAAGAAGATTATTCATAGATATTTGGAGTCAGTGTTGGGTAAGGGAAAATCTGAAGCAGAACCACAGTGAACCATGAGACCCCTGGGCAATGCTAATGTACACTCCAAGGATATGCCATTGTACTGTTTCTCTTCAAGAGCATTCCTACCCCAGGGCCTTTGCACTTCATGTTTGTGGCATGGTTGCAGGACTCTGTCCCTCATGACCTTCAGATCACCATCCCAGTGTCATGTCCTTAGTGGTCAATCCGTAGGCATTCAGTTGAGGGACTCTCCCTCCATCTGGCAGCCTGTCCCCTTGCCTTACTGTACTGTCTTCCTGGGACTGACCACTGGTGGAGAAGATGTGCCGTGGCACTTTGTAGAAGTCTCCACTTGGAGGTCAGTTTCATGCAAAGAGACACTTAATATGTTTGGTCATTGACCTGTAGGACAGTCTCCAGCATGGTGAGACAATCAGTGGATGTTTTTGAAGGGGCAAATCTCACAGGGTTTACCCTTCTGGTAAAATGGCAAACACTGGTTGTTTATTTTATTTATTCTTTATTGGTATTGGGTGGTATTGGGACTTGAATCCAGGACTTGAATTCATGCCCACTAAGCAAGGGCTCCACCCCTGAGCCACATTGCCAGCCAGAAAGCCCCCATTCTTGAGCACCAGTTCTCACACAGGTGACATCGCCACTGGGAGGGGTGCAGCGATCATTCAGACCCGGGTATTTGGGTCCAGGCTCCTCACTCTCCCCTGACTGCACTCTAAGCTAGAGCTGAATTCTCTACTGAAAAAAAAAGAAAGGGTTAACAGCACTGCTTCCAATGGAGCTTTGCAAGGAGGGCTTTGCTTGGGCATGGATCATAGAGGCAGCCGCTGACACATTGTTCCCAGGAACCTTTGGATCATTCTGGGGTCACAGGACTCCCAACAGCATGGACAGCAGCATGCCTGAGCTGCAGTACAAAAGCCAGTCAGTGACAGCTGCGATGCTCTGCACAAGAGGCATGGGCTGCTCTGGCCCATTGCATGACCAAGGTTCCTCTATCATCACACTGAGAACAGCCCCAGGGTCCTCCCTCTGTCTGCATGGCTCTGGAGCCCATTCACCCACATAGTGTAGTAGCAAAGTTGTTGGCTGCAAAGCAGACCATTGGGGGAGGGGATGAGCAGGGGGGAGTACCTTATATAGTTTAGACTGAGCCTTGGGAAGAATGACTTCTGGGAACTAAGACCCATCCACTCCAATGCATGCAGGTCCGAGGCAAGGCTGAGCAGAGAGAGCCAGGACTTTGTGTGTGTGTGTGTGGGGGGGGGAGGGTCTTTCTTGTGGATGTAGATCAGGGCTTCTCCTGGGCACAGCTGATAGTCACAGGAGGTTCTTGTTTGGAGTGGGGAGCTACAATGAGCTTTGCAATTATTTTTTTCTTTCTCCAGCAGCTCTGACCCCACTAGCTACCCAGATCATCAAGTCAACAACAAAATGTCCCCAGACATTGCCAAATGTCCCCTTGGAGTCAAACTCTTCCATGGACAGAAACCGCTGACTTTGAAAAGACTACCGATTTAAAATGGAAATCTTAGGGTCTTTGGACCACACTGACCTGGGGTTTGAGTCTCTCTCTGCTTGTCCCGAGAGTCCCAGCAGTTCAGTTGTTGTCCTACCTGTTCCCAGGATAGTACATGGACGTGCATCAGGATAACTCATAAACACTAGCTCTAAGGCACAGCCTGGGACGTGTCGGGTCCCCTGGGGGCTGCATGAGGCCGCTGCCCCACTCTGCTTTACAATTGACTGTAAGGCAAGACACCACATCTGGTGTGAAGCTTCCTGTGGCAATGACCTTTGAGGTTTGTGCGCCTGCCACTCATGTGGGCCTACTTGTTTGTGTCTCTGCTGGCACAATGGTTGGCAGCGGACATCTCAATAAAGGGCAGAAGCTGCGGGACTGACTCACCTCCCCTGTGTTCTGAATATAAAGTGGAAGAGCCCAGGGCTGTGAGCTGTGCCTGCCGGGCAGGCTGCCATGTGCTGATTCAGTCAGCAGGGGGCAGTAGTCACTGCGGAAAGTGACCACCACAGGCATGCGCCAAGGGCTTTTCATGGTGTTTAGGGCTTCTTTTTATTTAAAGTTGAGCAGATCAGTTCCTCAGAGTCACTCGTGGCTTTCTTTAACAACCCTTTGACAGTTCATCTGTGAAAGACAAGAGCTGCTCTTCCAGAATGTTCTGTGTTCAGTGTGTTGTGTCCTTTCCTGGGTGGATGAGGGACTAGGAGGCCGGTGATGGGTGGATAACTCAATTGGCTCTCCCTGGAGAGGTTCATGGCTGGGACACACACCCCAGATCCTGGCCCCTTTCTGTTCTCTGTGCATAAAACTTGTGTTGCTATGTTCAGAGAGCTGAAATAGCGTAGATGGTTTAGTTTGACAGAGGCCAAACTCCACTACAACAAAGTAAGCTGTTCTTTAGTACCTCTGTCTCCTTCCTTCTGTGATACTCTCATATCTCATACCCCATCATGCCCTGAGGGTGGGGGACATGCTACCCTGCCCAGACTGTCTGTTGCCTATCTCCTGCAACTACGTGGACCCCATCTTAGCTTGTTCCTCAGCTTCCTAAAACCAGCACAAGCCCCATTCTCTCACCTTCCCAAAATCTGCCATTGACTTCCTCTGTCCCATTTCCAATCCACAGTCAGTATCAGTAAGATGGATGGGAGAGTAAAGGGACTTGCTGTCAAGCCTAGTGACATTGAGTTTGATCCCTGGGACCCACAGCTGCCCTCTGACCTCTCTCCATGTATCTGCTTGTGGCACACACCTGGGTGCTTTACTCTCTGTCTGGGACTGTTGGCTTCCTGAGACCCACAGATGGGCCCCTTCCTGTGCTGCCTCAGGGCATTTGCCAGCTCTCTCCCGATTTCCTGACTCAAACACTTCATTCATCACTGACAGCTGTCAAGGTGTCAGACTCCCCCAACAGCTGGCACACTGGGGGCTCCCTGCTCCAGAAGTGGGAGACCTCTAAAGCTCTGGCCCCACCCTTTTCTCCAAGAGCCTCCTCGCTGAGCACAGCCTTTCTGTGATTGTCACCCAGGAGGCCACTTCCATGGCTGGACAAGGGAACACACACAAAAGTCCCTTGTTCTCTCCAATGGCTACTATGAAGGTGCAGCCTGGCAGCTCCAGCTGCCTAAGATATGCATTGCAAACTATAAAGTGCTGGGGGGAAACCAGAGAGCTCCCTGCCACAGGGATGGACTCCATTCAGAAGTCAGTTCCCTGGCACCTCCTCCAGGTAGCTTTGGGGTGTATCACCAACACTCAAAAGGAGCCTTTGTGGCTGGCACACAGCGTCCTTACAAAGACACCTGCTGGTGGCCCACAGGACTGAGCTGAGGGCCCTTTGTGGATGGCACTGGCCAAGCACATTACCTGGGGTTGGGTGAAGTGGGGATGATTGGAGGCTCTAGGACATTCCAGAGCCCTTGCCACTGTGAGCTCTTCACCTGTGAGATCCCACAATAGCACATGTAACATCCTGTAAAGGGAGCTAGTGAGACAAGTCCTTCAAACCTCCCAGCTTATACCCGAGGCCATGCACCCAAGGGGACATTCATGGCTCTGGGTGGCAGAGGGACAGGCAGGTGGGGCTTTAAGCTAGGAGATTCCATTTGGAGTCTCCTATAAAGAAAATACACATCAAGAAGCCAGGAGTCTGGTCTCCATGTGTACACATGCACATGCACAGTTACACGCGTGTATGTCTCTAAATTGTCTCTCTCCCTCCCTGTCCCCCTCCCTTTCCCTCCCTGCCTCTCTCTGTCTCTGTCTCTGTCTCTGTCTCTCTCTCTCTCTCTCTCTCTCTCTCACACACACACACACACACACACACACACACACACAAGTGAGGGCACAAACACATGTGTGCATTATGGAGTCAGGAGCAGTAACATGTACCTGCGGTCACAGTTACTTGAGGCCAATGCAACAGAATGGCTCCAGTATAAGAGTTCAAACCCAACATGAGTACCATAGTTGCTGTCTCAAAAAAACAAACCAAATCAACAGACGTGCATGTGTTGGGGTCACCTGCACGTCCCCACCTGCCTCATTAGGAGAGTTCTAGAACTCCCCAGACCCAATCTGGTGGAAACAAACCCGTGGGGCCTCGCAAAGCTAAAGTGAAGATTCCAAATTGTGTGCCAGTCTTGGCCTCATTTGAGCTTCTGCTTTAGGTGCAGCCATTTGCCGGAGGAGGACACGGGGTTTCTGAGAAGCTCGTCAACTGACACCAAACTGTAGGGGCTGATAGGTTAATATAAGTTAGATTTAGTGAATACCTAAGTTTCTGATACAGTCTCTTAATTCGGGGCATGAAGATCAACTGCTGTGAGCAATTAGCTTATCAGCTTATGGAAGAAGTCAGGTGAAATGAGGGGAGTCTCTTTGGACTGAAAAACAAGGTTGAAGCCAGGTGAAACAAGGAAAGACTTTATGACCTGGCATTGCTTTCAACTGCTAAGTGGGCAGAGCCCAAATTAAGCTGAAGGAGGTGGAACAAGGAGTGATCCTATTTAAGGACAAGTGGATGACGCCAGAGAGGCGCGTGCTAAGGGCCCCCGATATGAGAGAGCTCCGAGAGTCCTGCTGGAGAAAGTTCTGGTAGACCAATGGCCAGATCTCCCTGAGGCAGAAGGAAGCTGGTGAGCAGAGAAAGCCTCGGCAAGACAGCAAAAGGCCAAGGACTAAACCCTGTGGCTCAGCTTTTGCCTAGAGGGGTTTGACCTGTCCGAACAGTGGCCTGAACGGAACTGTGGCCAGCTTTAAAGACTGAGGCAGAACGGCAGAGTTGCTGATACGAAGGAAGTAAGGTGGCCTACAGACGCTGAGGTCTCCCAGAGAGAAGAAAGCCTCAAGCCTTATTTAAAGTGAGACTTCGATAGCCAATTTACCCTGATGAACCTGCGTCTGAGAGATCCAGAAAAAGGACTGCTAAGTGCGTTAAAGAGTCTACCCCCGAGACTGGTTTCCTGACGACTGAGGACCTGCCCCAGAGACTGTATCATTCTAAAAGGGTATGAAAGTAGTTGTTATGATTATCAATAGGTTTAGTGAATAGGTTAAAGGGGTTGTAGGAATTTATAGGATTAATACTTAAGAAATTGTTGGTGTTTGTTATAAGTGAATTTAGTAATAAATAAATAAGAGTTAAATAAAAAGTTAAAAGTTCGGTTACACCAAACTGTACGGCTGAGGTTAGTGTTCAGGTCCTTCTATGTAAGAGATGCAGCCGATCACAGGACCCTCCCTGAGGAGATGCATTGGTTTACATGCGCATCGAGAGTAGTTGCCATGGTGACGCACTAACCTCCAGAGGGTTACCACCTGTGACTACAACTCAAGAGCACCCTGTTTTAAAACAATGAATATGCGAATGAGTAAATTAATAATCTGAATGCTCTCTCCTCTCCAAAGACAGAAGGCTTCCTTTGCAAGAAATGAGCAACCCAGAGGCAACACCTTTTAGGCAGAAATAAAATGCCAAAGGACGTCATTTAGCAGAACCAGGTGGCTCGGTAGCATCTACATTCTGAAAGGGCCTTCCTAAGGTTGGCCCCACCCCATGGTGATGATCTCTCTAGCCTTGTTGACAAAGTAGAAGCTGTGAAAACTCAGCAGCAGCCCTGGAGCAGCTGACCCTGCTCCAGGCTGGGATTTTGCAAAGCTCCAGGGACATAGCCGTTTCTCATCATCAGACACAGGCAACTTTCTCCAGAGCAATCTGCTGCGGAACTGATCGCCCTCTGCTCGTTCCTTGAGAGTTCACAGATGGGAGCCTTGGCAGAGGGAGAGAGAGTGACAAGTGGCTTGCCGCCTGGAGAACCCAGAGCAGTAAGAGACAGGGGAGCTGGTTTCCTACTGGAGAGTGGCCAAGTCGGCACAGCGGGTGTTGCGCTGAATACGGAATGTGATAGAACTGTCTCCGGCTTGACTGTCAAGAGCCTACAAAATCAGAACTGCTGCCATGCTGGTCTGTCGGCTGCTGAGTCCCTCTAGTCTTGTAGCAGCTGCAGAGAACTAGCTGCTTTCCTGTGAGGACGCTGGACCCAAGTGCACATCTGGGCTGAGATGCACTCAGCCTCTTGGGCCAGTCCCCTTTAGCTTGGGCTCTGGGGGTGAGATCAGAGGTCAACGTCATCTTGATCTGGGGGCTCCCCAAGTTCACCCTCAGCAAGGATTGAACAGAAGGGGTTCCTTATAACAGATTCCCATAGCACCCCTAGGGAGTGAGTCAATAAGCTGGGGAGGGGAAGGGGGTAGCAGGGGACCCTCTGGGTCCCACCCCAAATGATGAGGGTATTTGTCAGAAGCAGGAACTGAGAACTGGGGTGAGCTGGGAAGCAGGCTTGTGGATAGATAGCCCAGCTGCAGGGAGGAAGCTGCTGTATTCAGATCCAGTTCCCTGCAGGATCTCCGCTAGGGCAGCCTTTGGCTCCCTGCTGAGCTGTGAGGGCTTCACAGCTAGAGATCAAGAGCCTTTGGGCAGCAGGCTCCAGTCTTCAGGATGGGGAGTGAGGTAGACAACATCTCTCTGCATCTCCTATGTCACCTCTTTATCTCCCTCTGGGATTGTGGCAGAGGGGACAGAAAGTCAGTCCTCCGCTAAGGAGCACTGGGACTGTGGCTGTTACTGCCACCCATTGTCTGGAAGGTTCCTCTTTGTAGTCAAAGAACTCTTCTTAGTCCTTCAGTGTCCAGTGAAGGTGCTGCAGCTCGTATGGAGCCCTTCCCCTCGCCTGCGAGTTTCTCGGGGCCTCTCAGGCAGATGTAGTTCCTTGAAGGGCAGAAATTGGGGCCCTAGGTTCTGGAATTCAGATGTCTAAGATCAAGGTATTGGGGCCATGTTCCCTTAGAAGGCTCCCAGGAAACATCCTCTTGCCTTTCACAGATAAAGGTGACTACTGGCCACCCATGGATTGTGGCTGTGTCCCTTTTACTCTCTGACTCCCTATCCACACAGTCCTCTCCCATATGGCTTTCCGTTTTAGTCTTTGTAAGATCATTGGATTCAGGGTCCACTCTGATCCAGATGTCCTCACAGACAAACCATTTATACCTGAACACCACCTGCAATTTACCTAGTCTTATTCCTGTTATGGTCACAGCCTGAGGTTCTGGGGGACATGGCTTCTTTGGGGAACATTGTGTGTGTGTGAGTGTGTGTGTGTTTGTAGGTGTGCACCTATGGAGGCCAATGGTTGACATAGTATGTCTTCCCTAATCATCATCCACCTTAGTAAAGATTTTTAATTTTATATGTATAATTTTTTTTTTGCCTGAATACACATAAGTTCACCATGTGCTTGCAGTATCCAGGAAGGCCCAAAGAGTGCACTGGATCCTCTGGGACTGGAGTCTCAGATGCTTATGAGCCACCATGTGGGTGCTACAGCTGAACCCAGCGCTCTGCAAGAGTAGCCAGTGCTCAAGCCCCGAACCACCTCTCCAGCTGCTTTGCCTTAGTCGGGTTTCTGGTCGCTGTGACAAATGCCATAGCCAAAAGCAGCTATGGAAAGAAAGGCTTATGTCATCTTATAGCTTATAATCTAAAATGCAGGGACGCCAAAGCAGGGACTCAAGTAGAGGCCATGGAGGAGTGCTGCTTGCATGGCTTGCTCAGCCTGCTTTTTAATAAACTCCAGAACCACCTGACCACGGATGGCACCATCCACAGTGGGCTGGGTCCTCTCACATCAATCACTAGTTAAGAAAGTGCCCCACGGGCCTGCCTACAAATCATTCTTCTAGAGGTATTTCCTTAATTGAGATTTCCTCTTCTCGGATAACTAGCTTGTTTCAAATTGACACAAAACTTTCCAGCACACCCTTCTACCTTATTTTTTTCTTTTTTTGACACAGAGTATTTCATTGAAGCTAGACTAGCTTAGCTCTCCGAATTCTCCTGCCTTTGTCTCTCCCAGCATTAGGATTGCAGGCACCACCCACCCTTGATTTTTTACATGTGTATTGGTACCTGAACTCAGAGCATCATGCTTGTGTGGCAAGCATTTTACCAAAAGGGTCATCTCCACAGCCCTTGGGCAAGCTCCCTGATTGTTATGGTATTGGGCTACTCTTAGATCTATCTGCTTCCTGTGTTAACCACAGCCAATTAACTAAACCTGACTCTGCTCCCCTCTGTTGCACCAACCCTCAAGGTCAACAGCTTCCAGAAGCCATCAGAGACCTAGAATCTTTCTAACATAACTGTGGAGGCTGAGCGTTCAGTCCCTCACAGTGAGAGGGCAGCTTCACCTCTGGGTCCTGAAGCGAATCCTGGGGGTGGGATGGGGAAGAGGCAAGGAAGGCAAGCCCAAAGCCTTGTGCATGCCACCCAGGCACTTCTACTGGATAAAACTGTGGTCTGTTCAGGGGTATAGTTTCCCCTAACCCCAGGGCACAT
This sequence comes from Lophiomys imhausi, assembly GCA_907164525.1. Classification (NCBI taxonomy): domain Eukaryota; kingdom Metazoa; phylum Chordata; class Mammalia; order Rodentia; family Muridae; genus Lophiomys; species Lophiomys imhausi. The sequence goes on along the minus strand of CAJQZJ010000418.1, from coordinate 7,756,328 downwards.
TACTGCCCCATATCCAAACAGGAGGGAGCAGGGTATGGTGAGGGGACTTGGAAGCGGGGCACATGGATAGGACGCAGCAGTTGGGAGCAGAGGTAGGAGGCTCTCAAGTTCTAGGTCAGCCTGGACTATGTAGCTAAACTTTGTCCCAAATAAAAACAAAAATTAAAAAAAAAATTATCAATGAGGCAGCAGCTGTAATAAATAGTAGACAATACTAAAATATTGCCACCTAAAAAATGTCTTTGATTCTTGTAACTGCCCAGGGAGAAAAGATTAAAATCACCCGTGCCTGCTGTCTGTTGCTGCACCCATGGCCTCCTAAACATCACCCCATGCACCTATCCTATCTTTCCTTAACCTCCTCCCTTCCCAGGTTGCAACAGTCTCCTTTCATCCACCAGAGCCAGGCCCTGTGGGGTCCCCTCGCCCGGGAAGCTTATCTGATGTCATCAGAAGCACTGTCTGGCAGTGAATAGAGGACAAGCGCACATGGGACCAGCCACCCAGACAGAGAAACCCCAGAAACGGTGTCACATGCAGACTCTGCCCTCTCACCTTGATGATGTCAGCACGCCAGCGCCTTTCCTGGCTGATGCTGTCCACACTGTGTCAGAAGGAGAAAATCCAGGGAGCCTGGTCACGGTCCCCTTGATATGGGGTGTCCTCTTTGAGTCCCTCCATGTGATGCCTGTGCTGTGTGTGATAAGTTCATGGCAGCTAACAGGAGGTGAACTGGTGAACTAGATTTTTAGGGTCTCTATGCAGCGGCTGGGAGGATCATGCGCTCCTGACAGCCCATCTGTGGTTAAATCCCTTCAGCAAGCTCCCACATCTCCACTTGCACATCTCTCTTGACAGGATGCTCACTACCTTGAAGGACAGCCTGTCTTCCAGGTCAGCAGGCCCAGGGTGGACAGGGCTTCTTAGTGAGCTCAAGAGCTGTGAAACTCGATCACTGGCCCTGATTTGGTGCTCGTGCGTGGAATCAACGGAAACAAACTTGCAGACCACACCCCTGCCCTGCCTGAGAAAGGCTTAACACGCTGTCCTTGTTGGTCAGTGAGTGGAAATCTTTGTTTTTAGGAGTTGCTTTGCTCAAAACAGACCAACTAGGTACTTCCTTGTCAGTGCTAACTGAGTTTGATGCTTGGGTTCCGATATTGAAAGGAACCTCCAGGGAACCTCATGACCAAACACAGAAGATAGATCCTCATGGTGAGGTTGAAGTCACGGGACAGTGGGCTAACCGTGTGAAGGTGGCATCTAGTTTGCTCACATTCACTCAAACTTTTCTCTAGATTCAAAACTTTTTGTGCCCCCAGAACACTCTGCACTCACCACGTAGCCACTGCCCCTCTTCTTCCCTCTTTCTACACTCTGGCGGTAACTCAGGTTTCACGGTTCACGGAAAAGGAATTGTGTAGGGCAATGGTTTGAATGGAAAACATCTTCAAAGGCTCCCGCGGCAAGGGCTTGGTCTCTCCAGCTGGTGGCGCTATTGAGACGTGATACAGTGGGAGGGCATGAGCTCCCTCAGCGATGGATTCCTAACAGGACAGACTACTAGGATGTGGGGCCTAGTTGGAGGAAGTGCACTATTGATGCTGCACCTTTGAGGGAATAACTCTCATCCTCAGCACCCACGGCTTTCCTGGATAAGCAGCCTCCTCACGCACCATCCCTGCCAAGATACTGTTTTCTGCCTCACCTCAGGCCCAAGGCAATGAAGCCAAGCAAACACCATCCAATCCTCTAAAGCCATATAAGTTTTGGAAGTTTTTTTGTTTTTTTTTTAAACACAGGTGCTGGACTCAAACACAGGCTTCCAATGCTCAAACAGTGTTTCATCGGTAACCATTTTTCCGGCCTCTGTCCTTTAAACCTATTTATAAGGCAGGGCTCCCAGGACCCCATCTCTTAATTTGCTGAACTGCTGATTAGACTTCAACAGGAACTCTGGAGGGACGTGGCATTAAGCTGATTTCTCTAGGGTATGCTGCTAAGCAGTGTAAAGCCAACAAACACAGTGTGTATCTACACTTTATATATTTATGTCCTATACATTATGATACAGTTTGGGGTCCAGCTGGCGCCCAGGCTGGCCTATGCTGGGCCATGCATAAGCATGCGACTGGGCAGAGCCCCAGGCTTTTCTCTAAAGAGCTGCCAAGCTGTAATCCTACCCAGAGGCCACCACAGCCCTTTACGAGAGACATGCGTGCCAGCTGGTCACCAGTGGGTGGGTACAGGCACTTGCTGCTCCAGCCTGATGACTTAAGTTCAATTCACAGAAACCACATGGTGGAAAGAGAGAACCAACCGCACGAAGTTGTCCTCTGACTTTTCAGAGGAAATCTGCCTATAGGCTGTCTTCACCCCCAACCTCACCTTGCTGCCATTTGCAATCATAGTGGCCAATGGTTACCACTGCAGAGTATTTTGTGTGATCCTCCTCACTTTTGTCTTTCAGAGTGTCCCCTTCCAGTGTAAGAAGGAACCAAACTAATGCCATTCTGAGTAAAACTCCCATTTTGAATAGGAGTCCAGTAAATTGTAAGTTCCCAAGACCTCCCTGGGTACCTGACATCCTGCTTGGCAAGTTGAGGCATCAAATGCTAGGCAAGCCACCCCACCACAGTTGAATAAACCAACAAGTGAGAATAGGATACATGTACCACACAGGGAAATGTCCCTAGGAGAGTCCCCTATTCCTGAATCCCGATTGGTGGAAAAATGTAACTGTAACTTGGTACAGATGTTTGTGGTTTTCAGGCTTAAAAGCTCGGTAACATTGTGGTGGGGGGAGGGGGAGGGAGGAGGGTGGAGAGGTCACAGTTCAGTTTCTGGGTGTGTCCTGTGTCCCTGATGGATCAGTACTGGCTTGATTACAATACATTCTTGTTTTCTGTATTGACTTGATGTTTGACTTGTATCGGATCTCAAGGGACCCTATAACAGCCTCACCCCATGAGTCCATACTCCCTTCACTGTGACACTGTCCTCCAAGGGCAGCGCTGCCCTCAAGAAAAGTTTCATCCCTGTCTGTGTTCTTCTTGGCTGTATTTTTCTGTTCAATGATTGAATGAGCTAAAAAAGCCTTGCTATTTTCAGTTGTATTAGCTGTGTGGTTTGGGGAAGTTATCCAACTTCCCAGAACCTTTCTTTCCTCGTGTGAAAAATAGACTTGTCCTTGGGTTCCTGTGACATGGGTTGAGAGGTTATGTCTTAGTCCATCCCAGGTGCTTTACCAGACTTGTGTATATATGGCAGAGATGGGCTGCTCACCGTACTGAAGGCTGGAAATCCAAGGTCAGGACTCTGACAGACTGGGAGTAGGCTGAGGCCCCTGGTTTATGCACAGGGCATCTTCCATGTGGGGAGGGGCAAACAGGCTCTTGGATATCTTTCAAGTTTGTTTTATTTATTTACTGGGTATGTGAGTGTACTCACATGTGCCGTGGCACACGTATGGGGATTCAGAGAACAGCTTTTGGGAGTTAGTTCTCTCCTCTCATCATGTGGGTGGGTCCTGGGGATCAAACTCAGGTTGTCAGACTTGGGCAGCAAGCCTCTTCACTCACTGAACAACTTACCCACCCAGTTTTGTTATGTTGTTTGGTGTATATGTGTTCCTGTATGCATGTTTGTGTGTAGGTATACCCATTTGTGTGTGCACATGTGAGAGGGGAGGCCAGAAGTCTCACTGTGTATCTTCTTATCTGCCTCATTAGGTCTTTGTGTATGGGTACTTTGCCTGAATATATGTGCACCATGCACATGCCTAGTACCCACAGTGGTCAGGAGAGGGCATCAGATCCTAGTGCCCACAGTGGT
>CAJQZJ010000418.1:7718126-7740455 GCA_907164525.1 Lophiomys imhausi | reverse complement strand
TGTGTGTGTGTGTGTGTGTGTGTGTGTGTGTGTGTGTGTGTGTGTGTTTTCTTAGAATATAGCTAACATGAACAGTACATGGCTGCCATTTTTTGAGTACTTACTAAGTGCTGGATGCTACCTTTAATATCCCATGTTTTCATGTATATTTATCCATGAAGCACAGCTGGGGATTACAGGGCTGCTACTCAAGGACTCCTCATCAGGACATGGTGCTATACCTTTGTCCTAATTATCTTTTTAAAAAGTTATGTGTATGTATATTTTGTCTGTATACACAGATATGTGAACCATATGGCGGGTGTGATGTACTCCCTGGAACTGAAGTTACAGACAGTTCTGAGCTGCCATGTGGGTGCTGGGAATTGAGCCCAGATCCTCTAGAGGAGCAACCAGTGCTCTTAGCTGCTGAGCCATCTCTCCAGCCCCTGTCCTAATTTATCTTTATTTCACCTGATGCTAGGCATCACATTGCTCCTTGCTAACTACCTATGGGTCACTTGGAAGAGTTCGGTTGGCTCTTTAAGACCCAATATGGCAGAGAGCAGGGGCAGGAGGAAAGAGCCAGGTCAAGGGCTGTCCTGGTTTTCTTCCTCATTAGATTGACTGGAAGTAACCACCTTGAAGACCCTGCCTCCGGCTCTGAGCTACATCTCAAAAATGGGGGGCAAGTTGAGTTGCAATGGAAGCCAGGGCTTGGGGTGGAGCTGATGAGAAAGAGGGTGTGAAAGCAATTGCTGCCAGGGTCACTAAGAACGGTCCATCCTCTAAGTATCTCTCCTGCACTCTCTGCTCAGGTCTCTCAAAAGACCCCTCCTTCCTGCCACCCAATAGAAGAACAGCTGGGTCCTGTGCCCAGGGCACCTCCTGCACCTGAACTTGGTAGAGATTCTTCATTCTTGCTTCCATTAATAATTCCTTAATAAGTTTGGGCATACTTTGAGAATCTGGTACTTTTCCCCAAAGCAATTTGTGTCCACACCACTTACATGTGCCAGGATAAGCTTGTGAAACCCATGTGCTAGGCAAGAGAACTCAAGTGTAGTCAAGGGATGTGCCCAAGGTCACAAGTGGTGAAGGGCAGAAGAGAAGTGGCGTATGGGAGTCTGGACGTTCCCCTCAGGGGTTTACTAAGTACTTGCTTCAGTTCCCTGAATCGACAGTGGGGGCTTGAAGTGCAATTGAAATCTAGCCCTCACCCCATTTTCCTTTTTTTTAGTTAACAGGCACACAGAAGGCTCTATGCACTGTGCCTGGTCCTGTCCTGAGCACTTTATATATTAGCATACCGCATCCTCCCATCACTCTCTCAGAGAGGAAAACACCAAGGCCCTCCGTAGTTATGCGACACCCCTAGAAGGCTGGGGTCTGAGCCCCAGAGGCCCTCTCAATTGTTATGTGATGCCCCTAGAAAGGTTGGGGTCTGAGCCCCAGAGGCACCTAAATACAGTTGACTTTTGTATCAGCAGAAAGGGCTACCATACAAGCCTATGACAGAACAGGCTGCCCAGGATAGATTTGAAAGCCCTGTCACATCCTATGTACTAGCTCTATGAACCAGGCTAAGACTATGGTCATCCTTTTGGTCATCTGCAAAGTGTCACGACACTAAGAAAGCTGACAGTTCTGGGATGTGCCCCACAGACACCAGCCAGGTTGGCAGAATAAAGATGTGGGGTAGTAGGCCAGTAGGCCCGTGCCTGGCTCCGAGCAAAGCTGCAGAAGCCTTTAGTGGATATCCTAACGTCCAGCTGGGTCCCGGTTGGCTGTTCTTCCCTGGTTCTCCTACAGTGTTCGAGTGCTGTATTTGAATGAAGCCAAAAACCTATCTGAGGTTACAGGACACCAGGCTGAGACACTGAGGAAGGCAGTAGATAAGGAATTTCCATCCTTGGAATCTGATCCTAGGAGAGTCTGAGGGTCCTGGGCAGTCAGCAAGCCTGTCTCCTCCTGTTACAGACATGAGCCTCAGGTTCAGAGAAGGAAAGATACTGCCTAAGGTCACACAGCCAGTGTAGGCAGGCCCTGGATCAGGGCCTAAGCAAAAAAAAGCAGGGAAAAAAATTTCCAGCTCCCCCTCTCACATTTCCTTACCCAACAGGCGAGGGAAAAAAGCCATTCCTCTTGGGTTGTTCAAATTTTGGAAAAAAAAAATATATATATTTAGCTTGGTATCTCTGCCTGGCAGTGTGGCAGAGTTCTCTGACTTATGGGTAGTCCCCCCTTTCCCCCTCCACATCTCCACTTCCTTTCTACAGACCAAAGCCTCAGTAGCCACACACCCCAGAGTCCCAGTGTTCTCAGAGCCATGGTCACAGATAACCCACCTTCAACCCCAATCTTGCCGTCTCCATCCTTGTCTCCAGCGGTCAGCAACGTCTTTGTTTCTTTAGCAGTCAAGCCTCTGGCATCTGAGGAGAAGCCCTGCAGAAAGGACCTGGGGGAGAAAAGGGAGAATGTGGGAGGAAGCCAAGGTCATCCGCAGACCCTTGCTGGACGGTGGGCTGGCATCCGCACGAGGCAGGGGAAGCTGAGACAGGAGGTAGGTGGTGGTGGACATGTGTGCAGCTGGGTTGGCCAGGTGGCATGGCCTGACCTTGGTGGGTTGGTGTGGGGTTGGTGGCTGCCCTCTGTGCAGGGCTGACCCCAGTTTAGAAGACACTTGCCTTTGTTTATTCAATAAATATGTAAAAACTGGGGTTGCCATAGTGATGGTAATGAGTTTTTTGTGTAAATGAGGAAGAAGGTAGGTCCTCATTCACAGACCTCATGTGTGAGGGATCTATGGGCACCCTGGTGGAGGAGGCCGAGGAGAGTACATACCTCCTACCCAGGTGAGGGAGGAGTTGGGAGGCTTTCGAGAGATGGTGACCCCTGAAGGAGAGGGAGAACTTAGCATGCATGTGTACAGGTGTGTGCGGGTACTTGTCGGGCATAGAAAGATAGATGGGAGAAGGTTCTAGAGGAAGACGCCCTTGAGGTAAAGTTTGGAGGAGAGACAGGATAGGTTGAGGGAGTTCCTACTTAAAATGATCTCCAAACACCATTTTCCTCCAGTTTCTAACAAAATTCAAGGCAGTCTTGGCTGGAAAGTAACAGAAGGCACAGCTGATACAAGCCAGGTGGCTGAAGCGGGCTAGGGCAGAGGGCTCTCTGATGTGGGTTTGCTCCAAGGACCCTGAAGATCCAGAGCCATCTCTGCCTCCCTCGCTTGCCCAGAAGTTGCTTAGCTGCATTTCTGGACCAGAGGTGTGGAGTCTGCAGACCAGACTAGCAAAGGTGCCTTTCAGACACGCATGGAAATCAATGACACTCTAAGGAGAATACTTTGTGCCTCGCCTGCGGTGGGAGGCAGGCAGAATAAGTGCCTCTTCATTGGTATTAAATTATTAAATAACTCCATTCCATTAGCGATATTAAGTGGCTATAATCTAACTTAGTTAGCTGCACTTGGAGCTGAGGGTTTGACCCTCCTGGAAGCAGGAAATATCTTTCCCTGATGCCTGGGACATCGTCGTGGTCCTGCAGGGACAAAGCGAAGCCTGCTTGCTATGAGAGGTGCAGGGAGAAGGGTGACAATTCGAGGAGTTAGCACCAGGTTATCCCCTCACCCCGGACCTCAGATTACCCCAGCTCATCCTCCTCGATGAAGCCACTTTTGTCTTTGTCCAGAATTTGGAACACCTTCTTCAAGTCATCCAGGCTCTTGTTCTTCAGACCCACCATATGAAAGAACTTTTTGTGGTCGAAGGAGTCTGCAGCTGTTGGGGAGGAAGCAAGAGGTTAAAGAAAGACAGGGAAGGGGCATCGGGAAAACCATGGAAAGGAGTGTTCTAGCATTTGTTAAAGGGCACCTGCATCATTGTGGGGAACAGGAGGGCTGGAGGGAGCCCAGCTAGGAATGGATGTTCTGCCCAAGGTCGTATACCTTCTTGGTTCCCCCATACACACACTGAGGCGCCACAAGGAGACTGTTGGCATCCACAGAACCATATTTCTATGCAGCCTTTTGGTTGGCAGCTGGGTGGACTGCACCTGGGCATTCAGTGGACGCTAAGGGTGGGCAGAAAAGCAGCTTTCTCTCAAGACCTCCTACTGTTGTCAGAAAATCAACACTGAGAGGACACATTTCTTTCAAGGTCACATCATGGGAGGTTGGAGGGGATGAAGTCCTGTACAGACCCATCCCACTGGCTGGGGATGGGATGAAGGACTTCCAAAGACTCAGTTAAGTTTCATCCTCAAGGTGACAAGGTGGCTCAAGGCACTGTGAATGGGTTACCATAGCGCTCCAGGAGGGGAAGGGGGCTTCCTGTATGTGCCTGGAGGAAAGGGGGCTTTTAAAAAAGCAGATAGCTGTCCCCCTCAATCCAAAGACTCTGAAGAACCATGGTCTCCCCACAGCCCACAATTGGAGGGAAGGAAAGTTGTTTTGTCCACCTCTGACACACCAAGGTGGGGGGACACTGAAATTGGAGGCCACCCCAGTTCTGTTCTTGTGCTGGACTGGGTGACCTTGTACATCTTTCAACCTATCCCAGCCTCAGTTTCCCTACGTGGGTGACAGAGGAATAGCATCTAAGATAGAGACTCCTTGGGCAGAGTAAAGAGGTCACACAGGTGAGTGGGAACCCCCTCTCCTGGACTACCTAAAGGGATTGGAGGCTGAGGGTTCTGAGGGAGTCTGCGCTAGGTTGGACCAGGCTGGGTAGGGCTGGGTGCCTTCAGAAAGGTCACTGTGCTCTCAGGTCTGTCCTGGGAGGGGATCTCCATCAATGGGCTACCTTCTAGGAAAAGTCTTGCTGGGGATGGGGGCGGAGGAAAGGGGTCTCTTAAGAGAAAGCCCAGGCTTGCAACCTCTACTACACTTCTCAGAAGGAAAGTCTGGGTCCTTCCTTCTTCCCACCCTGGTCTTGCGAGTCCTCCCTGAGAGCCCACCCTTCTGCACTCTCAACCTTGTGTGGCTCAGACAGGGAGGATAGCCCGTGTATCTCCTGGAAGGCAAAGGACCAGGGAGTCAACCCGGAGGATGGGGACGAATGCGCAGACAGGAGAAACTGAGGAGGCTTCGCAGCGGGATGCAGAGTGCCCCAGGTGCAGGAAGAGGGCAAGGGGACAGGGCCCGGCAGGAGAGTGCACTACTCACCAGCAAAGGCTCCTATCGCCTTCTTGATGTCCTCCGAGTTGAGCAAGTCTGTCATCGACATCCTGCAACTGTTTGAGCGGGCAGAGCAAGTGCGAAAGATTAAAAAGTGTTCTTCCCATCCTTTCTTGCTCATATGACCAGCGCTGCAGTGTCGCGCGCCAGGCGCAAGCCCGCCCCGTCCTGGCTCCGCGCCAGGGGGCGCCCGGCTACGCGCTCAGCTCAGCAGTTCAGTCCCGCGGTGCCGCCAAACCAAGCGGGCCACACGCCCGGGGTGTCCTTGGCATCCGGGGGCGCTCAACCAGGACCCCGCCGCCAGGGGCCACATCTTGAGCTTAGAGGCCACCAGCAGAGACTGGAGAGTTCTCTTGCCGTCAAGGGCACATCGCAGGCAGCGAGGCTCCGATCTGGGCAACTCGGATAATGTCCTGGTGTGCGTTTGGGGACAAATAATTCGGACAATCCTCCAGCCCAGGAGGGGGACCCTTGGCTTTGTACACGCCTCTCTCTACACGCCTCCAGTTGCCTCCTGCCCTCTGTCCTGGATGCAAATTTATGCCGCGAAAAATCTGAATGCTGAGGTCTTGAAACCTGAGCTACAGGACCCAAGGAGGAGGTAGTCGGGATGGGACAGACCTCAATGCATATGCTCTGTCTGGGCTCCATCCCTCACCTGACCAAGGTGGCACATTCTGAAACTTGATTTGGTTCCTGCGGGGAAGGTCCCAGCTTAATTGTCAGAAGACCCCTTCCTCACACTTTCTGGTCTCTAGGATCACCACACCTGGATCACGTTCCCTCTAACTCCCGATGAGGAGGCTAAGGTGAGGGAAACCCCACGGAATAGCTACCCACCTTTCAAGTTGGCCGTAGTTTGGGGATAAGGAGGGTACCATCGGATCACACTTTCTAGACTACCGGGGTTTTGTGATCAGAGCATCACCTCTGGGAAACAGGACACTTTGCATCTCCCGTGACCACAGTTCAGCACCATCTTCCCTCACGTCTCCCAAAGATTCATACTGTGACTAGCAGCCTTTGAAATATATGAGCACCGGACAGGCAGTCCAGGGGTCTGGCTTCTAGGTGTGAGCTACACTGAATCCCTACGCGACCTTGAGTTATAACCTTTATCTCTGGGCTTTGGTCTGCATGTGTTGTGTTGGGGATGGGTGGACCCCTGTGTGGGACCTGAGACAGGTGGGCCTCATCTGGGATGGTGATGATATTGGGGACCAAGGGACAGCTGCCTAGCTGCGCAGTAGCTCAAGTTGCCTGACACTTGCTGTCAACACTGTCTCCCCTGGCTAAGCCCTGGAAGGCTGCCCTTCCTGGAAACCTTAGGAGTGACGGGCTGCAGCTGCCCTCTCCTGGTGAGTCAGCATCCTTGGGCCAAAGCCTGCCAGCTGGCTCCCAAGGCAATTAGGGTGCAGTCCCTCGCTTCAGTGTTGGGCATGAGGCCCACTCCAGATCTCCCCACACACACATCCCAGACCCTTCAGCTGCCTTAACTCCTATGGCTCCTGCATCAGTTGACTCAGTGGCCTCAGCCTCTGTCCCTTGTTCCCAGCTGGGCTGCCTGCCTCAATGTGCTGGGCTTCTGTGCTGTCATTTCAGCATCCAGGCTCTGCTTACTCCTTGGCCTAGTTACAGCATCTGTTTCCCCAGCTGGAGATCCTTGTCCTATACTGAGACTGGAGTCTCTAAGTGCCTAATGACCCTTATAAAGGCAGAGCAGAGCCAGCTCTGGCTCATTGGTGTGCTGTCACCCTCGTAGATATCCTTCATCATGCCCCAGCCTCAGTCTACCAAATCCAATGCATCCGAGCCCCATGCTGGCTCCTGTGGTAAAAGTTCACACCGCTGCTTCCCCCTTGCCCCTCCTTCTCCTCTGTAACTGAGTCCCCAACTGCTCATCCTCCCTCTCTGAGCCTGAGACATCCTCAGTGAAGTATTCACATTGTCATCTCAGCCAATCAACTCTACACTCATGTGCTCGCCTCCCACCCTCTGCCCTCTGACCCACATGATGGAGCCATTAGAGTACTCAGACTCTATGACTGCTTCTTAGGTCAAACAGATGGAGAGCTGAGGTCCAGCCTTGGGGGAAGGACTTGCTCAGGCCACCCGAGCAAGAGGCAGGTAGAAAACCCAGCAGTTATGCACTAAACAACCTCCATTTTGATGCAGAGAAATGACAATGTCCCTTCCAGTTGGCCTGATTCAGCTTTCTCCATCCTCCAACCTCAGAGGCTACCACTTACCTTGGATGAGAAGAGGCTGGAGCCTGTACGGAAAAACTGGGCTGGTGGGAGATCCTGTTGGGAAATGAGATTGGTGGTGGGACAGCCACTTAAATAGTCTTCAGCCCCAGCTATTTTGGGAGGTGGCGCTCCCTCAGCCCCTGGCCCCCTCCCCTTCCGGTGTCAGGTACTCCCCAGCCACAGTACTGGGTGTCTGTATCACATTCACCCCCATCCAGGCCTATTGAGCCAGGCCTATTAATAATCCTTGGCCCCTACCTCCCTACAGCACCCAGCACCGAGGCCCAAGCAGGGCGCACCTCTTGCATGAAGCCTTCCATGATCATCTTGGATGGCAGCCACACTTTGTTCCAAGCATTGCAAGGAAAAGAAGAGGGAAATAAGGGAACAAGGCTTTCTTCAGGTGAAGGGACTGAGTCAGGTCCCTTGCACATACTAGGCCCTTACTATATCCTGAAGCATTGTGGGAGGGGTGGCTATGGCAGTGATGTGGGGTGCCAAGTGTCTGCAGCACACAACTCTGGTCCTGCAACCAGGACCCAGGCTAGTATTTCCAAGTAGTAAGTCAGTGTCTGGCAAGAGATGCATTGTTCACAAGAGGACAGGCCTCTTGTTCTGTGGTTCAGTTTCCCATCTGGGAAGCACAGCTCTAAGCAATGAGCTTGAGAATCCCAGATGATGCATGGCAAATGGTAAGTGTGCCTTGAGGGAGAAAGGTCCATCACTTTCCCGGTTCCCAAAAGGTCTCTGATGTAGTGTCTTGGGCTGCAGACTCTGCAATGCCCGAGTTTGGAGACGTGTGAGCAAAAGGATGAGTTTGACAAGAATTTACAAAGTGTCTGATATAAACACCATGAAACACCCCTCTCCTCACCATTACCCTGAGAGCAAACTTCCAGGAGATGACATGGTCAGCTGTGGGGTCTCCTTCCTGGCAGTAGCCTCAGAGTTCCAGCCTCCTGTGGAAGATGAGTGGCGAGGAAACTCCACCCCTTCCACGCCTTCCATGCCTTCCACACCTTCCACGCAACCACTGGCTTCTGGATGAAACAGTGGAGGGTGGCCCACAGTGCGGAAGCCGGGATGGGCTGTGAAAAAACATCTCCCTTGGCACCAAGTGGACACATCCCGGTGTGTTCATCTTTTGGCTCTGACAGAGAAAATTGTCTATGAGAAGAGAACTTATTTTGGCTCCTGGTTTCAGAGGGCATCAGTCTCATTTAGTTGCTACATTGTTCCTGGGCTGCGGCAGGCAGGGCTTAGTGGAGTAGCGCAGCTCACCCTATGGAAGCCAAGAAGCATCAAGGAGTGAAAGGAAGAGACCATGTGTAAGATACCTTTCAAAGGCTCACCTTCCACAGTTCTGTCACCTTGCAACAGTTCATTCACACGCTGGATCCTTGGGTTAAAGCAGGGACCAGGCCAGAACCCTTCGAGTTACTCTCTGGAAGTGGGTTTGTTGTTGTTTGTTTTTGTTTTTTTAATCCCACGGGGTTCTAAACCTGGCCAGGTTGATGACCAAGATCAACATCTCTCAGAATGACTGGGTTTTCCAAGACTGGTTCACAGAGCAAGGCAGTGCCATCTACGAAGGTTCTGAGTTCAGGAGAAGGTGGCTCCAGGCTCCAGAGAGAAGGAACTAGGACGTGATTGTGATTTCCATAGTGATCAGCCACAGCACACCATGGTCAAGAGATCAAGGGTCGGGCTGGCAGACCCAAACCCAACCAAGAGGGCATGGCAGCCAAGACTTTGTGCTGACTTAGGGACACCTAGAAGGTACTCAGGACGTTTGGAGGGAGGTCAGGGCCTGGGCATGGGGCTTTGATGTCATCGGGGCAGACTGAAAGTTGGAGTCATGGGCGAGGCTGAGCCCAGGGAGGCAGACTCCAGTCCAGTCTTGAGGACCATTCCTTCAGGAAGATCTTGAGGAAACCTGGTAAATAATTGCCCAGCTTTGCAGAACACTGTGCTGTGGACATGCACGAGCTCATTTTTGTGTCTTCTCAGGAAGGGAGGAATGCCTTTCCCATTTAACTTATGAAAGAATAAGGCTCAGATAGGTTGGCCAATTTGCTTAAAGTCACAAAAGCAGAAGCCTGATTCAAATCCAGGTTCCTTTGCCTTCAAAGTTCTTTTCTTTCTTGAATAAGAGCAGTTGGCGGAGGGCGGGGGGCGGGGGGGGAGACTCCACTAGGAAGGAAGCCCTGGCAAGTAGCATGTCCTCCTGTTCTGTAAGTAAGTAATGTTAGGTGAACTGTACTGTCAGGGTACATTTATTGAACACCTACTGTATGTCTCATGCTTTAGGCCCATCACCTTACTGCACCCTTACATAGATCTCAGAAAATTGAAGATAGAATCTCAGAGAGGCTTAGAGACTTGTCCAAGGCCACACAGCTAGAAAGTCAGTGGTGTGTCCTAAAGCCTGAGGTGATGATCCAAAAACATCATCCAACCTTTCTGCTCTGAGTCTATGTTGATCCTGGCAGCCTTGACTTTATTAGCCTACTTAGTTTTTTACAAGAGTGTTAATCAGAAATTTATCAGCAAAGACTTTTTGACTGTAAATGGCAGGACAGTGCAATTCAGCCAACCTTAAGGTAAGAGGAGATTTACCAAATCCATGAAGGTCCAGGTATAGCTTGATTCAGGACCCACAAGGATGCTCTTCCTCCCTATTTCCTCACCATACCTTGTTTCACACTGGTTGCCTTCTCAGACTGGCATCCCTGGAGGGTTACAAAAGGCCAGTCCCCTGCTGCACTGGAAGGTCTCCTGTCCAAGTCCTGTTGGAAAGAGGGAGTTGCTGGGTAGGGTTGGTCTGATGGGGAAGGCTGGGGTTAGGTTTCACTGGCTATGAGGAGCTGGGCTCCGTTCTCCATCACTGTGCAGAGCAGGGGAAGCCGGAAGCCTGAGCCTAGGCCCCAAGGGACACTGCAAGCTTAGAGGGTGAGGTGTGTGAACACTGTGAGACTCACATGGTGAGGGACTGGCTCTGGGCAGATGGATTCGAAATTCTGGCTGGCATTTGGAGTCCAAGAAGCAGTCACTCATTGAGGTGGGTCCTGGAGTGGTCAGCTGTGCGAGATGAGGGAGGTCCCCTTGAGTGACAGGTGTGCTTGAGGACATCACATTTCTTGAGAATGTTCCATGTCTGAGACCCTCTCTCTCTCCTGTGTGTGTGTGTGTGTGTGTGTGTGTGTGTGTGTATACAGGTGCATGCACACGCAGTGTATATGTAGCTGATGTCAGGTGTCTTCCTCAATCTCCCTCTACCTCAGTTTTTGCAACACTGAACCTGAGGGTCACTGACTCAGCCAGAACAGGTCTCCTGCAATCTGCCTGTCCCAGCTTCTCTCCCGACTACTGAGGCCACCGGCTTTCTGAGTGGGTGCTAGGGATATGAGCTCAGGTTCCCATGCTTGTACGTCCAGCACTTTACTGTTAGAGCCGTCTCCCCAGACCCCCCTCTTTTTTTTACCGTAACAGAGACCAGGTGCCTGGTACAAAGGCTGATGATGTACCCCCACACTACTCCGTCCCTTCTATGCTCAAGATTTTAACAGCTAGACAAGCACATGTATGTTTGTTACACTTATACATATGCTCCCAAAATGAATTGCCTACTCTCTTTTCACAGATGAACACAACTGAGGTTCAGAGAAGTCAAGTGGCTTGTCCAGGCTCACACAGCCTGGTCCATCATGGGCACTCATGCCCCAAACCCTCTCTACCTTCCAGCCTCACGTCAGCATTTTCTTAGCTACTGTCCGCCAGGAGACAACGTTCAGCTGTCATCTTTGCTGGTGAAATTTCCTTAGTTCACACTATTTCCACCTGCTGTGGGAGGGAACAGGATACAGAGCTGCTGCGTGCAGTCCAGGGCGCTGGCCATAGGTGGACCTGCAGATCCAGTGATATTTATGAGGTCAGTCCTGTCAGGTGACGTGTATTAAATAAAAGAATTTCTGCCCCATTCCAGACATTCAGATCCTGAGCTGGTGGCCCCACTTCCCCTTCCCCATAGAGGCCCAAAGCCCAGGATAGAAGGGAAACTCCAGCTCTGCCACTGTCCCTGTGTGACCTTGGGCCAGTCAGGTTGGCCTCTCTTGGCTTCAGTGTTTTCATGTGTAAAACGGAGCTGGATGGGGAAGCTGTGAGAGGCTGTGAGTCAGGGGAGAAAGGCCTTTAGAGGTCAAGAGCTCCTAACATAGGACTCGGGAGGCTGAGGCAGGTGGACCAAAAGTTCAAGACCATCCTGGGATGAAGTTCAAGACAAGCTTGACCTACTTAACTTGTCTCAAAATTAAAAGCTTAAGAAAAAGGGACAGGGTTATGGCTCAGTGGTAGAGTACTTGCCTTGCATATATGAGGTCTGAGGTTCAAGCTTCAATACAACAAGCCAGCAAATGAACAAACAGACACCATCCCTGCTGGGAAGTGAGGGGAGAACCAGAGGAGGGGTACAATGGACAGGGCTGGGTGGGTCTCAGAGTCACACTGGGTTTGAAAGGGACTGTGGCTTGGGCCAGAGAGATGAGCTAAGGACCAAGAGTGCCAAGGAGACAGTGACTCTTGGCCACCAGGGTTGTGTGACCTTTTCCTGAAAGGCCACCTGTCTCAATGGTCCCCAGAGGAGTTTGCAGGAGGTTTAGTCTGTGCCATGTGTGGGCTGGAGCTGTGAAGGGGACTGGACTGCCAAGGACCTGAGCTTGAACTTGGGAGGCTCCCACAGCCTGGCACCAGGTAGTGTCTGGACCTCTGGCTGCACCAGGGTGCACTAGGCTAGCAAGGCTGTGTCCCCATTTGAGAACATCTTCCCCACCCACCATCTCAGTCTCTGATTCATTCATCACCCCAATAAACCATATCGTGTAGCAAGATGAAGGGAGATCACAAAGAGCTGCGGGCTCACAGGCTTTCGCGTGTTTGCCTGTGTCTGTGAAGGCGCTTGGGAACTCATGTCTCACTTTCAGCGTGGCCAGCACCTCTCTTTCCTCCCAAGCTGCCCAGTCCCCCACCCGCACCGAGGGCATGTGTGTCCTCTCTAAGGGACAGCACCTTTGCAAGTCACCATCAGAATGCACGGGGTGCCCCCACCTCCCACAACAAAGGGGACAATCCAAGATTCATCTCTCACCGCCAGTGTGTGTCCTATGCCCACGTGTTGAAGTCCCAACACCTAAGACTTCTAACAGTGACCATGTCAGGTTTCAGGGTGTTTATGGAAGCTGTCAAGTCAACCAGAGGTCACGTTAGTGGGTTCTTGTCCAAGGTGACTTGAGCCCTCATAATAGATGAGTGGGACATGCAGAGGTCACAGGAGGACACCAGAGGATCCTACCTTCTCCCGTGTGAGCACCCTCAGCTTCTCCACAGAGACCACCCCGCTCACAGCAAATCATACCACTCAGCAATGGCGAGGCGCAGCCCAGGCTCATGAGAGAGGGGAGCTCAGGACCACGTCCTCACAGAAGCCCTCCTAATCTCTGGAGACAGTTTCTTCATAAAAGTTTGTTGTAGAGATAACAAACACATTCTCTTTAAATAAACAATGAGAAAGAGAGAGACCAAGGCATCCTAAGGCCAGCCCCACAGTGTTGGGAGCCCCACAGTGTTTGGCACTGTGGGGTCTGAAGATTTCTGGAAAGAAACATGGAGAGCTAGGAGCATTGATCAAACTGTGGTAAGGGAACATTGGCACAGTCAAGATTCTTTTTTTCCTGTTGTCATGAAACAAGCGTAACTAGTGTATTTTATCCCCCCCCCTTTTAAAGTAAGATAGTGGAAGAGGATTATTGTTGGTTGAGTAACTGGAAGCACAGGTGTGCATCTGTCTCTGGGGATGGCTGGATCAAGGAGCTCATTGGTATAATTCAATGGCTTATGATTCTGTCCATAACTCAGGAAGACCCTCTCTGCCTAGCTGGTACAATGGCTGCTTACACCAGTAGAACCATTTTCCGAAGCCAAGAGAACCTGTGATGAGATAGTCCTGTAGCAAGGTCCAGACTGATCTAGAGTAGCTCATCTGGGGTCACTTGCCTGCCTTTAAACCAGTCCCTGTGATTGGCAGATCGAGCGCTCTTATCAGCTGGAACTAGGAACCTGCTCACCACTACAGCTCCAACAAACTGAGTAGAATGAATTCCTTTTTTTTTTTTTTTCAAATAGAAAGAGAGGGTGGAAAACAGAAAAAGAAAGGACAGGAGGATAGAGACAGAGAGAAAGGGAAGGCAGAGAGGAAAGGAAGATGCAAAGGAGGGAGGAGGGAAAGAAAGGAGGGTGGGAAAGAAGGAAAGTGAGGGGAGGAAGGGAAAGGAAGGAAGGAAGGAAAAGAGGAAGAAAGGGAATAGGGAGAGAGAGAGACGGAAGGAAGAAAAAAAACAACAAAGGTTAAGACAGGTGGCAGACAAGTGGGAGTGCCATCCCCAGTTCAGATGAAAAGAATCAGCCCCTCGGCGACCATCAGGGGAGCCTGGTCCACATGAGATACTACATAGTTACAAGGGCTCTGGTCTCACAGGTGCCAACCAGGCTCCTCTCTCAAGTGTCCGGATTACACAATGGCATTGCAAACAAACAGTGACACACAGAGTGGTCCAAGGATGACGGAAACCCAGCTATGGCTTGGAGGTGACTGGCAGGGCCACGTGCTGGGCAACGGTGAGAGATGACTCAGGGGACTTGCCCAGTAGGCTGGCCAGGCCTGAGAGACGGTCATTCTAGGACAAGGGAGCAACATGTTCAAACGTGTCCGAGGAACCGATGATTCCCACAGACTGAGGGAAAAGAGTAGCTTCCAAGCTGGGTGCTGATGGTACCTGATCCAGGATGTGTTACAAGGGTCCCCAAAATCAAACACTGAATCCAACTTGAGTTGGAGGCTGAGAACACCCAGTGCAGCCTCCAGCAGCTCCTTAGCTGGTCTGAGAAGTGTGACCACATCCATGGTGAATAATTACTCACAAATGTTTTCTTAACCCATGAAGAATGGAAGAATGCTTACTATATTTAGTTAGGAGGTTATCTTTTTAAGTTTTTTGTTTTTTAGTTTTTTTATTATTTTTGTTTTTTGTTTTTTTGAAACAGGGTTTCTCTTTTTAACAGAGTCCTGGCTGTCTTGGACTCATTTTGTACGTCAGGCTGGCCTCAAAAACAGAGATCTGTCTGCCTCCATGAGTGCTGGGATTAAAGACAAGTACCACCATGCCTGGCATCTTTTTAAGTTTTTAATTAGCAAACATTAATTATACATAATGAGTTTCATTTTGACATCCTCATACATGCATGTAATCTGTTTTTATTATATTCATCCCCTGTCATAGTTTAGTTTCAATTGCTATGATAAACATGACCAAAAGCAACTTGGTCAGGAAATCTCACCCTACAGTTTACAATCCACCAAGAGAAAACGGGGAAGGAACTCAAGGCAGGAAGCTGGAGGCAAGAATTGATGTAGAGGGATGGATTGATAGATGCTGCTAACTGGCTTGCTTCCCATAGTTTGCTCAGGCTGTTTTCTTATACAACCCAGGACCACCTGCCCATGGGTAGCACCACCCACAGTGGTTTGGACCCTCATATATCAACTATTAATCAAGAAAAAGCCTCTCAGACTTATCTATAGGTCAGTCTAATAGAGGGATCCTCAGTTTCAGTTCCCTCTTTTATGTCAAGTTGGCAAAAAAAAAAAAACTAATAAAAACATACCATTTTACCTCTTGACTCCTTCCCAATCTGCTTCCTAATTAGTCTTCCTTCCATTTCCATGGGTATTTTGTTGTTGTTGTGAGAATTCTTTCTGGGGGTGCATAAGTATCATCCACCTCCTCTTCCCAACAACAAACTGAGAGATGAGCCCACTAAAATTCAGCCAGTAGGACCAATGAGTTTGTTGGGTTTTCCTACAGAGCAAGAGCAGGGGCTTGCCTACTGTAGTCACATCAGAAAGTCTCACCCAACATGGATGAAGATTATCCCAAAGCCACAAAGATGGAGCCTCTTTGCAGGCCAGCTCCCTCAGCCTGTATACTCTAGTACCCCCAAGACCCCATGCAATTGAGGCAGTATGGTGGTTTGAGTGAGGTTGGCCTCATAGGCTCATACGTTTGAATACTTGGTCCCCAATTGGTGGAACTGTTTGGGAAGGATTAGGAGGTGTGGCCTTGTTGGAGGAGGTGGGTCACTGGGCAGGCTTTGATGTTTCAAAAGACTTTTGTCATTCCCCGTATGTCCCCTTTCTGCCTTCTACTTGTGGATCAAGATGTGATCTCCTAGCTATTCCTGCTCTCATGCCTCTGCTCTGCCGTCATGGACTCTAACCCTTTGAAACTGTAAGCCCAACTAAAGGTCTTCTTTAAGAAGTTTCTTTGGTCATGGTGCCTCCTCACAGCAATAGAAAACCAATTAAGACAGGAAGACTTGTATGCAAATGGTGGGGAGATGCAGACCGTCCTCAGCCCCTCCTCCTATGAGGGGAGGGCAGTGTCAGTAAGTCTGGCTGTGGGACCTTTTTGCAAGTAGGCCTATGTGATCCGAGAAAAAATGGTGACTGTTTCCCTTGGAGAACCACGCTCAACTACAGTGGCCACGTTCCATTCTGGCAAGAAGTGGGGAAGGAGAAATTATGTCCCATCCTTCCCTGAGGATCTGTAGGCTGTTAATGGTTGTTGGGGGGAGAGAGAGTCATTTTCCTTTCCTGTGCTCCTGTAAGTAACCCTAGTTAAACTCTGTTGGGTTGTTTAGATATTATGAAGGAGGCGTTATAGCACACAGTGCTGAGAGACGCGGATTACAAATCATTTTGAAACCAAGGTGGGTGTGGGCCCAGAGTAAAAATAAAGATGTAAAAAAGTTTTTGTTTTCTTATAGTCTACCTTAATGTTACTGGAAGACTTGATGGCTCTTAATATTCTCACAGAAGGAGCTAGAGAGATGGCTCAGCAGTTAAGAGTTTAGATTGCTTTTGCAGACCAGTTCCCAACACATCTCATAGCTCACAACCAGCTCTAGAGGATCTAATGCCTTCTTCTGGCTTCCACGGGAAACTGCCTTTATGTGCACATACCGACGTACAGGCACACACACACACACGTACACAAAATATAAAAATAAACCTTTTTAAACACATTCTCACAAGAAATGGAAACTATGCCATTATTAAAGCAATGCTGTGTGTGTAGTAGATGATCAAAACAGTATGTCCTCATCTTCTAAGATTTACATACACAAATTAAACCTCCACTATATTCTGCCTTGGGTTTAATGATTTACTAGCATCCTGGCTATCAGACACCTCATTACAAAGATGCCCTGCTGTTTTGGGTGCTTATCTTGGTTATAACAATCTACCACATGCTTTATTGCATATGTGCTGTGTGACATCTCCAGTAATGACAGTGTCTCCCCAGAATCTTCTCTGAGAAACCCACATCCATGCTGTCAGATGTGTCTTTCTTTTCTCCTGAGTAATTCTTTTTCCCTTAACCCACATGCTTAAATTGATATCAAAACATCTTTATTCAGCACCAACTCTGCTTTTTAAGTTTGCTAGTCCTAAAATTATTGTTTTGTATCAAAGTCACAGATCTTAGATTGCCCAAAGTCAAGGTTCTAAAAGTCTAGAGGAATTCCCCAGGATGATAGTGGAGACCTGTGTCTTCTGTCTATCCTGCAAAGCATGACATCCCAGGGCCTTGTCTGGGAGCCCTCTGAAGCATGGTTTTTGAGTTTCCTTCATTGTTGTTTAGTATTTGTGTTCTACTCTCGCATGACACTCTTGATTTCTTTTTTTTTTACATTTATTTATTTATTATGTATACAGTATTTGCTCTACATATATGCCCAGGCACCAGATCTCAATGTAGATGGTTGTGAGCCACCATGTGGTTGCTGGGAATTGAACTCAGGACCTTTGGAAGAACAGCCAGTGCTCTTAACCTCTGAGCCACCTCTCCAGCCCCCACTCTTGATTTCTTTGCTTGTGTTTTTCTGGCCAGAGAGTGTCACTGTCATTAAAACTAGAAATCCCTTGGACTCTTCCATATTCTGTTCCTGGGTTAGGAGAAACTCTCCCATCTCAGCCAGGAAAATGTGCATGAAGGTTGATCAACCAGTCTCTTGGACCTCTCATCAAGTTCCTAAGAACATGCAGGACAAGCTGTGCCTTTTGTCTCTGCTCTGCAAATTTTGACATTTGATCCTAGGTGTGAGTCTCTCCCCTGTAGTTTTCCTGGGGCATGTTTTGCCAGCTCTGTACCTCAGGATTCCTCTGTGTAACATGAGGTGGTTGACAGCATTGGCTATACTTGGCAGCACTGAACTCTAAGTTCTAAATGTTCAAGATAGTAAATTTCATGCCATGAGAGAATGAGTTTAGATTTCAACACTTAGGTGAATTTTTAAAAGCTGTCATGACTGTGGGGGCCCCTGTAGTCTCAGTGCTGTAAAGGGTAGAGGCAAAAGAATTGCTGAGATATGATGGCTTCCAGACAAGCTCCAGGTTAAGTGAGACGCCCTGTCTCAAAGAAACAATGACAAGTGTGATAGAATGGAACACCTGATATCCTCCTATAGACTTCGTATGTACCATCACATAAGTTCTTATATACCACACACGCATATTGTTCTAGTTTGTTCTGCTGTTTCTGACATCAAATACTATGATCAAATACAACTTGGGAAGAAAATAGGTTATTTGGTTTACAGGTTACAGTCCATCATTGAGGGAAGCCAAGGAAGGAAGTTTGGGCAGGAACTTGGAGGCAGGAGCTAAATCAGAGACCGTAGAGGAGTGCTGCTTACTGCCTTGCTTCCCCTGACTTGCTCAACTACATTTCTTACACAGCCCAGGCTACCTGTCCATGGAAGGCACCATCCAAAGTGGGCCCGTACATCAATTAGCAATCAAGAAATTGCCCCAACAGACATACTCATGGATGGGCCAATATGATGGAGGCAAGTCCACTGAGGTTCCTTCTTTTCTGGGTGTGTCTAGTTGACAACTGAAATACACACACACATACACACACACACACACACACACACACACACACACACACACACATGCTCTGGCCTGATGTAGTTTTTTTTTAACTGTCTCAACTTTTGCAGTCAAAAATTCCTTTCCATGGGATCTGTCCTGGAATCAGAATGAAGAGAACAAATATTTTATGAGAAACAAACAGAAACAAGCATCTGTCCTTGGAGCACATCGATAGTGCCTCTTGGGGCTCTCCCACTGGGTCCCAACATGAAGCCCAGCCCCACTGACCAAAGAGACTCCAAGACATAAGGAACACATGCTCTAAACGAGCCTTGTGTTGTGTGCCCTCATGGATTTTGGGGACTGAACTCATGTCCTCATGGTTTTAAGGCAAAATATTTACTGACTGAGCTATCTTCCCAGCCTCTGTAACAGATCACACACAGCTGTATGTACTGTACTCTCATATGACAGCCTGTTCCCCTGATATTCTCATGACTCATGCTACACCACAGTGGTAACAACTCAGCAGGTGACAAGTTCTGGTATAATCCTCACTGCATTTTATATGCTAGCCTTGAATATATGGTTCTCCCGCCTCAGCCTCTTGAATGCTAGGATTGCGATTGCAGGCATCAAACCCAGCTCACTTATGACCCTGTGGGTCTACTATCCCTTACGAAATCTGTCATCAACCAAACTGTCATTTCATGGTTACTGGCTGTCATTTTTTTTTCCTAAGCACAGATTTGTTTGCTGTTGCCTCAGGCCACTTCAATACATCAGATATCAGTCTGCTGGGCCAAGTGTGTCTAGATCAACCTTTCTCACGGGTCTGCTTAGAGACTCAAATGCTTTCATGATGGATTAATCCATACAGATGACCTCCAGTGTCTCCCCACTGTACATGTTTGCCAAGCTGGAGTCCCCTCCTCAGCTCCTTTGGTGGGCAGAGATGACTTGTGGCTCACTTTGGTTGACAAGAATGGTGAAAGAATGTGCTTATCGGGAACCCAGGGCTTAGCGCACATTGTAGTCCCCACCTGTGCTTTCCCAGTCAGCAAGACAGAAGTGGAGACAGACTACTAGGTGACGAGAGTCATGGGCCCAGATAGCCACCCACTGTTCCAACCACCACAGATGAATGCAGCCCCCTGCCCCTCAGTGACTCCACTACTTATACTATGTTGATGAAAACTGTCCACCCTAGACCAGTGCATCCACAGAACCTTGAGTCAAGCTTGATATTTAAGCCCCCAAATCACCGCAGCAGAACACTGAAAGAGAATTGCTTCCAAATTTGGAAACTGTGCCATTGGCTTCCACGGGCAGGTGGAGTGAGGTGGGCTAGGTTCAGAGCATCAGGCTGGGGAGTCAGGAACCGGAGGCTGCAGAAGGGGCTGTCCTTTGTGTAGACTCTACACTGTGAGGCTGAATTTTGATTTTAGTCTTTTTCTTTTTTCCTGAGAGGGTTTCAGACAGCCTAAGCTGGTCTTGGACTTAATATAGCAAGAAGGGATCCTGAACCTCTGATCCTCCCTACCCCTGGAGTTCTGGGACTCCAGTCATGCACCACCACACTCAAGTTTATACAGTGACAGAGATGGAATCCGAGGATTCATACAGCAGAAAAAAGGAGGTGGTAGCAGTTCAACTTCCAATCAGAGTCTAACCCACAGAGGACTCCCAACAGAGAATAGAATGCAGTCAAAGTAAGAAATCATCCCCAGATCACAATAGAACTCTGGACTTGATCCCTATCATTGCAAAAGAAACAAACAAATAAATGGAACAGATCCATTATCATGAAAATTAATAAATAAATAGAACAAACTTTATCCAGCCTTTCCTGCTCCTGTGCAGGTGGATGCTTACCTTCCCAACAGCCACAGCCTTTGTGCTGTGCAGCCAGGGTGAAGACTCACAAGTGGAGGCCAGGAGCACATGTAAATCATCCCAGGTAGAATAAAAAGGGCTTTTAAATCTCTAGGGTGTTTTTTTTAGTTAACCCCCTGTAGTGGCTCATCTTCACAGCTAAGTGGACTGGAACTAGAGTCCTCTAGGACCCAGAGGAGGCATGCTTCTGGATGTTTCTAGATGGTGTTTCCAAAGATGGTTAACTGAGCAGGGAGACCCACTCTGAAAACAGGTAGTGTCCTCTCAAGGGCTGGGTGGACTGACCTACCCTGGAATATAGGCAGCACCCTCACTCATAAACTGGGCGACTAGAAGAAATAAAAGGAGAATAAGGAGGAAGGTTGGCAGGAACCAGCATCCCCTTTTCCTCTACTTCCTGGTCATCTACAGAGTGGACAGTTTTCCTCTCTCACATTCCTGTTGCTATGATGCTCTGCCCAAGTGCATGGAGCCAAGAGACCCTGGACTGAAGCCTCCAAAACTGCAAGCCAAGACTAATCTTTAAAGCTATTTCTATCAGATACTTCATCTTGGACTTATGAAAATAAGAAAGTTATCTAACATGCTCAGAACAGTCTGTTCTGGAAAGAATTATATGTGTGTATTTGGGAGAATCCTATGTGTATCTTTGAGGGTACCCAAGAGTCCCAACAAGTGTCATGGAAAACCCACCTTGTTTTTGAGGGATTGACTGGTGAAAGGATCTTCCACAAGGAAACAGCGACTATTCGCATCTAAAAAGACATCTCTGATAGCCAGTGAGATGAACAAGCTGGTGAAAATGCTTGCCTCCTGATGACCTGAGCTCCATCCCTGGGATCTGCAAGGTCAAAGAAGAGAATTGACTTCTATAAGTTGTACACACACTGGGAGAGAGAGAGAGAGAGAGAGAGAGAGGATTGAAACCTAACTTTTTTTAGATTATTCAACACTTATTTATTAGTAACTATATTCACTTATAACAAATATAAACACTTAACTACTAACCCTACAAATGCCTACAACCCCTATTACTGAACCACAAAACCTATTGATAACTATTACAACTATTTTCCTAACCTTTTAGAAGGATACAGTCTCTGGGGCAGGTCCTCAGTCATCAGGAATACAGTCTCTGTGGTAGACCCTTTAATGCACTTAGCAGTCTTTCTTCTGGAATATCTCAGACGCAGGTTCATCAGGGTAAATTGGCTATGGCGACTTCACCTTAAATAAAGCTTGATGCTTTCTTCTCTCTGGGAGACCTCAGCCTTCTGTAAGCCAACTTATTTCCTTCATATCAGCACTCTGCCACTCTGCCTCAGTCTTTAAAGCTGGCCACAGTTCTGTTCAGGCCACTGTTCGGACAGGTCGAACCCCTCTAGGCAAAAGCTGAGCCACAGGGTTTAGTCCTTGGCCTTTTGCTGTCTTGCTGAGGCTTTCTCTGCTCACCAGCTTCTTTCTGCCTCAGAGAGATCTGGCCATCAGTCCACCAGCACTGTCTCCATCAGAGGATACAAACTACTTGTTGTCCTTTCTAGCATGAGGACTCACTGGCATCAGAGTTCTCTAGCATGGGGCTCTCTAGCATGGGGCCCCCTTGGCTCTATCCACTTGTCCTTAAATAGGATCTCTCCTTGTTCCACCTGCTTCAGCTTAATCTGGGCTCTGCCCACTTGGCAGCTGAAAATAATGCCAGGCCATAAACCTTGTTTTTAGTCCATAAAGTCTCTCCTGTTTCACCTGGCTTCCTTCTTGTTTTTAGTCCATAGAGACTCCCCTCATTTCGCCTGACTTCATACTTGTTTTTAGTCCATAAGCTGATAAGCTAATTGCCCACAGCCAAGTTGATCTTCATGGCCCGGATTAAGAGAATGTATCAGAAACCCCTAGATATTTACTAAATCTAATTTATGTTAATCTATCTCCTTACAGAGGATAGATGGATGGATGGATAGATGGATAGATGGATAGATGGATAAATTAGATAGATAGATAGATAGATAGATAGATAGATAGA
The DNA here is from genome assembly GCA_907164525.1 of Lophiomys imhausi. Taxonomy (NCBI): domain Eukaryota; kingdom Metazoa; phylum Chordata; class Mammalia; order Rodentia; family Muridae; genus Lophiomys; species Lophiomys imhausi. Next base: position 7,718,142 of record CAJQZJ010000418.1, on the reverse strand, counting down.
TAGATAGATAGATAGA
>CAJQZJ010000418.1:7655137-7708085 GCA_907164525.1 Lophiomys imhausi | reverse complement strand
AATATATCAAAATATATATCAAAATATATACACTAAAGGTTTGTTTAGCTCCAAAATATCAAAATAATTTCTTCTTTAATCCGGATTGAAAGGTAATACTTTATATATTATCAAAAAACCAAATTTGCTCCAGGAAAAATATTACCTGACCCCCCCAAAAAAAGGTAATTGTCCTAGAGTTAGGATTAGGGCAGGGCTCTGTTCTTATCTTTCCAGGAGATTTAAAGCATCCATTCAAGGAATCCAGGGACAACTGGACAACGGAAACCTCAGCAGAAAACAGATCAGACACCAAAGAAGACGAGTGGCCCAGATGATCCAGCCTTGCAGACTTGTTCAATAGCAGTTTCCTCAAAAGTCTATAACCACAACAACTCAAAATCGCTAAGATCGTTCAGCTCCACAGACTACTCCAGCCAGATCTTCAGTAAAGTTCTGAAGATCAGCTTCTGTCTATGAACTTCGTAGGACATCTAAATAGCTGAGCACAAAGGGACTGAACATCAAATGATTCTATTAACATTTTTAACCATTTTTCCATTCTTATTTGGGCCCCAAACAGGTTTACTACGTCCCAAATCAGCAGGAAGTCATTTTAAGAGAACAACGTCCCATCCCCAGAAGGTGGGGAGGGTGTTCTTCCCCTTTGGTTATTTGATAGATAATAGAAAATTTTGTTATTTAGGGGAAAAGACTACAAGCTGTTAAATGGTCTTGTTAAATGGGTTTTGGAGGTTAGACCCAGGGACTTCTCTCTTTTGCTTTTCTGTATCCTCCTTTCTCTCCTATATAGGAGTGAACAGACTTGAGAAAAATGGGACATAGACATAGTATAGGAAAGAATAAGAAAAAAGGACAGATTATTGAATATAGCTTTATACCTTTGTATACTGATACAAAATTAATATTATATTTGGCTAAATTGATATTGATCATTGTATATTAATGCAAATTTAAGATTGTATAGGGCTACATCGGTATTGATCTTTGTATATTGATACAAAATTAAGATTATATTTGGCCACAATGGTATTGACCCTAGTATATTAATGTAAAATTAAGATTGTATTGGGCTACATCGGTACTGATCTTTGTATATTGATACAAAATTAAGATTATATTTGGCCACATTGGTATTGATCTTTGTATATTGATACAAAATTAAGGGTAACGCTTCTTAAAGGTATTGTTTGTAGTAATACTTAAAAATGAAATGTCAAGTTTTGACCTCTTGCTACCAACCGACATAAACTGTTTAGGACAATTAAGAAACGGAAACTAATAGTCATGAAAACGTGTCATTTTGTTAGTTACTATGACAGTCTATCACAGTTATTTTCTAAGCTACTCAGAAATCAAGTTGCTAAGAGACAAGCAATATTTGCTTATCTAAATATAAGAGATAGATAGGGCATCTTCAAAAACCTCAAGAGATCTGCAGAATATGGCATTCAAAGATGTTTTCTTAACTGAAGATTTTTTTGATATCGAGACATGTCAGCTCCTGACAGCACCCCCTATATTACTCCAAGTAGAAGATGAGCATCGAAGAATCTCCTGTGGGAGATGATTAAATTGGTGGTAAGCCATTCTCTTGGCAAGAAAAACCACTTGCTTCAACTGTAGACAGACTTCTGTCCAAAAAGGACAAAACTTGGAAGCAGGTAAGTCGATAGCCTAGCTCTGCCAAGACAGGGTAGGTAAGTCCTTCATAATTCCTGCTCTACAACCAATGTCTGTCAGAGAAATGGGGCCAAATGGCTGAAGATTGATGCTGTAATGTATGGAGAGAAAATGGGAACTGTCCAGGCAGCCACTGGTATGTCATTTTTTAGTTTTGGAAGCTGCAGGCCCTGCACTTCCTATATAATCAGATATATTTATCCCTCTCAGGTCTCTGAGGTGGTTGAAGAATAGATAGCTAGAGTCTCATAGTTAAATTTTGAGTTGTTTAGGAATCAAGAGGGTGTTCTGGATCTAAGAAGATATTTTTAAAATTATGAGGCAAGTTAGTATGAAAGCTGAGTTAGATATAGAACTTTAAACTCATGGAGATGGTTAGATAGTAGAATGTTAAAGTCAGGTGCCAAATACATATGGACTGGACATTGGGAATGTATGCTAAGCCATATAACTCTTATAATCGTGGCCTATTTATTTCTGTTGTTTTGTATTGTATTTATAGTTATAAGAAAAAGAACCATTATTTGGACTGAAAGGGAGAGCTGTTGGGGGGAAAAATAAATACCTTAATCTAAAAAAAAAAGAAGGGAAGAGGATGGTGGGGCTGAGGGGGAGGAGGGTGGAAGGGTGGGACTGGAGGGGGGAGTAGGGAGGGGATTGTGATTGAGATGTAACTTGAAGAAATAAAAAATAAATTATTAAAAAAAAAAAATAAATAAATAAAAAGAAGAAAGGAACAGTGCCCTGGTAGCTAGTGAGGCAACAGTATTTTGGAAGGAAGAGAGAGGCCCGCTTAGGTGCTTTGACCTCCAGACCTCAGGACAGGTCGTGTATGGCTGCCCCCGCCACAGCTCACAGATTCCCATCTGATACACCGTGTCCACCACTGTGGAGTTTAATTTAGGCAATGTCTTGGCTACAAGGTGCAGATGATAAATTTAGTCGGGGGATTAAGGAACATATAAGATGCATAACTCCTTAAAAGGAACTAGGTGTCAGGGAGAACCAAAGCCAGAGCCTCCTGGGTTTGGCTGTGAAAGGAGAGGTAGTGTCCCTCTTGGGTCGTGTCCAGCAAGCCAAGGACTGGGTTTACTGAGTCTTCTGAGGGGCAGCATGGGTGTGGTGCGGCACTCGGACACAGCCAGTGGCTGAGAGAGCACCCGGTTCTAACCTGCTGACAAGGAGCCTCCTCAGCCGCCAGGCTGCCTAGAAACCAGAAATAAATAGGTGGACCAGCTACTGTGGGAAAATGAGAAAGCTCTGCAGGGAGAAAAAAAAAGTCACAAATAATCAAGAGAATGGAAATAAATGCCTTTACCACATGCCATGGAGAAATGACCAGTACACAGCTTCACACTGAGCTTGTAGGAGATGGCAGGAAAGGGTCCCTGTCCACAGACAGTAAGGTGGCCAGAAAGAGGACGAGGCAGAGAATGATTTACACTCCATTCAGCCTTATCTCCTAACAAAACAAAACAAAACAAAAAAAAAAAACATACAACCAAGTCAGGACCTGAACCCATCAGATTCTAAAAATTTTAAATGGTGGTTGGAAGTGTCAGTGAGGAGGGGAGGCCGAAAAAAAAGTTCTCTTGAGCAATGTTTGGTCATTGGTATCCAATTAAAGACACACATGCCCTGTGACCCAACAACCACTCATCTATGTTTGCCCTGAGGATATTTTTCGGTTTTTCTTATCTTGGGGTTTATTATGTAGCTCAGGCTGTCCTTGAACTCACTAGGTAGCTGAAAACGACCTTAAACTTGTGATCTTCCTGAGTGGCGGGTGGCAGGTGTGTGCCTCCCCAGGATTGAGACTACTTAGGTAATAGCACAAATGAACTGCACACGGCCAGTTTCCAGCAGTGAGAGACTAGATCACACCGGCAATGCCTCGTGTAAGATGATCTCGTTTGAAATGTGAAAAGCCCAAACATGGTGAGAGCATCCTGAAATTACAGCACTAAGAAGGCTGAGGCCAGCCCAGGAGACCTAGGGAGGCACAAATTATTACAGACTGTGACAGGTGGCAAGACAATATTACGAGGTAACTCGAAGCTCTTCTATTTCATTTAAACTCATTATTTTGTTCAATTGCCCTGAAGTTCAGATTATAACCCCCTACATTTTCTTTTTTGTGTTTTTGTTTGTTTATTTCCTGTGGTTTTGGTTTTATGTTGGTTTGTTCTGTGTTTTGGCATGGTATCTCTTCACCACGACTGGGTGGCCACTGAGCCCCCAGGGGATATACCTATTCGCTTCCTTCGTGGTATGCTACACCTGACCTTTTCACATGGGTGCTGGGGTCCTGGACCCAAGTCCTCACAATTATGGAAGCAAACACTTCGCCTGCTCAGCCCTCTCTGTCTCTCATTTTTACAACATAGAAACAAGACACAGGACCTTGGCATTACCCAGATACCACAGCCCCTGCTTCTCTCAGCCTCCCAGGTGGAACTCTGTGTGACTTACCAGTGTGATTTAGAAGGCCTTCATGAGCCTGCTCACAGGGACCTTTCACCCTCGCCTCTCCAGTTTCACTCCTCTCCACTTCCTTGTGTCCCACCCAGTTTCTCTCCTCTCCACTTCCTTGTGCCCCACCCAATTTCTCTCCTCTCCACTTCCTTGTGCCCCACCCAATTTCTCTCCTCTCCTCTTCCCTGTGCCCCACCCTGCCCCTCTGCAGGTCACCTCCATCTCTAGACTATTACTTTTTGGAACCTTTTATTTTGAAACTTGTACAGGGTTCAGAAAATGGGTGACCTGTTTCCTGCTCCCCACCCCGAGTTTGTCCTCAGGGCTTGGAAGGCTTCCCTCAACACATGGTACTGTGAACACCCATCTGGTCTCACACTTTCGCCTAAAGATCTTTTGCTCCCAGGACCCTAACCCCCTCAGAATGGGGACACTGAGCTTGGAAACTAAATAAAGGTCAAGGCTGTAGCAGAGTTTAAAAAGAGCCAACTGTACCTGGCATTTATCTTGGCGTGATGGCCATGTAGCCTTGAAGCAATCCCTTGTAAATAACCAGTGATTGTTATCTGAAATTTATGGGGTTGCTCTTGGGAATTTCAGAACCTTAGCATGACTTTAGTCATGAGACATTCCTGGCAAACCTGGAATTCTCATGACTATTTGCTTAGGCAATGGTTTCCTAAGATCTGATAAGAGATTTTGGTGTGTTGGAATTGGCTTGCTAAACCTGCTTTTGTGTAACAATCAATGAAAAGCCCTTTTGTGAGGTTACTAGCGGTTAGTCCTCCAGAGGCCGACCCCCTGCTGCTCAGAAGCCTATATTCATCCTGCTGTGGCTCTTTTCAGTCAATGGAACCACCAGAACAGACACAAGGCAAGGCCTAGGAGTACAACTGAAGCCTCATGGGAGACTGAGGCAGAAGGATTGTAATTCAAGTCCTGCTTGGATTAAAAAGGCAGAGAGACCTCTAAAAAATAATAATAAGTCAAAAGAAGAAGAAGAAGAAGGCTATAATTCAGTGGCAAAAAGTTCACCTAACATGTAAGGGCCCCAGTTGAATCTCTAGTATGGTAATAAAAACACAGTCAGACAAAACCCCAGATCCCCAAACAACAGTAAGAAAGGGAAGAAGAGGGGATTACAGTCATCCCACTAGGTACTTCCAAAACAGCTTACAAATGGGATCTGCCTTTGAGATAGCAGTCTAGTGACACTGAAAATACTTTAGTGTGTACCTGTAATCACAGGTGCTTAGAAGACTGAGGCAGGAAGATTATTTGAGCCCACCAGTTCAAAGCTAGGTAGCTTGAGCAGCATAGTTAGACTCTTCGAGACAAAATAATGAAGATTCTGACTCCTAGGCAGTTGAACCAGAAGTTCCAGGCCATGTGAACATTGCTCCTCTGAGACACTGAGCCTCATCTGCCAGGTAGGTGACAGTCTTCAAGGGGAAAGGGTCTCTCTGTGTGTCTGTTTCTCCACACTACTCATCTCTGAAAGGTGGCACAGTCTGAAGTATGGCAGGAGGTGGTTGGGTGGATCTTCCACAGAAAGCAATGCGGGAGAGGGGTAATACTGAAGCACTGTGGCAGTCCTGGGCTTCCATCTTCTTGTAAATAGTCCGCTGGCCCACAATCGTACTGAGTGAGTGATCTGGTGCCTGCACCTGGCTCCTCCCTCAAATGGGACTCTAGGGGTGCCCGGGAAGCAGCAGTGCTCAGAAAAGAGAGGACTGGAACTTGAGTCCCTTATGGTCCTTGTCACCTCTGTGACTGTCTTAGTTACTGTTCTATTGCTGTGAAAAGACATCCACGACTAAAGAAACTTATAAAAGACAACATTTAATTTGGGGTTTCACTGTTCCAGGGGGTAGTAGAGTCCATGACCATTGTGGTGATTTGAATGAGAATAGCCCCCATTTGAATTATTGTCCCCAGTTGGTGGAAATGTTTTGGGAAGGATTAGGAGGTGTGGCCTTGTTGGACAGAGTGTGTCACTTGGGGGATAGACTCTGAAATTTCAAAAGCCTACTACCACAAACTTAGTCTTGCTCTCTACCTCCAACTTGTGGGTAAGATGTAAATTCTCAGCTACTGCTCCAGTGCCTGCCTGCTGCCCCCGTGGTGGTCAGGGACTCACCCTCCGAAACTGTAAGCAAGTGAATTAAATACTTTCTTTTATAAGTTGCCTTGGTCATGGTGTCTCTTCGCAGCAATAGAACAGTATTATGACAGCATCATGACAAGGAGCATGGCAGCAGGCAGGCAGGCCTGGTGCTGGAACAATAGCTGGGAGTTTACATGTTCAAACAATAGCCCTGGGGCAGAGAAAGAAAAGAGCTAACTGTCAAATTAAAAAAAAAAATCAAAGCAATAATCATTGATTTGTGGAAAAAGAAAGGTTGCTCATGAGAGGAATATCACCATGATACACACAAAGACTCTTAAATAAATAAGTTATGTGATCATAAAAATGAACACCAGGTCATTGTTTGAACCAAAAGTCATGATATAAACATCTTGGGGAGATGGAAGGGTTGGGGGGTGTTAGGCTTGTGAAAGCACTGGGCTCTCATTTATAGAAAGAGGAGATTAACACATAATTTCTAAAAAATAATAAATAAATAAATAAATAAAAACAGTATTGGTGTCTGTTCAGAAACAAAGAACCATGTCCCCCTTTTAGCCCAATAAAAGGCTCTTTTTCTTATAACTATGAATACAATGCAAACAACAAGAATAATTAGGCCACAATTATGAAAATTGTAAGGTATAACATACATTCCCAATGTCCGGTCAGTACATATTTGGCAACTGATATTAATATTCTATTATCTATCTATCCCAATGAGTTTAAAGTTCTATACCTAACTCAGTTTCCATCCTAACTTACATTACCAACTTAAAAACATCTTCTTAGACCTAGAACATCCTTTTAATTCCTAAACAACTTAAAATTTAACTGTGAGATTATTACTGTCTAGTCTTCAACCACATCAGAGACCTGAGAAGGATAAATATATCTGAATAAACAGGAAGTGCTGAGCAAACAGCTTCCAAAACTAAGAAATGACAGACAACTGGCTGCCTGGACAGTCCCCAGTTTCTCTTGCCCACTGACAAGCTTGCCACTAATGCAGCCATCTCCAAATGGAGATTCTTTGAGGCTCATCATCTACTTGGAGTAGAATGGGGGGTGCTGTTAGGAGCTAAATGTCTCAATATCAAAAAATTTTAAGTTAAGAAAACATCTTTGAATGCCATATTCTACAGATCTCTTGAGATTTTTGAAGACCACCTATCTATCTATGTATATTTGGATAAACAAATGTTGCTTGTCTCTTAGCAACTTGATTTCTGATTAACCTAGAAAACATCTGTGATACACTACAATAGTACCTAACAAAATGACATGTTTGAATGACTATTACTTTGCATTTCTTAATTATCCTAAACAGTTTGTGACAGTTGCTATCAAAAGGCCAAAACTTCACATTGCATTTTTAAGCATTACATAGGTACAATACCTTATAAAGAGTTAATCTTAATTTTGTATCAATATACAAAGATCAATACTGATGTAGCCAAACATAATCTTAATTTTGTATCAATATACAAAGATATAAGAGCATATTCAATAATCTATCCCTTTTTCTTTATTATTCCTATATTATGTCCATATCCCACTTTTTTCAAGTCAATTCCCCCCTCCATAGGAGAGAAAGAAGGATAGAGAAAAGAAAAAGAGAGAAATCCCTGGGTCTAACCTCCAAAACCTATTTAACAAGACCATTTAACTACTTGTAACTAATCCCCCTAAATAACAACAAACATCTGTAGCCCATCAAATGAACAAAGGGTGGGGGGGATCACCCACCCCACCTTCTGGGAATGGGACATCGCTCTCTTAAAATTACTTCCTGCTATTTAAAGTCATAGCTGAGTACAAAAGAAGTTTGTAGTCAGAGGCTGAACTTCAGGGCTTTACTGAAGTCCTGGCTGGAACAGTCTGTGGGCCTGAACCATCTTAGTTAGCCATTTTGAATTGTTCTGGTTGTAGATTTTTGAGGAAATAGCTATTGAGGAAGTCTCTAGATCATCTGGGCTACTTGTTTTCTTCGGTGTCTGGTCCCTTTTCTTCAGAAGTTTCAGTTGTCCAGTTGTCCCTGGACTCCTTAGATGGATGCTTTTAATCTCCTGGAAAGACAAGAACAGAGCCCTGCCCTAATCCTAACTCTATAGCACTACTTTTTTTTGGGCAGGTAATATCTTTCCTAGAGAAAATTGGTTTTTTTTTTTTGACAATATAAAAAGTATTATCTTTCTATTGAGATTTTTAAAAAATTCTTTTGATATTTTAGAACTAAACATACCTTTAAGTGTATATATTTTGAGATCACAAAGGACAATTCACTTTGAATTTCAGCATGCCTTTTTGGAGCAGGTTTTAAAATAAATTATTGCAAATCCTATGTGTCTGCCTCTGCCTTCCAAGTATTGGGATCAAAAGCATGTTCCTCCCAATTGTTGGGATTAAAAGTGTGCACCACCACCCCTGGATCTAAGTTTTTCTCTATTTGGAGCTTGCTCTGTGTCAGGCTGACCTTGAACTCAGAGACCTGCATGTTTCTGTCTCCAGTGTGTTAGATTAAAGGTGTATGTCTCTCAAGTGATGGGATTAAAGGTGTGAACTGTCACCACCCAGATCATTGTAACTCTAGAATTTGTTGTCTTTTTTTTTCTTGCCTAATTAACCTTAACACCAAGGAAGCTAGGAACATATCCCATGCTCCACTCTCCCCTCCTCCACAGTCCCCTAACACTAGTCCCAGGACACCAGAAAGTTCACACCTGGAATGACAGACAGAGAAAAACGGGGCAAATATTGGTCATAATGAAAATCAGACATGAATGAAAGGCTTATTATTATTATTATTATTATTATTATTATTATTAATGATTATATTTTATTTCTAATTCACAAAAGCAAGATTAACAAAAAGCTCTAGAGTTTGCCTATGGGACCTTCACCCCTTCCCATGTGGAATTCTAACAGAAGAGTAAGGCTCGTGTCAAGTGAAAAGATGGGGGCCTAGAGGTCTGGCCTACCACCTTCCACACTGCTCTGCTACTAATAGAGCACTTTCTCCTGTTGTCCTGAAGTCATTCTCCTTGTGGGGCTGTAGCCAGGTTTTACAATGGGGTTGGACTGGGTTTCTTTGGGTGTGGGAAGGGAGGAGGGGGTTTATCAATACTTTTTATCCTTGCAAACCAAGTACCTGCATTTCTGATGTAAGTACTGGTAAATCGATGGAAAGAAACCCTAGGAGCAGCAGTTGAGCCTGTGGCCATGGAGAATGAATGCTGGGAGGGAGCAGATAGTTGTGAAAGACCTCAGGTGCCCGAAACACAATGACAGTGGTGGTGGAGAGGGGAGGAGGGAGGTGGAGATGAAGAGCCAGAATCATCTTGGGCCACCTTTTAAAGACAATTATTGCACACATTTATTTGTTTATATCTATGTGCTTGCACATGCTACAGTGTGGATATGTAGATCAGAGGACAAATCAAGGGCTGAGGTTCCGCCATGTGGGTTCGGAAAACCCTGAGGCAGGTGTCACCACCTACTAAGCCATCACCTCATTCTTGTTGTTTTGTTTTCTTGGGTTTGTTTGTTTGTTTGTTTTATGGACTCCTGCCTCACCCTGCTGCAGCCATCTAGCTGATAATCTCGACCACTGTATTTTATATAAACATATTGAATTATGACTTTCTTGTGACTACGGAGTCCATGTGACCTTTTCCACTGAGAACGTGTCATTCAGGGTAACTCGAATCTATGTTCCGTTGCCACAGTCGTTCATTCTTGACTCAGAAGAAATTAATGTCTTATTTCCTTAGGGTAGAGTTGGTGTTTTTCCATGGGCAACATGGAGGCATCCCCAGGGATTGAATTGGGAAGAGAAGGGGAGGGAACTGAGTTGAGACCAGAGCCTGACTCAGCTAGAACAGTGCTGATTCTTCCCACTCATGAAGAGGCTAGAGGGGTGGGAGCAGAGGGAGGAGTAGGATTTGGGAACCAGTGTGGATGGGAGGCCTGGGGCAGAAAGACCCTGAGAGGCAGCCGTTGACACAATACACAGACAGAGAAGAGCAGTGTGATCTGGGCAATGCCCTAAAGGAGGTCAGGTGCATGCCGACCAGGCTGTGTAGGAGGGGGAGGGAGAAGCCAAGGTGATGCCTGGTCAGCAGGGAATTGGTGAGGAAGAGATTATATTTAGAGAGAGAATGCTGGACAAGTGGGACAGGAGAGGGACCAGGAACAGTGACACGTGGCTCTGGCTCAGGGAGAGACCCATGGGAAATCACACACACACACACACACACACACACACACACACACACACACACACACACACACGGAGAGCAAGTGGCAAGAAGGCAGCCAAGGGAAGTTTGTCGAGGGCCCTGGGAAGGAGCCCCAGACATGAGGCAGAGAGATGGAAGGAGCCCAAGGAGACTGAAGCTGTGCCCACAGCAGAAAGCTTATAGTTCAGATGGGTGCTTTAGGGACAGCAGGTCACTGGTGAAAGTAGCTTACCATAGGCAAGGGGCTGAGAGGCCAGTGAAGGAAAGTCTGGCCTTCATGATGGGAAAGGCAACTGTAAGCTGAGGATACAGTTCCAGGAGGCCTGGGGAGGGGGCCGGGGGCACAGGGAGGGGTGTAGTGGTCCAGTAGTCCCTGCAATGGTGTGGGCCTGACAAGGGTTTTCCCTGAAGACCCAGAGTGGAACCAATCAAGATGTGAAGATGGCCTCAGTCCCACTGGAAGCACCATCTCTTCTCTCTTTCCTTTTCTTTCTCTCACACACACTTGTGGACCCTGTTTGGACACTAAAGAATTCTAGACAGGCAGGACACATGACTTGCCCTGAAAATGCTGTCCTGCATCTCGGTCCGAAGCAGGGAAGGGTAACTCTGGGTTGCAGTGTTAGGGGATGGAGGCATTGCAATGATGGCAGGAAACAGCCTCAGTCATAGCCAGGTAAGAGGTGTCCCTTGGGCCACACTCTGCCTAGCTACCACTGAGCACAAACCTTCCCAGCTCTCCTCAGCGCCCCTTACCTGGAAGCCCTGGCTCTTCCCTATTGACTCTGGAGTGGGCTCAGAAACTAAAGGGCAAAGGCTGCATCTGGGATGCTGGAGGTCTGTCAAGGATTTAGTGTTTATGACTATTTCGTGTGTGTTGTGACAACAGAATTCAGCAATTGTGACAGAACATCACCCCCGCAAAAACTGAAGCATTTACTGCCTAGCCTTATCTGAAAATGGCTGGAAGGCCTGTGTTGTCACTGAGCAAGGCACTATGGCTCTTCTGTCTTCCTCATTGACAATCAGAATGGACCAAGGTGACAGACTGGAGTTCACTGTCACTCAGCCATTTTCTAGTAGGTGGGAGGAGAGAAAGAAAGTGGAATGTGTGCTGTGTTCCTTTAACAAATACGTACCCCTGACTTCTCTTTCCAGGGCACTTGCCAACTCATGGTACTCTGGTCCCATGTATCTTTGAGACAGGTTGGTGACATGCTTTGAAGGTGGTTTGTCACCCAAGGATTCCTGTGTTAGAACATAAAAGGTGGTAGCAGAACTTTTTCCGACATGATTCTGGACAGGCCTCCAAAATTACCTGTTCACAGCCTCTTCACACCTAATAAGTGTATACAGGACCTGGATATATAGATACATAAACAGGTACACAAATCAAATATTTGCTGACAATAAAAATTTTATTTTAAAACAGTTCTCTGGCATACAAATAATTTTGCAATTTTTAAAAGATTAAAACATTATTAAAGATTAAATTAGCATATTAATGAGAGGGATTACATCTTGGGTAAATATATGATCCTGCAGGACATCAAATATCTTTAGTGATTTTCAGAGTTGATATTTACATTTTATAATTGTCAACAACGAGACCACCATACACAGTACAAAGTGACACTGCATTTAGAACTATTTCAAAAACCGTTGAAGACTCCGCACTAACTCCTAGCTAAAATTCATCAAATGATACTTTAAAACAATGAAACTCAAACCAGCAACCAAAACAGCTATTTTAAAAAATCAAACATTCTAACACATCACAATCCAGAAATACCCCAGTCTTAATTGAGAAATTATGGAAAGAAATATTATAGTTCTTCCGTTATGTTTCTATGGGAGAAGGAAACCACACATAATGAAAACAGTGCATTTCATAATGTACAATCGTCTGGAATCTGAGCCACTGTGTTTCAGGCAATGCTTGCCAGCATTGCAAAATTTGGCGCCACATCCTGTACAAAGTGCGCATGTGTGTTCAGAACTGCCGCTGGAATGACGTCACGTTATAAAACCACCAGAAACACGAGGGACATTACACATTTGATTTTAAGTTAATTTTTGGTTGGGTGTGGTTCAGAAACTTTTTAATGGGGATATTTTGTGTGTGTGATTCCCACATTCAGTTATGCAGCCCCATGCAGGGGATGGGGGAGTCACGTGGGGTCACGACCCATAGTTTAAGAAGCTGGGCTCAAGTGGGTGATCCTTATTTCTGTGGGGGCCCCACCCTAGGAAGGGATTAAAGTGGTTCTAATGGAACCCACCCCAAGATGGCTTTCAAGAGTTCTTATAACTGGATCCTGACTCCTGAGTCCAGCTCTAGGTTCCTGTCTCTCTGTGTGAGCACTTTGTCACACACACACATCCTGTGATGTCATCCACTGTGGTGTGCTGCAACCAGGCAGTGCCTCAACAGAGCCAGCATTATGATATATGGACTTTCAGCTTCCCAAAGCTAAATAGGCTTCTTTTCTTTATTAATTCACCAGCCTCTGGTATTTCATTACAGTAGGGAGACAGCGGACCAACTCAGCTGGGAAGTAATTTTAACTGTGTGGCCTCGAGTCGACTTGTTACTCCCAGGCTTTTTGAGTAAAGGAGATGGGAGGGAGTGCATTGTAGAAAGGCAACAGTCAAGAACGCAGGCACAGTTTGTATAACATACTCAAGTTGCGCTGATGTCAGCAACAGATAGGAAAATTCTCCTTCCTCCACTTCCATGAGGATCTAGCCAAGTGCCCTTTATAGACAAGAAAAGCAGAGAACAGGAGGCAGGTTTAGAGCTGAGAGGAAATAGTTTCACCACCAGCCAGGGGCTCTGACCCTAGAGACATTTGTACCTGGCCTCTGCAGAGCAGAAGCTTAATTTCTGAGCCACTGACATCCAGTGCCTGGGTGTAGTAGCCACCTTCTGTCCATTGAGAAGGACAGCCTGGAGCGAGGTCCAAATTGGGAGTTCGTGGACTCCTGGGAGGTCAGTGCCAGAAGGCGAGAGTTTCAAAAGTCAGATCCTAGCCTAGTCTTTTTGACCCCTTGTCTTTCCCAGACTCCCTCTGAAACAGCAAGGCTACCTCCTGTGCCCTTATGCAAGGCATTGCACTGGAAATGGGATCAGAGAAACGAGATGCTAAGCATGGCTTTCCTGGTCGCTCCCTCATTGTGCATGTATGAAAGACAGTATGTGGCATGCATGTGCATGTCTATAGCTCCCTTGCATGGATATGAGTGTACATTTGTATGCATGAGTAAGCATATGTGAATGTATACATGTGTCTGTCCATGTGTGTTGTACACAGGGTTTGTTAGTGTACCTTAACAGTGTTCTGAGATGCTCGGCAGTAATGTATTGGATTTGTCTTCATCTACTGTTATCTACTCCAGAGTGGAGGACAACCGAATGCTTGTGTAGTGAATGAATGAATGAATGAATGAATGAACGGATGATTGAGGGGTCTTATGGCACAGTTAGTAACAGTGTGAGTTTTGGAGTCAGCCACAGTGGAGCTCCACACCTCACTCTGCCACTCACTAAGTCTCTTTGGTCTCCTAATCTCATAGCAGTTCAGCGTTCTCATCTTCAGAACAGGTATGAACATACGCATAGGAGAACTTTACCATCCTGCGCATCACTCCAGGGTGAGGATGAAGTAGGAGTAATCAAATCCACCCTGTTCCAAGCTGGCCCACATCTCTGTCCTAAGGGCTGCTTCATAGCTCCTCCCCACAGTTCATGGGCTGTGTGTTAACACAAACAGCGCTCTGGCTGCTTTCATTCTTATGGTGGATGGACATCAGTATCTTGATCCAAGAGCTCAGCATTACCTGGATCCGTTGGCCGATGCTTATGTTCTCCTCTAGGTGGTGCTGCAGAGAGGAACCCTGACTGCCAAGTCATAGCGCCCCCTGGTGTTCATTTCCGTCTAAAATGTAATAAGTGGGGAGCTGTTCTCCCAGCAGTGTTTGGATAATAAATATGGAGTGGGGTAAAATGAGATTTCAATATTATAAATTGCACTATAGAGAGAAGCAAAGAAAATGGGAGATAGATATGCTGGGGAGAGAGAGGAAGGGTCAAGTCATACTAAGGACATTATCATGGATAATGTTAGCATCTGTAATTAATTACCTTGCCACCTTTTACACATTTGAAGCTAGACTAAACACTCATTTCCTTGGTTATCACAAGTGTAACGAGGTGTGTTTAGAGCCATGCATGCAGTAGGTGCTCATTACCTTGTTTCTAAATGACTGCTATACTGCTTTTCAATTGTTTCATTGCATTTTTATTTATTGTGTAGGTGTGTGTGTGTGTGTGTGTGTGTGTGTGTGTGTGTGTGTGTGTGTGCCAACAGGATGCATGTGGAGGTCATAGGACAGCATTCAGGGAACAGGTCTCTTCCTTCCATCACGTGGGTCCTGGGAATCAAACTCAGGTGGGCAGGCTTGGCAGCAAACACCTCTAACCACAACCACAGAGCAATCTCACCAGCCCAGATGGCTAACATACCTCTATGAGACAAATATAATCTCAATTTAGAAAACTGGAGGCACAAACTCATGGTCAAGAAGGCAGCATTTGATGTTTGTGAGCTCACACCAGCTCTGCTTCCAGAAGGGTGGGGCCAGCCCTACCTTCGGGGAGTTTGCCTTCTCGGCCTCCCCACAGCCTCTGGGTGCTCAGCTCTGCCTGGGATCTGCCAGTGATGGCTATTTATGACCCAGGGAGGCATCCAGTGGAGCTCCCCTCATAAATTATAAGGGAGACACATGTGGGTCAGGATGGGTGAACTCAGCACATGAGGGAACCCCAGGAATCTCACTCTCTCTAATGAGGGATTTTCCTTCCGTTCCCAAGAGAGCAGCTGATGCAGAACTGCCAGCCACACAAGGGGTTTCAGGGTCCCCTCAGGTCCTGCTGTTGAGGCTTCCAGACTTGACTGCTGACAGCCCTCTGCCTCATCCCCTAAATGGGGCTGTCTGCTGTTTTGTGTGCCCTGTGCCCACGCAAGGAGGGCTTGAACAGTCCTGGGCATTTTGTGACCTGAACATTCTCTCTCTTCAGACTCTAGGGGTCCTAGCCATCATCTGAGCATGCTCAGTCTCCCCCTAGGGATATCCAAAAATTTGGATCACGTGAAGAAGCTCATTTCTGAATGGCCCTTGACCCCTGCTTTTAAGGTTGTGACGATTATTTTTTTTTTAATGCTTCAGTTTCTTGGTCATCGTTAGTCTTTGTTTAGATCCTGTATACCCCTGACTTCCTCTGGCACTTCATTCCTCCTGCGCACCACAAGTCTCTAATCTGGTCACTAAGTTGTTAGTTTTGGGGGTGTGTAGAAGAAACTTGACAAGAAGTGAAGGAGTGAAAACTTTCTTCCGTGAATGAAATATGCCTGTCTTCATGCAGCCTTTGAGCTTAGATGGCTATTTGTTTGTTTGGGATAAGGGCTTGTTATGTAGCCCAGGCTGGTCCCAACCCCAAGAATCCGTGTCACCTTTGTTTGTTTGTTTACTGTTCAGGCTGCTGAGGGTGGAGACCATTGTAAGTCAGGCTGGAGTCTGGAAGAGTGCACAAGGGTTTTCTTTGTATGTGTGCAGAGCAGTGGAGGCTTACTGACTCAAGAGACTTAGGAAGAGCCCAGGTGATTCTTCTTTCCCTGGGACAGGTGGCAGCATGAAATGAAGCCCCGCGACAGGGAGGACTGCAGGAAACATGGCAGCTCAGGCCTGGAGCCCACTGCTGACAGGGTGTCTGGCTTCCAATTACACTGCCTCAGAGCTCCGCATAAAATTAGCAGCAGTGTTCTCTGTAAAAGGAGCCAGAGAAATAGCTACATTCAGCAGAACCCCCAATCAGGGACAGAAGACAGAGGGAGAAAGGACAGGGTTGGCTCTGCACAGGCTCCAGGCCCCTCTAGGCCACCCCTGACCCCTGCTGCACAGGTGACTCCCAGGCTGAGTCAGGAACACAGGACAATCCTTCCAGGGAGGGAGGACTGAGTGTGGGAAGGTGAGAACTGGAGGAACCTGGACAGGTGGCCTAAAGAGCGCAACACACACACAGACACACACACACACACACACACACACACACACACACACACACGCACGCACGCACGCACGCACGCACGCACGCACGCACGAGCATGCTCATTTGATGAGAGCTTGGACTACATAGTAAGACCTTGTTTTAAAACCTAAAGACAACCAAAACGGAAATGTCATATCTTGTGTGGTGGCTCATACCTGTGATCTTGACATTACTCTAGGCTGGGGTAGAAGGATCACTTCAAATCAGAGGCCAGCCTGGGCTTCAAATCAGAGGCCAGCCTGGGCTACATAAGGCATAAAGAGCTCCAATTTAGCTTGGCCTATAGAGTAAGACCCTAACTCACACAAACACAGCCAAAAGGGAAATGGTTAGTGTGTTGGTTTGTTGGGGGACATACTGCCAGTTGGGGGGGGGGCGGGGGGACATGGACCATCACCAAGACTCCACCAGAGAAGAGTATTGTCTCCTGCTTGTGATGTCCCCACTCTCTGTGTTGGAGGGTCTTTTAGAAACCCTGCAGAAACACTCATACCTGTCCACACAATTGTACAAGTCTCTACACATACTGACTTTGGACTTGATAAGTAGCTAAGGAGCCCGTGAACTTCTGATCCTCCTGCCTTTGCCTCCCGAGTGCTGGGATTACAGGTGTACTCACACTTGTTTTATTTGGTGATGGATTGAACCCAGGACTTCACTCATGCTAGTCAAATGCTGTACCCCCCAGGTCCCCCTCAAATAAACATATTTTTAAACCAGGACATGCATGCTGAGACACAGTCTTTGACTAGGGTCCTGTGACATTCTCTTGTGGAAGAGATGTCATCATTTCCTGTTTCCTGACCACCTGTTGACCAACATCCTCCTCCCCCTGGGCCAAGCCTGTACCTCTGTGCTCACAGGCACCTCCTCTTCTGCACCCATCCCTGCTCCCCTGATTCTTTTCTCTTACAGTCAGGACACCTGAGCCCTGAGGCCCGAGCCAGAGCCTCTGCGCTGTGTCTAACTCCTCAGGTGTGAATTCTTCTGAACCCCAAGATGCCTGGTTTGCAGTTTTGTGTTGTGCTGACTCCAAACTGCTTCTGCAGCACATTCAGAGCCAGCTTTTCTCTGGATTTCATGTCAGTGGGGGCTTCGGACTTGAGGCTCTGACCCAATGTGTTAGCTCCCTCTGTCCACCCATGGCTGGAAGAGTTCCTGTGCTCCCGCAGACACCCAGGCCAATGGCTGAGAAATCCTTTTCAGTGTTTTCTGTGATATCCAGCTTTGCGTGGGATCCCAGGGTCAATGTCCTGCCAGCAGCGGGACTGTGGCCTACACCTGGTCTCCAGCCAGTCACTGGAGACTCATCTCTAACAGCACATGTGTTTGCTGTTCCTGAGGTCAGAGTTATCGGTCTGCAGCCTCAGTCATAGGTATAATTCCTGCCCCATCTTAGAACCTGCTGATACCTTTCCTTGTCTGGAACAGGAATCTGCATACTTAAAGACCAAAACCCACGAGCTGTGGCATTCTTATGTGTTGGAGTAGGATAGACCTTCCACTTCTGTTCATTTGCCACCTTGATGCCCATGCCCTGTCTGGCCACATGGATGGCAGTTCTCACTGGGCAAATTCCATCCTGGGACTCTGAATCCATCCACTCTAGGCTGAGTCAGGGCCAGAAGATCCCTTGAAGTGACAGGATGGAGGGGGATATTTCAAAGTAAGGGTCTGGGCTGCCAGCAGCTCTGTATTCTTGGAGCCAGATCCTGGGGAGTCTGAGACTGGTTCCAACCAGCCCTACATAAGGTGAGAACCGTGAGTGCTTCAGACTCCCCAGTGAGGCCCACAGCCCCATTCCTAAGTTGGGGGGACAGGACCCTGATTTAGGCAGGACTGGCAGAGGCTCATTTATTTAGTGATGGCCAGGGACACATGGCAGGCTGCTGTCTCTCCTAACTTTGCACCCTAGCAAGTGAAGCTATGGCGGGGGGGGGGGTGCGGGGGGGCAAGGAATGGTGGGACATCCTGTGGGCTGCTGGGTCTATTCTCATTGTAGGTTTCTTTTTGGAGAGTTCCTTGCAGAATCAAATGGCTTTAGAAGGAGCTGATAAAGAACTTCCTTTTTTTCTGCTCACATAGTCTGGGTGTCTGCAGCAGGGTGGTGCTGGCCTGGAAGAAGCCTAACACACAAACAAACAAGAATAAGGAACTCCAGCTAGTAGGAGCTTGCTACAGGAAAAGCCCTGAGAGTGACAGGGAGGCTGCGTCAGGACAGGCCTCTCTCTCAAAGGACAACTTCCAAGCTGAGACCTACAGGAGGCAGGGAGGGAAGAAAGAGCTTGGGAGAGCAAGCAGCCTGCAGGGTCTTAGGAATTCCGAGGCCAGCAGGAGGAGAGTGGGACTCTTCTGAGAGCAGAATAGGGAGGTGGAGGCAGATTGTAAGGAGAGCATGTGATTGGCAGCTCTGGGGCAGCTGAATCTAGAATATCAGAGTCCAGAGCACCAGGGTGAGGGCAAGATGGTGCATAAACCAGCCTTCACACCCTAGCATAATACCTGGAGAGCTTCCTGGCAGAAGCAATGTCTCCAACAGACCTTAGGGATGGCAGGCCTTGGAAGCTTGGGCAAGAGGCTCAGGAACGGAGCATGAGCAATGCATGCTGGGGGCCACAAGTCTCCTTGATGTACTTACCAGTGCTGAAACTGTTCTATGATGGGCGGAGCTTAGCACCAGAGACAGGCACTGAGGAAGTCCCCAAAGCCAGTGGCTTCACACAAGCCCAGCAACTCAAGGGTGGCACTTCCTCAACTGTTGTGTAGCTGGGAAGTGGGTGAGAAGTGTGGGGCCAGGCAGCTCAGAGCCTGAAGGAGTTACTTCAGGGAGGGTCTAGAGAAGCTGGGGAGGGAGGGCCCTCCTCAAAGCCTGCTCCTGGGGACACCCCAAGCCTCCTGATGTTCCCAGATGCACACAGGAGGAAGTGAGAGGTGAGCTCAGGCTGGGCCTGGCTGGGCAAAGCCTTGGCCCACCTGCTGTCCTGACTACCCACAGCCATGGCCCTGGCCCAGCAGCTAAGATCAGAGAGGTGAGAGTCTGCCCCCATTCCCTCCCAGGCTTTCTCACTGATCCTAGTAGGCCTGGGTAAGGGTTTTGGGTGGGTTGGGGTGGGGTGTGGAGGTGGAGTGGTAAGAGGCTGTCCCTCCTGTCACCTGGTACCAGTGTACCAACACTGAGTCAAACTCGGGTACTCAGGGATGCAGGATCCTGTAACTGTTTCTGGAACCTTGGCTTTGTAGGTCAGCAGCCTCATGCTCCAGGGAGAACTCTAAGGCTCAGAGTGGGGAGTGGCTTGGATGTGGCCACAGGGCCACAGGATGAGTGGGCGGCAGAGCCTGAGAACACAGGTGTCCTAGGTACTAGGCTTGGGTTCCTGGTTCCACATTGTGGTCAGGGGTGGCTTTCCATCTGCTGTTCAGACAGAACCGGCCTCTGCATTTCCTGTCTCTGTTCAGATAACCCTGGCTCTGTTATTTGACCCCTCACTCCACCTCCTTTTCCTGAACAGCCCTTGGATGTCTGGCACGATGCTATGGGTCTCATTTATTAGTTTTCATCTGCTCTGCCTGCTCCAAGGGTGTTTTTGGTCTTTTGGATTGAAAATTTGTCTCTAGGAGGCAGAAGAGTTCTGGTACACACCAAATGCTCAATAAACCCACTAGAGCTCAAAATGACCTAGATCTATCTTGGACAAAGTTGACATTTTACAGATAAGGACAGCGAGGCCTGATAGCCCCGAGCCTGGCCACCACCTTCCGTCAGCCCTTGCTCAGTGTCTCTTCTGGAGCCAGGCCAGTGCTCCCATCTGTGTGTGGGGACCCAAATGACAGAGCTGGGAGTCTGTCCCCTGGATCAAACAGAAAGCAAATTAAGGAGCTAGCATCTATGTGAACCACTTCAGAGACCCCAGAGCCGTGTCTGACTGATGAGGCCCAGGTGGGAGCAAAGGGCCCATGGGATCTGAAAAACGATCAGGCTTTTCTGCAGGTCAAAGATCAGAAATGCTTGTCCATGTGGTAACAGCAGTGCTGGGGTGGGGACCAGAATGGCCTTCCATAGCTACAGAGAGGGATACTGGGGTGCTGAGTGAGATTCCACGGTATGATTCCAGCCTTTCTGATCCCCCATTCCAGTTCTCCTAGGAGACTGACAGACATGCAAACTTGAATCTTCTAGAAACTGTAGCTGCTTCCTGTTTCTTGGGGTACAGGGTTCAGATGATGCCTGTGATGACCAGCAGGGCTGTGTGTTTCCTCCACCCACTCTGCCCTTTTCACAGTTGTCCTCCGCCCTTAGAGAGGCGGCTCCCCTCCTCTGCCCTTCATGGGGTCATAACCCAGGTCCTAGGGCCATCAGATCCAGCATCTCCAGGGTCCTCTTCCAGAACCAGCCCGGCAACCAGAACCAGGCAAGGAGGAAGTAAACACAACAGCAATTTCTAGAAACTTGTGGACAAATGTCCAAAGCTAAACAAGGACTCTTTAAGGGCAGCTGTGCAATTTAGTTCCTGTAGCCACGTGTCCAGCTCCTACTGTGGTTGAGGTACCATGAGTCTGCAGTTTTCAGGGCTCTTTCAGGTCAGGTCCCCAAGTGGACTACCACCAGTAGCTCCCATGTGCACGGAGTCTGGTATTGACCCAGCAGAACCCGTGTGAGGCCTGAGGGGACAGCTACCTTCCCAGGCTCCACCCTATCCCCACACCACAGCCTCCTTGCCAACCCATCAAGCTACCAGGCTGCTCACGCTGCACCTACCAGCGTGCTGGCTAGTCACAGGTGAAGGTAACTGCTAAGAACCTGTTGAGCACCTGGTGCCATTCTGGACACTTAGGGATGCGGTGTGAGAGCATCCTTACCTCTGTGGGATTGTAGGGATCCTGCTTGTTACAGGGTGGATCTCCTGACCATATGACAGAAGTACTCAACTGTCTCCATTTTCAAAGGGTGGGAGGAGCCAGAGGGTGGGAAGAGGACCCACAAGGTCTCTTCTGGCAGGGAGCTAGTAGAATTCTAGTCCTAGGCCAGGCTGGTGTCAGCCCCGTCTGGCCTGCTGTGCCTTCTGATTCCAGTGCTGCCTCGCACAAAGAGAAGCTGAGGTTCTTCCACAAGGCCTGAAGACCCCTTTTGTGGGGCCCACCTGCTTCTGCCCTCTTCTGTCCTAGCTCTGTCCCTTGTGCTTTGGTCGTATCTGCCTCCCTGAGGCTCCTTGAAGTTGCCCCTCTTAGATGCCTCCCCCGAAGGGGGGGACCTTTGTGATGTCCACTTCTTCCCTGCCACCATAGCCAATTCTTCTGTACTTCCTGTACCCTTGGCTGTAGGAACCCCGCTTCCCTCTGGCAGTCTGACCCCCACAAGCTGTCCTCTGCCACACTGTTGATTCCTTCAAGGATGTGACTGAAGGTCGCCTTTCCTGAGGAAAGGCCTTGGCAGTGGTGAAGCAGGGGCATTACTTACTGGGTAATCAGTTCCCCCACTCCTCAGAGCTATGGGGTACAAGAAGCAGAGGCTAGGTCCTCCTGTGACAAGCAGTGTCTGTCCTATGGTCCGGCATCAGAGGGTAGGAACAGGTCAAGTCCTCGGGTTCATCCAAGGTCTCTCAGCTGCTTCATCTCAAATCCCAGCTTCCTCACCTGGGCAAGCTCCTTAACCTCCCTGTGCCTCAGTTCCCATGGCTTTCACAAGGTGGTTCTATCTCCAAGGAGTGGGTACCTAGTTTCTGATGTGCTCTCAGCGAGCACTCCCAGCTACCAGTGTTACCCAAACTCCCAGAAAGGCCCACAGCCGTTTCTCCCTTTCCAGTTCCTTCCTGCCCCACCACAGCCTCAGTGCCCATAAAATGACTACTGAACATACTGTTGCACTAAGTAATGCACTAAGCCTCTGGGGGAAGTGAGTGAGGCCACTTTTCCCAAGGGTGTCCTCATGGGCCATGTTGAAAAGTGAGTGTTAAAGTCACCAGTGGCCACCGAGGTGCCCCAGCTTAGGGAGACAGCCTCCGCTGGCCTGCTGACTCCCCTCTCACTGCCTGGTGACTTCTGAATCCTGATGTACCAGCCTGGGACAGACCAGGGCACCAGGGAACCAGGGGACTAGCATGATCTGGGACAAGGCTCTTGGGGCCCACACACACTGTGAGGTATGGGGCACACTGTCCTATCTGTCTCTCAGACACTGCCAGGGGAACCCAATTGTTTCTTCAACTCCTCCTCCTTTCTAGCCTCACCCTCCCTCTTCCTCATCCATTCCCACTTTCTCTTCTTCCTCCTCTATCTCATCCTCCTCACCCTTCTTCTCCACCCCCTTCCCATCCTGTCCTCCTCCTTCTCCCCTCCCCACCATCTTTCTCCTCCATCTCATCTTCCTTGTCATCCTATCACCTTCCTCCTCGCCCTTTGACTACGACTCCTCTTGTTCCTCCTCTTTTGAAATAGGGTCTCACTCTGTAGGCCAGGCTGATCTAGAACTCTCCATCCCATCCTGACTCCCTTTCCTCGGCCTCCTAATTTCTGAGATCACAGGTATGTGCCATCAATACTTGGCTAAACCTGTTTCCAGGTTCCTTGTCTGTGTACAAGTGGCTAGACTGGTGGCCTTGGCTGTGCCTGGTGGCCTGTTTTCCCTTTCTCTGCTTGCCTATCTCAGCCCTCTTCCCATTCACTTAAGGGTCTTAGGTCTTAACCACAGCCATAAGCCACAGGCAGGTGGCTGGCATCTTAGCCAGCCAAGGCAGCCTCACCATGCCAGTCTCCACACCTGCACACCAGCCTCCTGCTGGGTCTCTGCCCTGAGGCCTCCCACAGCAGCAAGGCCTGAACAGAGTCCTCCAACCCTGCCCTCCCTGTGCTGGTTAGAAGCCGGCCACACTCTTGTCAGGCCTTTTTCTCTCTTTCCAGCTCGGCTATGGGATCTTGGTCATGTATCCCTTGGAAATGCATTAGGCTGCAGGGAAACACGAGGCTGGTTTAAACGGGGTCTTGGTTTAAACACGGTGACCAGTTGTCCTTTCTCACAGAACAAGTGTGGAGAAAGTCTGCAGCTAGTTCTGCAGCTCAGGGAGCTCAACCCCAGCGCCACAGACACTTTTGTTCTGCATCATGGTTTTGCCTCGTGGGTGCACTGCGGTTGCTGCAGATTCCAATGTCAACCTCACTCCCATGCCCCCTCATTGACTAGAGCTAGTCACGTGCTTGCTTGCAGTGAGCCTCAAGGGCAAGTGGGAACAGGGATAGGATTGCTGTGTCTGGTTCAGGCCAATCATGGCATACTGCCGCTCCAAGTTAGACACAGCTAGGCATGGCTGGCACTTGATTGGCCAGGAAAAAACAGGGACACACAAAATGCTAATGGCATCTGCTGGAGTCCTGTCATTTGTGTGTCCCATCCCGTATCACCCATGTCACCACTCATGTCACCCTCATACCCATATCAGTCCTGTCCATGGAGCTGTCTCATCAGGTCTCTGCCCATTCTTCTCCGTCCACATGGCTGGCCAACTGTGGTGACCTCCTCAAACCAAGGTTTTCCAAAGCCCACCTAGCTCCCTGCTCCCAAGACTCTCAGACTAATTTATCCACCTCAGAGCTCATCAGCCTTTGCCCTCAGAAAATCTCAGCTCTCTCTTCCTCAGGGCTCAGAATCTTAGCATAAGCTGTTCCTACCGCCTGGAAGAACCTCTCTAGTTTCCAGTGGATTCCAGTTGAGCCATATAGAGCTGGCTCAAATGTCATCTTTCTGAGCCTTTTTCCTACTTGGGCATAGTTAAGTGTTCTCTTGACTGGGGGACATGGGTGGCCCCCTGTCAGTCAGCCTCATGATACTATAACAAAATACTGAGGTCAATGAATATATGAAGTAAAAAGTTTTTTTGGGCCCATGGTTCTGTAGATCCCACTCAAAAGTGGGCCCTGGGCCTCTGGAGATGGCAGCATATCAAGGCAGGAGTACATGGCAGAGTGGACCACTTTGTGTCTGGAACCAGATGCAAGCAGAGGGGCTGGAGAATAAAACATAGTCTCCTCAGTCTCCTTCAAGACAAGCCCTGGGGACCAAAGGACTTCCCATGAAGTTCCCTTCCTAGAGGTCCACAGCACTTCCCAATGGCGATACCCTGGGAACTAGGCCTTTAACTGTGGCCTGTGGGGGACACAAACCACTGCAGGCTCTTCAGCACACCCTTCATCCTGTGATGCAGAGCCTAGCATAGGGTTGGCACAGAGGGGGTGCTGGTACCTGGCAGTCTCCTGGGTGGACAATGAGGCTGACAAGTGGTTGGTTGGACTAGAAGTCAGCTGGTGATGCCCAACTCCAGCTCCGCATCCCTCATGCCCAGGGCTTGACCTGTGCCCTGACATCTCTGAGTTCCCAGCATCAGTGAGGTACTAGGCATGGACAGGCACAAATGAGGAGTGCAGTGGTCCACCAGCTGGCTTTGCCCAGAACAGGCAAGGTGGTAACTGGTCTCCTCCCTCTGGCCTCCTGCAGCGACTTTGAGCAGCTTCCTGATGATGTGGCCATCTCAGCCAACATTGCTGACATCGAGGAGAAGAGGGGCTTCACCAGTCACTTTGTAAGAGTCAGCAACCCCTGTTCCTTTGCCATCTAACCTTTGACCCTCCACTTTTCATCTCCTGCCTCAGTGGGTCTCAGTAGGGCTGTTTTTCTGTTGGAGCACCTGGCAGGTCTCTAAGACACCTTGACTGTGGTTTCTCTGGACATAGTGGCTGCTGACAGTGCTGGACAGAATGTAGGGGTGTTTCTGAACACATCCAAAAGCATGGGCACCCCAGTGAAGGCTCACCTCACCCAGTACACTGCAGGGCTAGAGAAAGCCTGTTCCCTCTGATCTCATCTTGTGCCTGCTAGATCCTGCTCCAACCTCCTGGTTCTTTGCCTATGTCAGGGCCCTGTGCTCATCTCTGGACTCCCTTACCCTCCTTTGTCTCCCAGTGCCCCTACCTTCCAGTCTCCTCACCTCACCAGCCCTTCCACCTCCCAGTCTCTCCCCAGACCTCAACTCTTTCCACTTTCCAGACCCCTTCATCTCCCGCCTCTCTTACCTCATAAACACACCCCTATCTCCCAGCCCCACCAACTTTCCAACCCTTTACAGTCTCCCAGTCCCCCCTAAATTCTAGCTCCCCCTCCCCTGGCTTTTCTCCTCAGGTTTTTGTCATTGAGGTGAAGACAAAAGGAGGATCCAAGTACCTCATCTACCGCCGTTATCGCCAGTTCCACGCTCTACAGAGCAAGCTGGAGGAGCGGTTCGGGCCAGAGAGCAAGAGCAGCCCATTCACCTGCAGCCTGCCCACACTGCCAGGTAGGCTGCCCTCTGCCCAATAGATGCCCAGAGCTGGCCCTCGCTGTTGGCTCACCTTCTAACTCTGCAGAATGTTATTTCAACACTTTTTGTTTGCAGAATGGATCAAACAAATACGACCTATTTGCTTGGTTGATACCTCTGTTGTAGCATACATAGGCTGGCAGTTGTCTAGTAGACTAGTCCCTCCAGTAGCCCCCTGCCTGCCACCTCTGTCCCTTGACCTCTAGGAGCCCAGTACAGCCATCTTGCCACAGCCTGGTCTAGGAGCACTTAGCACCGGGGCTGCAGTCTTCCTGTCTCCTTCTCCACCCGTGGGCCACTCTCCAGCCATCAGCCTCTACAGATCCCATAGGCTCTCCTCTGTCACTTGGGGAAGCAGGGTATCACATGGCCAGGAGCACAAATACCTCCAACACTGCCCTCTTTCCTCCCTGCCTCCTTCCCACATGTCGCCTCCTCCCAGATCTCCCAGCCACCCCTTCCAGAGCTCGCTCAAGGAAGTGCATGGAGATGCTTCTGTCATATCACACCTTCCCTCAGACTCAGAGGCCTGCCTGTCTTCCCTTCTTCCAGCTCACCACTCATGTGTGCACTGCCCCACCCACTCTAGAAAGAACCATATTCTCTTTATTTATCAAGGACTCTGAGCTGAAAGGCAAGGGACCTCCTCCAGTCCCCTCCCTTTTTCTGAGTGCTGAGGGGGAACTTGACCATTCTGAGCTGACTCCTCCTTCCCCA
The DNA here is from genome assembly GCA_907164525.1 of Lophiomys imhausi. Lineage (NCBI taxonomy): Eukaryota > Metazoa > Chordata > Mammalia > Rodentia > Muridae > Lophiomys > Lophiomys imhausi. The sequence goes on along the minus strand of CAJQZJ010000418.1, from coordinate 7,681,391 downwards.
GGCTCCATTCCCATCTGTCCACCACCCACTCCCCACATCTTTTCCTAGAGTTCTGGCCTGTGTACTTGACACATTGCCCCCTGTGTGGGGTATGTGCACAGGCTCCTCACCCCCACACCTCCACCACCCCATCTCCCAAGCATCCCTGTGGGTAGCCTCTCTTCTGAGCCTCCTGTCCCCATTGTCCCCAAAGATCCTGCTTTCATTCCTTTTCAGTGACTCTCCAGCAGGCTCAGGGTCTCACCTTCACATCTCCCTCTGCCCTGGCTGTATCCCACCTCAGGACTCAGGACAGAGTCCTGTGGTTCTGATCTGGTGCCTGGAAGCTGAAGGCTCCCTTTGGACCCAGTCTCCCTCCATTAGTCCTCCTCTACCTGCAGCCCCCTCCTGCCTTCCTGATCCCTGTTCACCCTTCTTGCTGCAGACTCTGCTCTCTGGACCACCCTAGGAACAGGGCACTCTCCCCACAGCCTTGCCATCTTGTCTTGTCTTCTCATTCTGAACATCCCACTCAGACAAGCTGACTGGTGTCTGTGGCTTTGTCACTTTTGTTCGTGGCTCCTGTGTAGCCCCAGTCTTATATGTCATCCTCCCAGCGTCACAGGCACCCATCTGCCTATCTGTTCGGCAGGGTTTGCCTTCTGGTGTGGCCCTCTGGGTAGCAGCTCCCTGTGCCTAAAGGTGCTGGAAGATACTTGTCATTTAGTTGGCCATCACCTGCTTCCTCTTCCCCAGAACACTCCTCCTTGCCTTAGGGGCTTGGCTCTTTCATCCACATCAGTGTATGGAGTGGGGCTTGGGGCCCATGGTTTTAACTATGGCAGCCTGATGAGAGGAACCTTAGGAAGACCCCACCCACCTCCAAGATGCCAATGCAGTTGTTCTGGGGAGACCTACCTAGTGGGATGCTTGAAAGCTCCTGTGGTGACCTGAATGTCATCCAAGCCTGAGGATAGGAAGATCACTGTGCTCAGGGCAGGAAGACATCCTGTGCTCAGAACTAAGGCTTGAGAGTGTATGTGCATGGATGTACATCTGCTAAAGAATGTTCTATATGTCTGTGCAAATGTTTGTGTGTAAAAGCATGTTGCATCTGTGCGAGTGTGTGTATATGTGCATGAGTGTGTGCACATGTGCACTTAGCCCTTATGTGTGTATTTGCATATGTTTGTATGTATATACATATACATATGGGTATACTGTTTATGTGTGTATGTATGCATGTATATATGTATGCTCATGTTCCTGAATGCAGATATATCTGTGATATGTTTGTACACATATATAAGTATGTAAATATAAGTTCATGCATGTGCATTTGTGTGCATGTGTGCTCATGCATGCATCTCTCTATGTGTGCATGCATGTGAATGTGTATGCATGTGTCTGTGTGAGAGAGGGTGTGTGTATGGGTTTGTGTATTATGAACTTTGCATGTGTGTATAGATTGAGTGCATTGTGTTCAGTGTGTATGTGTGTGCATGCATAAATGTGGGAGTGCATGTACATGTACACACCTTTGTGTGTAGGAACAGACATAGCACAGAGAACTCCTTCTGTCTTTTAGTGATGGTGTGATAGGAAGATACAGTTGGAAAGTATCTTGGTGACACCTTGGTACTATGACAGAAGGCAGGAAGAGCTTTGAACTGGGAAGAGGAGCACTGGGCATTTATCTGGCTGGTGGGGCAGTTGAAGGGCAGACACTGTGTGGTACAGGCTCTGGGCAGTTTTTCTCTCCTCAGCCAAAGTCTACATGGGTGTGAAGCAGGAGATTGCAGAGACGCGGATCCCAGCCCTCAATGCCTACATGAAGGTATCTGTCATTGTGTCACATCGGGGCTTGAGTGGACAGGGTAGTACCCTGAGGCATGAACTTGAGAACTGAGCTTTATTTGAGGTCCCCATGGCCCCATCTTCAATCCTGAAAGGCATATCTGGAGAGAGAAACAGGGTATGTCCCCAGGGATCCAGGAGCTGGGTCACAAGAAGTCACACTTGGCAAATCCTTGAGTGTGCCAAGCACATGAGAATATTTCTGTTAGGCTCTAGGACGCAGTCCCTTTCCCAGGGCACCTGCTGCCCAGGGGGAATGGTGACAGGTGAGCCACAAAACCATACAGAGGTGTCTCACACCTGCACAATGGGGGAACCATAACAGCAGATCACATGCCCTCCCACAGACCAGAGAGGGGCCTCTTTGAGCCAATAGCTCTTTTCACCAGAGCACAGCTAGATTTGGGCTATAGCCGCTGTTCTTGGTGCGGTGTTCTGTGTGTTCACCCTCTGCACACTGTCAGCTTTCTATGACACAAGGACACAGGAGAAACAGTATCAGAGGTAGAGGCCAGGAAAGGATGCCCTCCCATCACAACCTTATCAATTCCCAGATCTTCACCCCACCCCCCACCCCCAAGCTAGGCACTGGACCTCTTTAAGCCTCGGTTGGTAGAGTGCTTGCCTAATATTCAAGAAGTCCTGGGTTTGATCCCTGTACCGAAAAAAGTGGACATGGTGGTCCACACCTACAATCCAAACACTTAGGAGGTAGAGACAGGATGAACAGAAGTTCCAGGTCAGTCTTGGTTACATAGCAAGTTTGAGGCCAGGCTGGGCTACACAAGACCGTGATGTGAGCACGTCCAGTGGCTCTGGGTGTCCCAGCTATGTCACTTGCTAAGCTGTGTGGCTTTGGGCAGATGCTTTCTTTCTGATCGTAACTTCCAGGTTATTACAGCATACATTCCTGGTGGAATCGGCCCCCTAAGTTACTCTTTGGAGACCTTTAAGTGATTTCAAATGAACTATTAAGCCAGCACTCCACCCCCACCCTGCTCACCATGGGCCAGGAGCAAAGCTTTGGAATTGTCTTCTTCGGCAGCTGAAGGCTAATAAGTCATTTTTATTACCACTTGAGACTGCATTAGCAGAAACAAGTGGAGGGGCGGTGCTGTGGCAACAGGGCTGTCCAGATCTTTCTGCCAAGTGCTCACCCTGTCCTGCCCCTCTCTAAACAGAACCTCCTGAGCCTGCCGGTTTGCGTGCTGATGGACCCCGACGTCAGGATCTTTTTCTATCAGTCTGCATACGATGCAGAGCAGGTGCCCCAGGCACTCCGCAGACTCCGACCCCGCACGCGCAAAATGTAGGTGGTCATCGCTGCATCTGCTCTGAGCCCGTGACTGACCCCCAGGGGTCGCTGATGCTCCTTGATCTAAAAAGTCCAACACTCTCTTCTCACAGAAAAATGAACCAGGCAAGCCTCAAGGCACCACAATGGTGAAATGGTGCTGGCTTCCTAGCGAGTCACCTTTTAAGAAGCCAAGGAAGAGCAGGCAGGGCTCCTGAGCCCTGACCTCCCCCAAACGCAACTAGGAAGGCACGGTCTGAATTCCAGTTATGCAAGCACCCCTCGCAGCCTCAGTTTCCTGATCTGAAATAGAATAGTAACACCATGGGGGAGTTTGGCTTTGAGAGCCAAGCTGAGGACAGGCGGGGAGTTAAAGGCGCTGAGCCCTGGTCTCCTCTCCACTTCTTCTCCAAGCTCTGCCTCCAGGTTTTCTGTGGGAGAGCAACCTCACTTGGGCAGTGGTGGAAATACAGGATGAGGGCCGGCTGCAGCAGCAACCATGGCTGATGGATGCACATAATCTTTAGGATCTGAACGCTGGGGATCCACAAGGCTGACAAGCTCCTTTTCTTTCCTCAGCAAGGGTGTGTCTCCACAAGGCGCCAGTGTGGACCGCATGGAGGCTCCAAGAGCAGAGGTACCCACAGTCTAGACCTCATCCATGGCAGCTGTGTACCCCACCTCCTGGCACTCCTGTGCACCCTGCATGCTGCTGAATGCACAGCAGGAAGGAGGGACTACAGCCTCAGCTTTGATGCTGGACACTCCCGCCCCGCAGCATGCAGGAGGAGCGTAGCATGCCATTCATCAGCTTATCCAGAGAGCTTGCTGGGTTTCTTGGGCTAGCCCAGCCCTATGATTGAAGCCTCAGAAACACACAAATGGCATTTCAAAAACCCAGTGTGGATAATGCCCTGGTAGAGAGCAGCTGGGTACCAGAGAGCTGTAGCCCACTCACAGTGAAACCAGGGAGGTGGGGAGCAGGACGTGCCCAGCACAGAGTTTGTATTCCCCCCAAACCCATATGTGGACCCTACCAGCTCTGAAAGGACCACCCATTCTGCAGTCGGGGAGAGTAGGGCTCTAATCTGGAGCCCTTCCAAACCCAAGTTTCCTTACATGTAAAGAGACAACAAGTATTTCCTCCCTCCCAGCATGGTGTCCTTCTCCTCAGGCCCTGTTTGACTTCACTGGGAACAGCAAACTGGAGCTGAGCTTCAAAGCTGGAGATGTGATCTTTCTACTCAGTAGGATCAACAAAGACTGGCTGGAGGTGAGATGGAGGGGATCAAAGTCAGTAGCTAACTGAAGCTGAGGTGAGAAGGAGGGGATCAGAGTCAGTAGGTAACTGAAGCTGAGGTGAGAAGGAGGGGGTCAGAGTCAGTAGGTAACTGAAGCTGAGGTGAGAAGGAGGGGGTCAGAGTCAGTAGGTAACTGAAGCTGAGGTGAGATGGAGGGGATGTCAGGGGGTCATAGATGAGATGGTGGAGGTGAGGGTGAAGTTAAAATGGGCACAAGAACGGTGATGATGATGGGGTCTAAATGAGGGTGAGGATGGAGGTGAAGATGAAGGTGAGGATGGAGGTGAAGATGAAGGTGAGGATGGGAGTGAGAATAGGGGCTAGGATGGGGGTGAGGATGGGGTTGAGATTGGAGGAGAGGATGGACGTGAGGGAGAAGGCAAAGGTGGAGGTAAGGGTACAAAAGGGTAGTTTGTGTGTTTCACAAGCAGACACCATGGAAGGTCTAGGGAAGCCTGAGAGTAGCAGCCCTCTGCTATAATCCTGGAGGTCCTAGCAGGTTTGCGTGACCATTAAGTCACGGGCACGGTGGGGCCAGATGTGTTGGTGAAGCAGCATGTTCACACCACAGCACATGTGACAGTCAGAGAACAGCTTGTGGGACTTGGTTTCTCTCCTGCCAGGCTGGTCCTGGAGGTGGAACTCAGGTTGTCAGGCTTGGCAGCAAGCCTCTTTACCCTCTGAGCCATTCCACAGCCCCTCTATTCTGTGTAGTTTCTTGACTACTAACAAGGCTTCTAGGAACTGACACTCTTGGCTTTTGGGGAATGAAATTCCTAGGGAAGGCAGGCTATTCTGTATAGTGCAGGGTGTTCAGCAATACCCTGGTCTCCCCACTAGGTGTTGGTCACAGCAATCCCATAGGTCTCTTCATGTTTGTTTTGGGGTTCAAACTTTCCCTCATTGAGAGATGTGGGGACTCATATGTGACAGTTACTTCCCTGTCCAGTAGCAAGAATGACTGTAGCTAAGAGTGGACGTCCACGCGTGAGGCAGCTCAATGGAGAAGTGTTTGTCTTATGTGCAAGGCCCTAGGTCGCACCCACCATACTGTGAAGCTTCAGAACAGAGCTCTTGACTAGCATGTCTGGACCGCTTGCTGTTTTTAGCTGGCCTCTTGCACTTGAGGAGGTTGCTCAACCCCCTTGGTTTCCTTCCTGTAAATGACGAAAACACAGTTTCTTTGTCAGTTCCTGGCAGGGATACAGGAGAGGCGGATGCCCGTCAAGCCTTGTCCCCAGAGAGTATGGGTGCCTTGTTCCTGGTGCATGTGGGGGGAATGGGAACACTTGAATGAGACTCTGAAGCTGGGCCCCTGGGGTGCTACTTTGTTCCACACTGACAGGTGTGGTTGATTGCCAGGTCCCTGACCTGGGCCTGGCCATCTCTGTCATTCTATTGTCACTATTGGTCATTCTCTGGCCCTCACTGTGTCTGAAGGAGGCTGTGAGACCAACTGAGGCAGAGTCCCTGTTGTTCCAAGGCTGGAGAGCAGTGAGGGTGGCAGATGTAGGGACATGGCTGTTCGAGCTTCTGCCTCTTTGTATGCTGAGTCTCAGAAGCCGGGCAGCAACCTTGTCCACTTGAGTGACTGCTGTGACCGTCCTGGGGTAAGAGGAACTGTTGACCACTGTTCTGTTTTCTGGAAAGTCTTACTGTCTGGGATGTTGTCACCATCAGACCTCAGGCTGCAGGAAGGGTCACAGTGGCCAGGAAGAGGAGTCTTGGTTTATGTGTTGGTGTGGTGGCAGGAAGAGATGTGATTCCTGGGGCTGCAGAGATAACTCAGGCAGCAAACAGGACCTGAGCTCAATCCCAGCACCACCTTAAAAAGCCAGCAATGGTGGCTTATGCTCATCATCTGGCTCCAGGGAGGAGAGATAGGTGGATTCCTGACCTGCTGGCCAGTCAGACCAGCCACAAATTAGCCACATTCTAGCTAGTTTTCTATTGCTGCAACAAACACCATGGCCAAAGGGAACTCGGGGAGGAAAGGGTTATTTGGTTATATATTCCAGGTCACAGTCCATCTCTGAGGGAAGTCAGGACAGGAAGGAACCTGAAGGCAGGAACTGAAGCAGAGGCCATAGAAGAATGCTGCTTGCTGGCTTGCTCCCCAGGGCTTGCTCCCCATGACTTGCTTTCTTATACAACTCAGGACCACCAACCCAGGAGTGACCTCACACACAGTGGGTGGGCCCTCACACATCAATCATTAATCAAGGAAATGCTCCACAGACTTGCCCAGAGGCCAATCTTATGAAGGCATTTTCTCAGCTGAGGTTCCCTCTTCCCAGACAACCCTAACTGGGTCAAGTTGACAAAACTAACCAGTAGGGATGAGTCCCAGGTCAATGAGACACCTTGTTTCAAAAAGAAAGAAAATGTAGCTAGAGCCTGAAGAATAACATCTGAAGTTGTCCTCTGGCCTATACATGTACACATACACATGCATACGCATGCACGCATTCACATAAATACACATACACATACATGTGTACACGTATGCATAGGTATGTACATACTCACATAAATACACATACACATGTACACACATGTATATTCAGTCACACATATATGCACATACTCACATACATACACATAGACATGTACACACATACATATGCATTCATGCATACATACCCACACACATATATTACACATGCACATGTGGACACACATGCACACAAAAAAGAATGCATCTTCTGTCTCATGGTCATGAAGGTTAAGTGATCACATAAATAATACAGAGACAGGTCGGGGTCCTGGTCCTGTGCTTAGGGGAGAGGCCCAAGCCTCTGGGTAACTTACACCCAGAGGATGAAAAGGAGCAGAAAGCAGTTTCAGGTCTCTCTGTAACCCCAAAATCTGCCCCCTGCCCTTATTTCCTACTTTACACATGTGGCTAGCTGGCATAGAGGGCCCATGTGTTCATGTGTCCCCAGCCATTCTGCACTGCCAGGAGTATTGCATGAGGGAACAGTGTTTATGTAGCTCCAGAGCCCAGAGATTGGGCATAATGGTGCTCAAAAATCTTTCCTGAAGGCAAGAATGAATAAGGAAGAGAGAAAAGGAAGAAGGGAGAGGGGAGAGGAAGTGGGGAGAGAGGGAGAGGCATGCAAGAGGGGGGAGGAGAAGGAGAGGAATGCAGGAGTGGAGAGGAAAAGGAGAAGCATGTACCTTTCCAGATACATTCAGAGCTTTTCTAATACTAAAGTGCAGGTCTTCTAGGCTGGGAAGCTTGGTGAATCTCCTCACCTTTTCTCTCTACGTTAGCTGGCATTGGTTGCTATAACAAAACACCCTAGGCAAATAGTTTATGAAGAGAAACAGTTCGTTATGGCTCACTATTCTGGAGGCTCCAGTTTCTTATCAAGTGACCACTCATCATGACAGAAGGATGTGAGAGTACAAAACTCTTGCATTATGGTCAGGAAGAAAAATAAATAAGTAGAATAATTAAGTAAAAAAACCAGAAAGAGGAAAGAAGCAGGTCCCCATTACCTGATTAAGAGAACCCTCTCCCAGTGGTAGAAGGCACTTCTGCTGGGACTTGTTTCTCCGAACAGCCCCCAGCAGAGCCACCCTGGGGACCAAGCCTTTGACATATGGACTTTGGGGGACAATCTGTTATAGAGAGTGTGGGGCTCTGAAATGTAGCCTGGGCCTCAGTTCCCAATGGACTGGCTTCTTTTTTCCCCTACAGGGCACAGCCCAGGGAGCCACAGGCATCTTCCCAGGGTCCTTTGTGAAGATCCTCAAGGACTTCGCAGAGGAAGACGATACCACAAACTGGCTGCGTTGCTACTACTATGAGGACACAGTCAAAACCATCAAGTTGGTGGCCCCCTGGGAGAGCAGGGCCCTCTTACCCCTCCTTGCCACCCCATCATGCCACTATCTCCCACTTCCGCGTTGTCTCCCCTCCCCTGCACCTGCTGTGGTTCCCTCTGCCTTCCAGATAAATCACAGTCTTATAGCAAGAGCTTGTGTGTCTGACCCCCAAGCATGTCCCCCTTCCACCTTGACGCTTTCTCTCTTCTACTGTCCCCCTTAGGGACATTGCAGTGGAGGAAGACCTCAACAGCACCCCCCTGTTCAAAGACCTGTTAGCACTCATGAGGTGAGAGGTTGGGTGGGAGAGCAGGAAGAGAGCCTGGAGAGGTGAACAGGGTGGAGGGGAGGCTACCAACTGTGCCGGCTCCAGTCCCTGCAGCCTACAGTGCCTTAGAGAGGAGCGGAGCAGGGCTCAGGGCAGGAGCTCAGCTGAGGTCGCAGTGTGTGACTACAGATCCGCTGTTAGAATACTTATCTATTTGAAAGCCTTGAGATCCAGGCCATCGCCGGACAGTTACTTCAAAGAACCATATAGTGCTGTCCCACCTCTCACGATAAAAACAAGGCAGTTTGTAACGTGTGTGCGATGTCTGTAACCATATTTTGCCTCTCTCCTTATCTGTTGTCCTCTCAGATTCCTTTAGTGCATGCACACACATGTATAAACAGGAATGCACACAAAAACCAACACAGGAAACAATACAGACCACAATATATAACAGACAAGTACAGAAACACAGACACAAAACAAACTTGCACACACAAATATACATAAGTACCCATAACACAAAAACACACATATACACAAAACAAGCATGCGCGCGTGCACACACACACACACACACACACGCACACACACGCACACGCACGCACACGCACGCACACACACACACACACACACGCACACACACGCACACGCACGCACACACACACACGCACACACGCACACACGCACACACACGCACACACACACGCGCACACACACACACGCGCACACACACACGCGCGCACACACACACGCGCACACACACACACACACACACACACACACACACTATGTCCCCCTGGCAATTCCTACTATTTTCAAGGCCTCTCAATGGCTTAACCCACCTCCTTCTTGTTACCACTGTCAACCATATTGTGACTCTTAACTCACATGTTGTCTCATTATTTTCTGGGAATAATTTTCAAGAAGTGAGATTATGGGACGGAAGTGTGTGCAAGACAAATACATGGGCCTGTTGAGTCACATGGTGAATGGGAAGTCCATCCAGATCTTGTTCCCTCCAGCCATGTGGAAGCATGGCCTTCCTCCCCAACCTGTCAGCTGGTCCCCACAGCCCTCCCTGGGCTGCCACGCCTTCTTTTAGTAAACTCCTAAGCCTTCCACACACTCATATGCAAGATGCTTCAGGCTGTACCATTAGCGGATTACAAAGTCTCCTCTTCCTTTGACGTCTTAGTTTCCTCATCTGAAGAACAGGAGAAAGGCTGTTTGGATGATGAGGGTCTGTCCCACTCAAATCCAAGGCCCTGAGTTCTCCCAGGAGCAATGGTCTAACCCCATAGTGTTCTCCCCAGGCGTGAATTCCAGAGAGAGGACATCGCCCTCAACTACCAGGATGCTGAGGGGGATCTGGTTCGGCTACTGTCAGATGAGGATGTGGGACTCATGGTGAGGCAGGCCCAAGGCCTCCCCTCCCAGAAACGCCTCTTCACCTGGAAGCTACATGTCACCCAGAAGGACAATTACAGTGTCTACAACACTGTGCCCTAAGTCACTGGTGTCCCTGTGGCAAAGAAGAGGTGTTCAGCAAAAGGCTCTTACCCTCTAAGAACATGAGGACTCCAGGAATGTTGGGGTAAGATGCAAATCTCCTGGGCCAGAGGCCGACGTGCCCATTGGACTAGGATTCTACCAAATGTTGACACTTATCTCTGAATTAAATAAACCATTTTGTCTCTAAGGGAACAAAATGCCATTGACTAAGTCCTCTTACTTTTCCAGATAATGTCATGGGGAACATGGTGAATCCTCTCCCAGTGGAGCACACGTTTAACAGGACATTAGAATCAGCCACTCAAAGTTTCTAAAAGCACACAGCACTGAGGGGAGAGTCACTGCCAATCAGCAGTTTGAGAACAATTTGGGTCTATGGTATTACAGCCATCCATCCCTGTCCTGACCTAGACCCAAGGGGTGCAAACTCCACCCCAGCTACTCTTCTTTGGATGGGTGTGGCCAAGAAGGTAGAGTTCCCTCTCCCTGTGGCTCCTGGTCTCCCCTATAGGGGGAAAGGCTGCCAGAATACGTTGCCCTTCCTAGCCCTGGGCTGGAGCATAGAGATATAATGCCAGGCCATCTTGGTGGACAGCCTGAGTCCCAGAGGGGCCATGATGAAATACCACAAAACAAAGACTTAAAAGACTGAAAGGTACTACCTTGTAGTTCTGATGACAAAGTCCAAAACTAAGGAGCCCACTGAACCCTGTCCCCATGAAACCCAAGGGGAAATCCTTCTCACCTTCTTTCTCCAGAACCTGGTGACCCGCCAGCCAGTCATCGCATTCCTCAGCTCGTACAAGTCTCACTCTGTCTTTACAGGAGTTCTCTCTTGTGTGTCTCCTCTGGGTGAGCACCTGCCCCTGTGTTCAATTACCACTTTTATCGGAACACTCGTCAGACTGAATGAGGGCCCATTAGCAATGGCCCCATCTTTAACTTGATCACACCTGTAAAGACCCTGTTTCCCCAAACTGTCATGTTCCACACCATAGTGGGAACATCAGCATGACATTTTTAACTTGAACATATTGATTCAACCTGTGACACCCACTCTTAAATGATGTCCCCACTAAAAGGGTAGGTGCGCTGCCATAGGTGCAGCAGGTCAGGGACGTGGGAGTATAGCTTCACTGAAGAGCATGGTTTCTATGACAACAGGGAAAATCTGAGAAGATCAAGAAACACCCCATCTGGGGCTCACCTGTGGAAGAGACCCTAGGAGAGGCAGGTGCACATCATTGGCATCACCCAGCTCTGGAGCATTTCTCTAGCCAAGGAGGAAAATGAGATGTAGGGATGGTGAATCATGTTGATTAATTTTCCTGAAAAGAAAGTTGGAGAAGTTACCAAAAATAGTGGACACTGGGTTGGAGAGAGAGGCCAGTGGGAAAAGTACTTGTCATACAAGTGGATCCAAATCTCCAGAACCCACACAAAGCCAGAGGAAGTGGTTGCAGGGCCGTAATCTCACCACTTCTAAGGCAAGATGGGAGATGGAGGCAAGAGATAGCCAGAAACTCATGGGCCAGCTACCTGGCATGCACTGAGGTGACAACTAGAGACCCTGTCCCAAACAGTGTAGAAGGTGAGGACACCCAAGGTTGTCCTACGACCAGCATACACGCAGCCTGATATGCACACGCACAAAAGACTTCAGATAACAGAAGTCGTAGTGAGCAGCAATCCAGACGGGATTGCCAGCTCCAAGAAATGTAAGGCCAGAAGCTTAGTGGCGAGCCCGGGGAGGCACAGGCAAGATCAGTTTCTAGAGTTGGGGCCATCTGGGAGGGCTGGGAAAGGTTCCCTGCATGGGCAGCACCCGCTCAGGATAGCTCAGAACAAAAAGTGGTTTTGATTTGTATAAAATGCTGACTGATGACTGAGTACCAAGCTATCTGACTTGGAGGACATGGGTAGGGAGGCTGACTTAGTGAAATCGCACTGGTTTCCTGGGCTGGAACCTTGCTGCACTGGGCACACTCGAGGCTACCTGCTCTCAGGGCAGGCTGGAGCAATGAGCTCCTAACCAAACACAGGCAAACTTACAAACATTCTAAATGGACAGAGAAGTCTCCCACCCACCTGCCTGGCCCAAACAGAAGGGTAAAAGGTCTAACTGGCAGAGAAAACTAAACACAACTGTTAACCAGTAAGAAGCTTATGTAAACCAAATCAATTCCTAGGAAAGAGGCTAAGAAAACCAAGGAGGAAAAATATTGACAGGTATGTTAGAAACTGCACAGAGTGGGGAAAATGAACTTGAAAGGATGAGTTCTTCCCAAACACTAAAAATGAAGTAATGACCAAGCAAACAACAGCAGCATTAAGCTTTACAGGGAAGAGGGAATGCCAGTATCTACAGTTGCTATAATTTATTGTTTAAAATGCTCAAGTCTCAGCAAGAATCATGAGAAATTCAAAGAAAAAAAAAGCATAGTCTACTCCTGGAGGGGTGAGGGGAAGAAGATCACAGAACTGCCTTTGAGGGTGGGTCCAGGTACCGGACTTAGCAAGCAAGGACTTCAAAACACATGGTGTAAGTAGGTTCAACCCATGATTAACCAATTAAAAGAAAATATCAGAACGATGAGTGCTCTAATAGTGACTTCCTCTACTGAGTGAGCATGGGGACAAGAATTCTATTGTGTTTTTGAAGTAAAAATGGAAAATAGTTGAAGTGAGAAATCCACTGTCTAGGTGCTAGATTTGAATGGACTAAATAATCCCACAGAGAGATGGAGCCGAAAAGACAGGGCCATTGCAGTCACTCTCTCCACAGCAGCCATGGCTACCTGCACAAGATCAAGCTGGCCAAGGTCCCAGCTAGATGAGGTGGATGACTTCCAGGACCTGTCTTTCACTGAGGAGCTGTTAATTGTTGATGTGAGAGGAAAAGTCATTCTTTTTTGACACAGTGGCTCAAAACTGGTATGGTTCCCTTGTTCTAGTATATGAATATGAACACCAAGCCCATACACAAATGGGCAGCAATAAATGGTCTTAGTGGGCTGCCAAACTTCTTTTTACAAAGCAAATCTTACTTGGTGCAATCCTCAACTCTAAACTAAATGGTTTCATTTATCAGCCGCAGCAGTCTCTGCTCTTCTCTCCTGTGTTGATGGTTTCCCTTGAGGCTTTATATCTAGCTAAGGTAAAATGTCCAAATTAGAAGTGAGAGAGTGTTGGCTGATGATGGAGGTACTGAGAGGAGCACCAAAAGACTCACTAAGCTATCTGGTGACAGCCATGTCACCAATCAGTCACTAGTGGAGAAAACTGCTCTGCAGCATAAGCAGATGAGACCTACAACTGATCACTGCTTGTTCTTGCTAACCACTCCTGATGTCCATGTACTACTGTTGCAATCATGTGACATTCAGGATCATCTGAGAAAAACTAATATCTTCCATCTTTAAACAGAGTATCCAATTTGTCATCTATTATTCAATTGAAACTGTGTGAGTGTGTGTGTGTGTGTGTGTGTGTCTTGTGTGTGTGTCTATGTGTGTAGTCTGTATGTATGTCTGTCTGCCTGTGTCTGCCTGCAAACATGATCCACCATGCTTGGCTTCTGTGGGGTTTGGGTCATTAACTTTAGGTAATGGTGCTTCAACAGCAAGTCTTCACCGACTGACCTATCTCTCCAGATCCAGAGTCATGTTCTGACTCAGTAAGGATCCTTCAAACCAGCGGCACACACTCAGTGGTGTCTTTCTAGACTGAGAAGAACAATTGTAGGGTGTAAGCCTGCCTGGGAACTGCTGTACCAGCCCCTTCCTGGACTTCATGTGAAAAGCATGGCTCAGTGTTTATTTCTCCCTAGGGTGTGTGTGCTGTATAACCTCTGTACAGGGAATTTTGGAGGAAAAGTGAATGCTTTTTTTTTATTTTTCGGAGTATAAACACAAAGCCTAAGATTCCGCAATCCCCTCGGGGTCATTCACACAATGGCAGGGTTTCGGGGTGGGGGTTGCTGATGAACCAGAATTGGCTGCATGGCCTAGATTCTTTGTGTAGAGATGTTTGTAGGCAAATGTGCCCACCAGGGTATGGAGAATGTCTTATGACTAATGAGAAGATGACATCAGACTTCATCCCTGCCCAAGAGTGTGGGTGAGCGAGCTAGTGAGCGAGCGAGCAGAGATGATGAGGAAAGCCAGGTTGACTGTGACTCATCTGTTGGTCGCTCCCTGCGTGATGGGGAAATGGCTGCTGGGGACAGATAAGAGCGGAGGGTGAGATGATAACAACACCGAGGTGATAATGCTGCGATATTTGTGTTTGTTAGTTGCTGACCTCAGACTGGATGATGACCAGGGGATCATGGGAAATGCTCTCATTGAAAACGGCCTCCTTTAATTTGTTACCCTGTGCTGTCTAGTAAGGGACATTGTTGTCATATTATAAGGTAATTCCATTTAAACTCTTTATGTATGTATGTAGTTTAGAAAGCTTCTATAGTAGTAGGTTTTCACTTTTTTCAAAATAACTTTATTATAATTTATCCCTCTCCATATTCCCTCTTCTATGGTGCCCTCCCAACCTCCTCCCCATTAAACTCTTCCTGTGCCACTATTCCCCTTTAACTTTTTTTATACTGCTTCATTCTATTTCCCTCTTGAAATCCCCCCCTTACTAATTTCCCGACCTCCATGGATATTCCAGATGGAGCACATATATCTGAAGACTCAAGGCTAACATCCTCAAATGAGAGAAAAATATACATCATTTGTCTTTTTGGCTACCTCACTCAGAACGATGGTTTTCAGCTCTATACATTTATTTATATGAGTGTGTACATGTGTATGCATGAGTATGTACATGTGTGTGTATATTTATCTGGGTGTGTGCATGTGCATGTATATGTATATTTGTATGAGTGTGTGCATGTATATGCAGGAGTGCGTACATGTGCATGTGTATGTGTATTTATCTGAGTGTGTGCATGCATATGCATGTGTGTACATGTGCATGTATATGTGTATTTATATGAGTGTGTGCATGTATATGCATGAGTGTGTACATGTGCATGTGTGTTTCTTAACATCTGAATAAGAGCCCATTGCGTAAATGCATCACATTTTTATTATCTATTCATCAGTTGACAGGCATATATCCAGGAATGGGTTAACGCCTTTGGAGTTGTTGCAAATAAGGTCCCATAGAACACCCCCTACAGGCTACTGTCAGTGCTCTTAGTGCTCCAGAACTTAACAGCAAGACCCTAGTGCAGAAGATACCACACACTTGAGCCACAGAACGTGGAGAAATCAGTTTGGAGTCACCTGAAAGTTTCATCCCTACTAGCTAGTGTTCATAGTGCTGGAGCTTGCTATGTACACTGCTGATGGAGAAAAGAAGTCACCAATATTATTCATATGTGAACCTTGTGAGCTAAAATATTGGCTGCCTTGAAAGATATATCCACATACTCAAAAGTGCATGAGTGCCATGAATGCTATGGGAGTAGCCAACCACTTTATGATTGGCTTTAAGGCTATTCCATAAGTTGAAAACCATATCTGGCACCAATACTAGGGCCAAGACCCTGAGACTAGACATGTCATAGGCCCCAGGGGAGACTCTACTACTATTACTCTGCTTAATGGACTCCTTCCTTATACACTCATCCTTGTACCCACAGATTAGTGCATGGTCAATCCTCACCAGAAAAGCTTCTTTTTGCATTAGATGGTGATTAACTTAAGAGATACACAACTCATAAAGATGCAATCATAAGCAATCAAATGCTCACCCCTAAATTGAATACACACACAAACTCACTTTCTCTCTGTCTCTCTGCCTCTCTCTCTCTCTCTCTCTCTCTCTCTCTCTCTCTCTCTCTCTCTGGATCTGGAGCTATGCCTGTGGTCAAACACAAGCAAGTCTTAGTATCTGAGTAATACTCCTATTTCCACTCTGTAAGGCTCCATGGTTGCAGATGTGAGCAGCCATTGGGTGATGAGGACTTGAATTCAGCTCCTCATGATTATGCAGCAAGCATTCTTACCCTCTGAGCTATCTCCTCAGACTTTTGGGAAGGGGCTTAAAATAATGTCACATGACCCTGGAAGAGTCATGAGAAAGTCGTTACTTATTTTTATTTGTGTGTGTTATGTGCGTACCTGCGTGAGAACATGTGTACAAGTGCCCACAAAGGACAGAAGAGAGTGGTGTCAGATCCCCTGGAACTGGAGTTACATGTGGTTATGCGCTGCCTCATATGGGTACTGAGAACAAAATCTAGGTCCTCTGAAAGAACAGTAACCACTTTTAACTGTTGAATCATCTCTACAGCCAAGCGATCATTATTCTTAGTAATAAAACACTAGAATAATATCAGTTCCTTTGCAAGAAAAGAAGAGGCAAGAACACCCACTGTCACTCAGGCATTCAATAGTAGAAGCCCAGCTAGTCTGACAGGGCTTTCAAAGGAAATGAAATCATAAGGGCTGACTGGCAGAAGTGTGACTGTCATTACTCACACTTGACACAATTATTTAAAAAAAAAACCAATAGAATGTATAGGTAAATTATTACATGATGTCATGGAGTTTTTCAGATGGCCGATTATATAGATAATAAACAATGATTTCCTTCTACATGACAGCAATGAGTAATCTGAAAAACAATTTTAGAAGGTATGTCATTTGCAGCAACAACAACAGTATGTTTATGAGACCTAGGGATAATTTAATTAACAATGTTCAAGACACATGAACTCCAACAGAAGATGAGGAGGCGTATGAGGATGAGGATGATCTCTGTTGAATCATCTTGGCACCTGGCAGTTCATGTGATCCTGGGCAACCAATGAGATGGCATCCTGTGAAGCCCAGGAAACTGGAAAGGGCTTTTGACTTGGCATTGCTTCTCAATGCTGTCTCACTTTGAAAGAGACTAGCTGAAGATTGTGTCTAGGTGGGCAGAGCTAAGATTGGGCTAGGTGAAGTCTTGTTTTTGGAGCCATGGCTCCAAGAGACTAAGGAGATAATGCCCTGTGGAAGGGCATGGCCATGGACCTCCAGAAATTGAGAGAAACCAAGAGACCCACTAGGGACCTCATGAGCAGCACCCTACTTAAGGGAGTGGTAGCAGAGCCCCAAAAAGGGTGCATGAGAGACACAGGTGTGACAATTGTTGGCACTGGGGCTGTGCTGATAGACTTCAAGCAGAGATGTGCTAACCAGACGGTAGGTTGCACCAGCCCTGAGGCAGTTAGAATTAGGCAGTCAAGCACCTCGGCACATATATCAAAACCAACTGAAGAGACAGCAGGCGGGAGGCCAAGAAAAGGCTGTGGAAAGGGGTTCCTGCCACAAGCCAGCCCAAGAAGGCTGAGAAAAGGCCTCAGAAGGACTACACCTGCCACAGGTAAGCTTGGGCTGGAACAAGAGGTGTGGCTTAGGATCTGCTCAGAGAAAGTTCAGGAGAACCAGACACTGAAGAATTTGTCTGTCCATGAGCCTGTAGCCACCAAGTGAGAGAGCAAGGGATGAGGTGTGAACACTCGGAGTCTGTGGTGAACGAACTGTGAAGAGACAGTGAGAACAGGTGGGAGTATGGTCCCGTCCCAGGAGAGTGTGGCAAGGCCCAGAGAAACAGAGGAGGCCCTGGCAAGATCTCCATGACAATGCTGACTGACTTAGGAGGCCTCGAGCCCAAGCTAAAGTGAGGAGACGGCTGGTGAGATAGCCAAGTGACCACTGAACGACTGCTATTGTAGTGTCCCTGCAGACAGACAGCTGACCAGTTGCCCTCAAGGATCTGCTCTTGAGGATTGGTATCCTTCTAAAGTTCCTAGGGTTGGTGAGATGGTAGCTGTTAATAATTATTAATAAATAGTTTATAATTTATGCTTGGGGGGAGCAAGATGTTGCATGCTTGTAACCTCAGATTTGACAAGCAGAGGCAGGAGGATCACAAGTTCAAGGTCACCCTCAGTTATACAGTGAGTTTGAGGCCTATTTGGACACAGTGACAAAAAGGAAAACAAACAAAAAAGAATCAGAGAATGAAGAGAAAATGAAATTAGAGGAACAGAAGCCTGTGTCCATGAACAGGAAGCCAGTATTTATGACATCAATTCTCCAAACTGATTCATAGATTGTGAAAGGTTTGATGAAATTTTTAAAATATTCTGCACTGATTACTTTTTGATAACTTGCCAAAAACTAGAGTCAGCTGGGAAAAGGTAATTCTTCAGTTGAGGAATTGACTATGTAAGACTGGCCTACAGGCAGGTCTGTGGGGAATTTTGTTGATTGGTGATTGATGTGATATAACCCAGTTCACTGTGGGTGGTCCTGGGCAGGTGGCTCTGAGTATAAGAAAGCAAACTGAGCAAGCCATGGGTAGAAAGCCACTAAGTAGCATTCTTCCATGTCCTCTGCTTTAGTTCCTTCATCCTGGTTTCTGACCTGAGCTCTTTCCCTAACTTCCATCAATGATGGTATGTGACCTGAAAGTTGTAAGGTGAAATAAATTCATTTTTTTGCACTAAGTTGGTTTTGGTCAGTGTTCTAGCAGAGCAATAGAGAAACAAATTAAGGCAGAAATTTGTATCAGGAGTGGGGTTGTGCTTTGATGGGCTTAACCATGTGGCTTTTATGCCTTGGAATGTTTTGTGGGAGGAAAGTTTTGGAGTCTTGAGGGAAAGTCATTGAGTACCCAGAGCTTAATGAACTGTTATAAGTACATGAAAGATAATGCTGAGTGTGGTGCAGATAGTGGATACCTGGCTTGTGAAGTTTAAGAGGGAAGCAAAGACTTTATCAGGACCATCTGTGTAATAGTTTGGATTAAGAATATGTGGAATTCAAACTCTTGCTCTACTCTGAGGCTAAAGACGCCAGAGACCAGCATCATGAGGTAGAGTGTTCTGGGAAGTATTTCCTTGGGGTCAGCACACTAGAGCTGTGGCCGAGAGGGGGCCAAGGCTGTATCTCAAGCTAGCAACCAAAGTTGGTAATGTATAAGAGACTCTTTCATGATCCTGCTTTTTGGTAACATGGAAGCCACAAAACTGAAGGTGTCTCTGAGAGCAGCTGAGGCTTGGCACCATGAGAAGCCAAGAGAAGCCAATGGAGAAGGCATAGCCTCGGATTCAGTGGCGATCCCAGCATATTGGCGATGCCAGGATTATGGGGGTAACCATCAAGGACTGCAGTTGGTGTAGAGAGGAGCCAGCCTGAGCGTTTCAGACAAGCTGTGGAGGCTCCAGATGCCAGAGCCAGAGAAGCTGCAGTGGAGCTGCATAAGCCTTTTGAAACCCAGAAGACCATAAGGGAGCCCCAGATGTCAGATAGGGGGTACAAGATTTGGAGCTATGCTGATGAGCTCTGGTTTTGCTTTAGTGTGATTGTTTATATGACTTGGTTCTTTCCCTTTGGAGTAAAAAAGCATTTAACATGCTTTATTATTATTTTTTACAAGAACCCACAGTTAAGAAACTTTGAATTTTTTAAAAAAAGAGACTAGAGCTTTTGAAGTACTTGGTTTCTTTAAGACTATGGCAACTTTACAGTTATACCGTGTTTTATATTATGATATTATCATGAGATATTGGGGATAAAGAAGATTACGGTTTAATGGTGATGTGTTTGTGCATCAGGTTGACAAGGCATCAATTGTGCTGATTATTTATTTATTTATTGACAACTTTACAGAAACTGAGACGATGGAACCTCAATTGTGAAAATGCCTCCAGCAGATTTGCCTGCAGGCCAGTTCTTGGGGGCATTTTCTGGATTGATAATTGGTGGTGGAGGACCCACTCTGTTGTGGGTGGTGCCATTCCTAGACAGGTTGTCCTGAGTTGTATCAGAAAGCAAATTGAGCAAGCCACGGGGAGCGAGCCAGTAAACAGGGTTCCTTTGTGACCTCTGCTTCAGTTCCTCCCTCTAGGTTCCTGTTCCTCTAGGCTCCTGCCCTGACTTCCCCAGTAACTGACTATGATGTAGAATTGTAAACCAAATAAATTCTTTCCTCCCCTAAGGTGATTTGGTCAATAGAAAGCCAAAAAAAAAAAAAAAAAGACACAGCAGTAGAAAGCAAACTGAGACACATTCCCATAGTTTTTCTGTTTATAATTTCATATGTGTATGCAAAATTGTATACAGAACACCAAAGAGCTCGAGATCTCGAGGTTGTGGTGAAGGCAGTACCACCAAGAGAACACAGCTGAGCTCACAAAGTAAGGAAAAGGGAGACAACCAGGTACACAGAGATCAAGTCACTAATGGGTCAGAACTGAGCACAGAGACACCTCAAGAAGGTGTTCCACAGTGTTTGCACATCTGTAACAGAATATTTTTATTTATAGTCATTTGTATTAATTAGTACTTAAAAAACACTATAAAATACCTAAATCCTATAACCTAAAACCTATAATCTAAAATCTATAATCTATCTAAAAGCACCTAATACCTAAGAACACTCTAATACCTATCTAAAAACACTTAACTAACATTATTTTAACTTTCTTAAAAGGATATTAATATTCTTAGCGTAGTTCCATGCAGGGTGACTTGGTTTATGGCAAGGTGGTTTGGCCAATAAAAGCAAGCTTAAAGTCCCTTGGGCCAGCCGGGCAGTGGTGGCGCACGCCTTTAATCCCAGCACTTGGGAGGCAGAGGCAGGCGGATCTTTGCGAGTTCGAGGCCAGCCTGGTCTACAAATTGAGTCCAGGACAGCCAGGGATACACAGAGAAACCCTGTCTCGAATAACCAAAAAAAAAAAAAAAAAAAAAAAAAAGTCCCTTGGGCCTTACTTTGCCAGTTCACAAGGCCAATTTAGTTCAACCACCAAATTGCGGCCAGTTTATAAAGTCACTCTGTCAGTTCCGACCGCCAAACTGAGGGCAGCTTTTTCAATCAGCTGACACTCATCTCCATGGTCTCCTTGGCCTGTGCAAACCTCACGGCTAAAAGCCTCTTGAAACGGCTTCTGAACTTCACTCACCTCTCTCACCTTTTTGGCACTCTGGGTCCCAAGACAGATGCCTTCAAGGAACTTTCTCTCTCAGCAGGTTTTATGCTAGGCCTTTGTCTTGGGCTACTGCAGCCTAAATTCTGTTAATGACATACCTTGCTATGCACTTCTTCAGCATGACTTCTCAGTTGGTGAGGGCAGGAGGAAGAGAGAGACCATGTGTTTTCTGGTTTATATATTGCATTATTTTGTGATCCTTGGCAGTCTCGAGGGTCCATGAGATTTCTCAAGATGTCCAGCAGTCCTGTTGCTTCTCACAGCAGCTGACGTCACCTGCAAGGCTTGCCCAGTTTCTTAGCCACACCCCTTCAACAGGGCATACCATCTGGCCACAATTTGACTTTGTCCATGTCATGAGGTTAAAGGAACGTCAAGCTCCTCCTTATGTGCTGCCAGATGCTAATCTGAACTACTACAATTCACTAAAGAGGCCTAACTTCTACCACATATACCCCTTTCTATTGAATAATTAATTTTTCTCTAATATTAATATGTATCTACAATAATAATAATCATAAGAATTACATAAACAATATAAATGAATTGCTTATGCACAATACATAAACAAAATAACCATAACTTTCTATCAATATAGAGACAGTAATATTTACATCTTTTGACAATCAAAATACATTAAAGAAAGATATAAACAAAACAATTTTAAATTCCTACCAATTCAATAAATAGGCCTAACTTCTACCACACACACCTGTGTGGAAAAGAAGAGTGGAGTCTAGGAATGGTGTTTGGGAATCACTCAGTTCCCAGGAGAACTAATCAGATATGGGACTGGAGCTCCCACAGCCTTTGAAAGACATACACAATGCTATCTCCCTAATCATGAGCTATGGAAAAGTTTGTATATAAGACAACTACTAATGAAATGGACCTTGTTGAATTAAGAATTCTATTTTATTCTTCCAGTAATCATTAGACTACATTTGAGTCAGCTTAAAAAAAAAGATTTTATTTCTAAGTGTGTGTGGTGTATGTGTGTTTGTGTGGTGTGTGTGTGTATGATGTGTGTGTGTATCTGTATATGTATATGGTGTGTGTTTGTGTATCTGTATATGTATATGGTGTGTGTGTGTATCTGTATATGTATATGGTGTGTGTGTGTATGATGTGTGTGTGTATCTGTATATGTATATGGTGTGTGTGTGTATGATGTGTGTGTGTATCTGTTTATGTATATGGTGTGTGTGTGTATGATGTGTGTGTATATCTGTATATGTATATGGTGTGTGGTGTGTATGTGTATGATGTGTGTATCTGTATATGTGTATGGTGTGTGGTGTGTGTGTGTATGATGTGTGTGTGTATCTGTTTATGTATATGGTGTGTGTGTGTATGATGTGTGTGTATATCTGTATATGTATATGGTGTGTGGTGTGTATGTGTATGATGTGTATGATGTGTGTATCTGTATATGTGGTGTGTGTGTGTATCTGTATATGTATATGGTGTGTGTGTATCTGTATATGTATATGGTGTGTGTGTGTGTATGATGTGTGTGTATCTGTATATGTATATGGTGTGTGTGTATGATGTGTATCTGTATATGTATATGGTGTGTGTGTATGATGTGTGTGTATATCTGTATATGTATATGGTGTGTGGTGTGTATATGTATGATGTGTGTGTGATGTGTGTATCTGTATATATATGGTGTGTGGTGTGTGTGTATGATGTGTGTATCTGTATATGTATATGGTGTGTGGTGTGTGTGTATGATGTGTGTGATGTGTGTATCTGTATATGTATATGGTGTGTGTGTGTGTGCGTGCGCGCACGTGCACATATGTACTCAAGTCCAGGCATCAGAGGAGGCCAGAATAGGGTGCTGGACCCTCTGGGATGAAGTTACAAGCATTGTCAGTTGCCCACTGTGAATTCTGGGAGGCAAACTCTGGTCCTCTGCAAGAGCAGCACATACTGAATAGTTCAAGTTCATGTTTTCCCACTTTTCACATAAAAGAGGGAGCCAGTGGCATCTGCCCTTCTGAGCGTAGTTTACTGTGCTTGGCGTGGTGCTCTCTGGTCCCATCTATAGCACTTTGCACTCTGGGCTCTTGAATAACACTGGCCAGTCCTCTCCGCTCTCCAATGTCTGGATGCCCTTCATGATCCTGAGAGGGGGCGGCTCCTTGCTCTGTAGCAGCCAAGGCTGAAGCAGACGATTTGTGACGATGACCTCTGTGTGCCTTCTCTATCTGCTAGATATGAGGGATTTTCCAGAAAGGCAGGATTGGGTGGCGCTGTGGCTGAGTGAGCCTTGACTTGGGTAGAATGTCCATGCAGGAGTCTAAGCCTGGCACTATTGTCATGAGGGACTCGTGTCTTATTTCCCAGGCTGAAAACTTAGGGACTTTCCACTTACATAATTCAGGTTAATATCCCATTTCCCTGCAAACAAGTGTAGAAATACCTCATGGGGGCTGCAGTTTGGAGGACTGTCTTAAAGAGCAATTGGAATGAGACAATGAGTCATTAGCTGGACACAGGAAGAGTGTGATGAGAAAGGAAGGAAGAGAGCTACCTACCCAGAGGTTGCTATGGAGAGGAAGGAAGCAAGGGAGGCTAGGAGATGGATCTAGGTCTTTCTCCACTTCTGATTTTCTGGATCACTTGCAGGAGAGGCTCAGCTTCCCCATCTGTAAAATGGGCTATAAGGAGCAGCACCTTCCTTGCTTTCCGAAGCATATTTCCTAGTACACGAAACCCACTTAGAAAACCCAAAGGCAGGCAGAGAAGTCATCTGAGCTCTGACAAGAAATTTGAGTAAGTTGAGATGAAGACATGGCCCAGAGGGGACAAGGACACAGTGGGCACTGCTCTCATCCTCCTCCCGTCCTATGAGTCTCATGACAATGTACTCAAGCAGGGAAAGTGTCTCAGCAACATGAAGCCATCAGGAGTGTGGTGACAAGGTTCAAGCTTCTAGGTGGACTTTGGCAAGCTGTTCACAAGAACCTCACCCTCAGGAGTCCTGCAGGGCAAGGTAATGGGCATAGGGCCCTGTTACTACAGTGGGACATTTGATGGGCTTGTCTGGGCCATCATAGGCTCTTACAGTTTTGCATGCTGGGCTGGGGAGGTGGGGGAGAGTGAATGAGATGGGGACTGTCACTGAGCCTCTGAGATCAGATTCAGTGTGAGCATGTGTGTACATGTGTTGGAACTGAAAATGCAAACACAACAAAAGCAATGGGAAGACAAGGGTGCTGTCCTCCAAGCATGATGTGTCCATTGGCTCCAGAAAATCAGAGCTGTGGTTACCTGAGGGACACCCTCATGAGACTGAGCCCACGTGTGAGCCCACAGAATAAGGTGCACAAGATGGCACTTGAGGAGGACATAGAAACTATGAACAACTGCCAGTAAGGAGTGGAGCATGCTTGGTGGCACAGCTGCCCCAAAGTCACCCATGTTCCTGTAAGTAACCCCACTTAACTCTTTGGCTCATCAAGCCAGGAGGCATGGTGTGGAATGGTTCTTTGGTCTGTTCTGGTGCCCTATCTGGGGTGACTAGACATCTGTTCACATTTTCCCTAGAAAAGCATACATCACATGGGTGGGATCAAAGCTATGCAGAAAGGATAATGTGTTTCTGAAGTTTGAATCATAAAGAGACCCAGAGATGCCCGTGGGGATGCCACCTATCCTCTTGCTTAAATGTCTTCTCCACATTTGTTGGACACTTGCTTTCCTTCCTTTCCAAATCACTGTTCACTAGAATGCTCATCTGTATTCATTCATTTTTTAGGCAGGGTCTCATGGAGCCCAGGCTGGCCTTGAACTCACTGAGGATGACATTGCACTCCTGAGCCTCCCACTACACTTTTTGAGTGCTGAGATTACAATCCTGTGCAACCATGCCTGGTTTCATGTGGTGCTGGGAATAAAACCCAGGGCTTTGTGCCTGCTGGCAGGTGCTCTACCAACTGAGCTCTGTACACACACACACACACACACACACACACACACACACACACACACAGAGGCTGGAGAGATGGCTCAGTGCTTAAGGGCACTTACTACTGGGCAAAATAACCCAAGTTCAGTTCCCAAGTCTGGATTGTTCTGTAAATCTTTGCCCTCATGCTGTGGCTTTAAATGGTGGTGCGGCTACCTCTGAACTTTCTGATTACAGAGTGTGGCATTCGTTGCATGACCTGTGTGTTGAATGCAGGAACGATGTCACTTGTTGATCCTCAAAGGACTTGGAGCCGGCAAGCCCCACTGGGGTTTCTCTTGTCTGGCCACAGGAACCCAAGCCTTCCCAAGCCACTATCTGCCCATTTCCTTATCTCCCTCCTTTGTCCCTATGTCACTGGCCTTGGAATGGGGAAGCGCAAAGAGACCCAGAAATAGCCTCTTCACCTCAGCAGTGTGACGCTTCCCTGTGGCAGCAGCTGAAGACATCTTACACCTTTTCCAACCCTGGCAGGATTGGCTCTTCTGAGTGACACTGCTTCCCCCAGCTCAGACCCGTCTTGCCTCCCCTCTTTTAAACTCTCCAACTATATACTCAATTGATTTTTAAAAATTGTTTATTTTTCCTTATGGGGGAGGCATGTACTTATGAATGCAGTTACCCACAGAGGCCAGAGAGAGCATCAGGCCCCTGGAGTTGGAGTTACAGGCAGTCGTGGGTCCCTTGACATGGGTGCTAGAACTGAACTCAGGTCATCTTGAAGAGCCATCTCTCCAGCCCCTTAATTGGCAATTTGTGTGTGTGTGTGTGTGTGTGTGTGAGAGAGAGAGAGAGAGAGAGAGAGAGAGAGAGAGAGAAGGGGGTATTTGATGTATGCACATATATGTATATATGAGAGTAAGGTACAGCAAGACAAGGTGCCACCATCTTTAATCCTAGCACTTGGGGGCCAGAGGCAGGCAGAACTCTGAGTTCATGCCAGCCTGGTCTACATAGTGAGCTTCAGGACAGCCAATGCTACTTGTCTCAAAAATCGTGTGTGTGACACCATGGGTTAGAAAAAAGAACCTTATATACCACATGGCCAGGAACATATATCGTGGAGAATGGCAGTCCAAGGGGACATATGTATATATGAGGTCATATTTGGGTAGCAGAAATAAGAGCTAGCTTAGATGGGCCAAGATTCCTCAACTCAGGCCTAGGCTTGATTAAAAAAAAATTGTGTGTGTGTGTGTGTGTGTGTGTGTGTGTGTGTGTGTGTGTGTGT
>CAJQZJ010000418.1:7607596-7651889 GCA_907164525.1 Lophiomys imhausi | reverse complement strand
GTGTGTGTGTGTGTGTGTGTGTGTGTGTGTGTGTGTGTGTGTGTGTGAGTGTGTTTCTGTCTACAACTGAGATTAGCTTATAGCCTCACCAGAAAAGCTCCTGGCCCTGGCTGTAGGGTTTTTCCTCCTCAGAGGCCTGCCAGAACATTTTTGCATATTCAGATTCTAACTTTATTAAATCATATCAGGCTTCTTTGTAGTTTCATAGTGAGTAAACTTTTGCACTAACTCCTGGCAACTCTTTCCCCCCATCCCATTCATCAGTTTTACTTTTGTGCCAAACTATTCATGACCCAGTACTGTAGGAGAGGCCATGGGTTCATTAGTGTTTAATGCCAAAGAAAGACACAGACACCTGATTTATTAAGGATTAGAATAATCCAGAATCGTGGATACAAATGCATTACTTCATTGTGTGACTAGGTACATATTCAGAAGTGGCTGTTTTAAATTATCCAGTCAGATATTGGCAAGGAAATACTTCCTCTTCTGATGAATTTGAAAGGTTCTTGCTTCAGCAAATTCCACCTTATCTGAATTTATTTTTTGAGATCAGTCAGAACGGGAGAACCTCAGAAACAATGGTTTATTACCTACAGTTTTGAGTTAGCGAATGTTTATAAGCAAAACAAGCACCTGCTTCCAGAAGCGTAGTGTATACACCACAGACAAACAAACAAACGAAACCCAGCAGGACCCTTTGGTACGCCAGTTAACTCAGTTCTGTTAAGTGCCTTTTGGAAAATATCCTCAGCGTTTAGACAAAGGAGCAACGTACAGAGCATCAAATTCTCTTTTCAGTTGAAGAAACCAACTCCAAAAGGGTTGAGTATTTGTCCAAACTAACCAATACCATACCGATAGTATAAAACAAAACGAAACAAAAATCGACATAAGGTCCTGGCAGTTCCCTTAATGCCACTCCCGGAGCCAATGTATCAATCTTGGCTCTCATTACAAATACCTATTTTTTCCCACACTCGTAATATAGAAAGGAAGTGTATGTATGTATACAAATATTTTTTGCCATGTTTTCTTTCCGACCTTTTGAGATTCAAGAGATGATTCACCTCACTCCAGACAGGCTGCCTTTCTCCAGGGTCCCTAGCATCTATCTGTCAACCTCACCTACTTCAGAAACCTGTTTTCCCTCTCAGTTACACACACCCAAATCTTTCCCACCATGTGTTCTCAAGGCTTTCCAGTCTGTTTCTGCCCTGGTTTCTGCAGACTGGAACAGCTTTCATCCTCCAGGGAGCCAGTCCTGCATCGACTCTGGCTTGAGTCATATCCCAGAGGTGTGTTTAATATGTAAGTAGGTGTTGTCTAGTTGTCCCACTGTCCAAAGGCAACGCCCCCTAAGAGTCTCAAAGTGCAGGATGAAGTTTCCCTTCCTGCTGCTTCATAATCTTCATCCACATGACTGTTGGCCAAGTCAGTTATTCCATGTGTTTATATTTAGTTACATGTGATGAAAATATATTTCCCTGGGTTATCTTCCTCCTTTTTCTTTCTCAAGCTTAAGATGTCTTGTGTCATATAAAATGTTTCCATCTCTGTCACTGTTGCTTGCTCTGTGTGTGTGATCATGGATGTGTGTGTGCACATGTGTGCGTGTGTGCTTGTGGAGGCCAGATGATACCTTCAGGTGTCCTTCCTTAAGTACAGTCCATCTTCTTGCTGAGACAGGGTCTCCCATTGGCCTGAAACTCAGCGAGTAGACTAGGCTGGCCAGTCAGGAAGCCCCTGGGATCCACCTTCCTCCTTCTGCCTCCCCAGTGCTGGCATCAAAAGTGCTCGCCACCTTACTTGGTCTTTTTCCTGTGGCTTCTGGGCCTCGAACTTAGGTCCACATGTTTGCAAAACAGGCATTTTATCCACTGACCCAGCTCTCCAGCCCTGTCTGCTGGTTTGCGTTTTGTTTTGTTTTGTGGTTTCTGGTTTCAATGTTTTACCCAACCCCTAAGATTAAAGACATATTTTAATTTCTCTTAATGTTTTCGTTTTGAGTTTCAGATCTTTAATCCACCTTGGATTTGGAAGGGAGAGTGAAATGTAAAGAAACAACTTAAAAGCCACTGGTCTCATGAGTTCAGTCCCTCTAATTCTCAGTGACCAGGGACAGCATTCTAACTTAAGCTCTGATTCACTTGGTTATATTCCTTATTGTTTTTATTTTATTTTATTTTATTGCTTTGTCTACAGTTATTTAATTTACTGTCAAACGCTCATGCCACTTCTCTTCCATTTCTTGGGATTCAGAATCAGCTCATTCAGGGTACTAAAAATCCTTCTATATCCTTCATTTCCATTTCTCTGAGCTTCAGGATTAGTCTCAGCAAATTGACCCCTGGAGACTTTCTCCTGTGCTGGCCTCAGCCAGGACGGGCAGCCCCAGAAGTCCCCTCCGGCTCTGATGCTGCCCTGGTATCAGGTGGACAAACTCAGGTCATCAGAATGGTTTGCACGTTAAACATTTCCATGGTCCTGTCTAGTAAATTGGCCCTTTTGCCTCTTGCTGCCATGTGGCCCTCCTTCGTTCGTCAAATGGTCCATGTTTGGTCACCATGTACACTGCAACAAATCCGTATCTGAACGGCTTGTGAAACTGTCTTTGTCTGGGATAAATTTCTGTTTGCTGCCCTCCAAACCATTATGTTTCTTCATGAACTCAGGAATTAGGGCATAGAAATACTTCTGGTTTCTCTCTTTCTCCCTCTCCTCCCCTCCCCCTTTTCTCCTAGGTCCTCCTGTCTCTATACCTACCTTTCACCCCCTGTGACTTTTAAGCCTTATTTGGGATTTGTTGTTGCTTTGTTTTGTTGTGAGACAGGGTTTCTCTGTG
This sequence comes from Lophiomys imhausi, assembly GCA_907164525.1. Classification (NCBI taxonomy): domain Eukaryota; kingdom Metazoa; phylum Chordata; class Mammalia; order Rodentia; family Muridae; genus Lophiomys; species Lophiomys imhausi. Next base: position 7,649,044 of record CAJQZJ010000418.1, on the reverse strand, counting down.
TAACACAGCCCTGGCTGTCCTGGACTCACTTTGTAGACCAGGCTGGCCTTGAACTCACAGAAATCCACCTGCCTTTGCCTCCCAAGTGCAGGGATTAAAGGCGTGCGCCACCATGCCAGGTTGTTTTGTTTTATTTTAAGACAGGTTCTCACTGTGTTCCCCAGGCTAGCCCCAATCTTCTAGTCTGAAATAATCCCACCTCAGCCTCTCTAGTAGCTGGTATTGAATGCTCACCAAGGCCCCGGCCCAATCCTTACATGTCAATGCCTTCTTCTCCGCACTCCCCCAGTTTCTTCTATTCTGGACCAGCACTCGAGTTTAATTAGCACTCTGGTTAATTGTGCCCTCACAAAACCAGGCGGGTCCTAGTCAGTTTTCAGTTCTCCTCTCTCCCCACACACTCCCACCTCACAGCCACCTCCCGCCTTAGTCATCTGAGTTTCCGCCTCGCCCTTGCCACCGATGTGTGCTCGCTCATTTTGCTTCTTGCAGTGGACATTCTTTTCTGCCTAACTGCAAGGCCCGCTGGTTTCTCTGTTCTGACTTAGCATGCTGTGTTGTTTGGAATCTGTCTTTCCTGAAAAAAACATGCTAGAATAGCTTTCCTCAGGAAGTGTCTGAAAAATTCCTCCCTGCCTTCATGCAACCAAACACATTGGTTGACCCTTGGACAGCAAGGAAGATTTGTTTTGATTTTTAAAAATTTTTTAAATGTATTATTGTTTCCGTGGGGCAGGGCACACATGCACCACAGCATGTGTGCAGGTCAGAGGATAATTTTCTGGGCTCAGTTCTCTCCACTATGGAATCTAGGACTTGAATTCACCTCATCAGGCTTGCCTGAATACTTTGAACTCCTAAGCCATCCCCCAGTCCCCTCACTGTGTGTTTAGAAATCAGGGTTCCTCCTGAGAAATCGTTTGCCAATATGACCTTTGTCGTATTGCAAGCAGCCTGCTGTGTGTTTCCTTCTGGAAGCTTCTGTAGGATTCCCCTCTGTTCTTGAAAGACTGAATGTTCACATAAGCACATTAATGTGCGCCATGTTATCCTGGAGGACCTTGGTAGTTTGAACTTGGTCTCTGCCCCTTGCTCAGCAGCTCCTCCTAGAGTCAAGTTTCTCCCTCTTGTTTCTTGGTTAGAGGAGAATCATCAACTTTAGATCCAGAGAGCACTTCCAGTGGCATATAGAAACTCTCTCTCGAGAACAGTGCTTAGCTCCACAGGGGGTTATTTTTCTCCTCACATAAAGAGACACCCAGAAACAGGTCTTAGACTGGAGCAGTTACTTCAAAGTGGCAAGAGGGGACCTCATTCTCTTCCTAATGCTCCTTCCTTGCATGTGGCTTCCATCCTTACCTTGTGATCCATAATGGCTGCTGGAGCTCCAACCATCACTTCTGAGATATAGGTTAGAGAAATAAAGAAAAGAAAAAGAAAAAGAAAACACAAAAACCTGACCTCTTCGAACACAAGTCCATGCCTTTCAAGTAGTCGTTGGGAAGGACACATACAGGGCTTCCACTCACATCTTCTTGGACAGCATCTGGTCATGCTGGCCCTGTTGGCCACCTGCATCCCTGGTTCTCTGCCCTCTGCTTGCTCTCTTTTGTAGTTGTTCCCATGGTATTCTGGAGAGGGTCCCTTGTCCATGTCCTCATCTTTACACATCTGCCTCAGGCAGGTGCTCGTGTGTGGTGTCTAGTGTGTGATTCATCCCGTCACTGCACTGATGTTTCCAAAATCTTGGGTTTCCTATCTTCAGACATTTTGGTTTATTTTCATAACAACAACCTGTGTTTAAATGACTCTGAGCTCTGCAGTGACCAAGGGGTGCAGGCTCTGGGATTCAACTTTTCCTGTCCTTGGGCTGTGTCTGGTCATTAAAAGTACGTCAGAGCAGTCTGCACCGGAACAGACATAGGACACAACCTCTCGGGAAACCATGGTTAGAGAGGGTGAGTCCTCAGCCAACGCACCTGGGCTCAGTCCCAGCCTGTCTCCATGGCTATGGCATTATGGACCTGTCACTCCACATCCCTGTACCATTTTCTGTCTGTAAGGATTGTAACAGCTGCCTTGACCAAGATGCAATGATCTCCTCAAAGTGCTCTGCACACTTCCTAGTTGATGGTGGGCATTAAACCTTAATCGGCTGCTAACATGAATTCTCTGTGTGTATTTAATGCTCGGCCCCTGTTCTTTGATGGCACAGCTCTGTTGTCTTTTTTTGTTTTGGTTTTTTGAGACAGGGCTTCTCTGTGTAACCGCCCTGGCTGTCCTGGACTCACTCTGTAGACCAGGCTGGCCTCGAACTCACAGAGATCCACCTGCCTCTGCCTCCGGAGTGCTGGGATTAAAGGTATGGCCACCATGCCCAGCCTCTGTTGTCTTTACACTAGATGATAATTTGTTCTTCATGATTTTAATTGTTGGGGACTGAATATCTATGCCCCCCAAACTCTTATGTTGAAACCACATCCCCAGAGGGAGGGTGCAGGAGATGGGGCCTTTGGGAAGTGACGGATCATGGGAGCAGAGCCCTTACGAGGGGATCAGCGCCCTTGTATTAGAGGTCCCAGGAAAGCTCCCTTAAAGCCCCCACTACAGTGAGAAAGTGAGAAGGCTGCAAGGAAGAGGCCTCATCTGACCTCAGACTTGCGTGTGCTGTGACCTTGGCCTCACCACTTTCCAGAATTTCAAGAAATAAATGTCTGTGGTTTTTTATGAACTGCCCCATCAGTGGTGTTGTGTGACAGCAGTCCTCCCAGATTAAGACACTGCTGCATCGTTTGTTTGTTTTGCATGTTGTCCTTTGCTCAGTGACTCTGTTGACTTTATGAAAGGCATGAGCTTGGGCTGTGAAACCCTTTCACCCCTCTTTGTCTCAGAATCGTGTGGTTACTTTTAAGTGTAGACAACTCAAGGGAGCTGGCGGCAATGGTTTGATGTGATTTAGTACATAATTTTTTGTTAACTTCATGTTTTGGGAGTGGTGTGAGACAGAGGTTTGGGATTTGTGTATGTTGTTCCTATTCAATCATCTTAGCATTTTCAAATGGAATAGTCCATCATTTTACACTGTTTCCAGGTTCTTCTTCCACTTATATAGAGCATTCTGGGGCAAAACAACACTTGTCCAGTCAAGGTGTCCACTGAGTAGATAGGTAGGTGATTGGTAAGTAAGAGACAGGTAAAGATAGATAGACAGATAGATAGATAGACAGACAGACAGTCAGACAGATAGATAGATGATAGATAGATAGACCAGTGCATAGATAGATAGATGATAGATAATAGAGAGTTAGACAAATAGGTAGATAGGTAAGTAGGTAGATAGATACATAGATAGATGATAGAGAGATAGACAGGTAGATAGATAGATAGATGATAGATAATAGAGAGATAGACAAATAGGCAGATAGGTAGATAGATAGATAGATAGATAGATAGATGATAGAGAGATAGACAGGTAGATAGGTAGACAGGTAAATAGATAGATGATAGATTCAGATACATAAATGATACATGAATGGACAGACAGACATAGATAGATGATACAGACACATGGAGGGATAGAAGAATGGATAGAGAGATGTGTGCATACACAGATGGAAGGATGGGTAGATAGATGGAGAATGTATAGATATATAGGTAGTCTGATGCATTGATAGACGGTAGATGAACAGATAAGTGTGCATCTGGACTGAAGCTTCAAATGGCCTTGGTGGAGAGGGGCCACAACAACTGCTCTGCTCCTCTGGTACTTCCCAGGTGAACTTAATAAAACGAGGAAATCCCCAGGCTTCGGAGAAAGGGGAACTGGGAAGCAGAGGGGCCTGTGGGAGAACTGATGGTGAACGAAGCAGAGGCGGGGAGAGCACCAGGCTCTGCATGTGCTGGAGGACAAGGGAGATGGGTGTGTGCAGAGACAGAAACAAGAGCGAGATCTCACCTGGGTGCGCCCAACCATCAGAGGTGTGGGTCTCAGCTCCTCTGCGGGCCTAGCTCAAGTTAAGCCCCAGTGTCACTCTCATCCCAGGGCACTGCACTGTGGTCTGAGGACAGACCTGCTGCCTCAGAGGCCATCAGTCCCATCTCTCCTAGGGTCATGCTTTAGGCCAATGAGGCTTAAGGGAAGGGAACAGTCCCAGGTCACCATGCATCAGGGCCTCTTATCTGGGTTCAGGCCACAGGGCAGCTCTCATCCTAGAAGCCCTTTTGCAGGCCCAGAGGATGCAGTCCATGAGTGAAGGAACATAAGACCTGTGACGTGAGTGTGGCCCAACCCCCAGCCAAGCAGCAACATGGAACCCCAGGACAATGAGGATACCACTTTGCCCATAGATGCAGTCTAACTGTGCAGCCACCTAAAGTCCCAGAATGGGCCAGCAGATGGCGCTGACCCGGGGCCTGCTCTTTGGGGCCCTGATAGTTCTCTGCTGGAGTCAAGGTGTGACAGAGGCCCAAGGTAAGTCTGAAGACCTTTTCCCTTTTCATTTCCCTTTTTAGTGTTGAGTCTGGTGGGAGCCACAGCCATCATATCCCCAGGATCTCCCAGAACACCAGCAGCTCTGGCCACTGTATCCAGCTCTCTCTTTTCCTTCCTCTCCTGTATCCTTCTTTTTGTCCTTCAGGGTTCTCCTAGGTCCCTCTCTGCCTGTTCTCCATGTTTCTGCTCATCCTTGCCTGGTCCTGGAACATTTAGTCCGGTGGTGTCCCTCTCTGCCCATATTGCTCAATATAATCCCCAAGTTCCAACCTCCAATGAACCAACATCTCTCTGCCCCTCCTCCAGACTGTCTACTTCTCTGAGGACGTACTGGTCCCCTAACGCTTGCTCCTAGAAGCTCTGGCCTAAGCATCTTTCCCCACAATAACTCTAGCCCTGTCCTCCACTCAGAGGCCCTATGGGATACTCTATAGAGGCTTCTGAGGCTGGACGACTGTCCCCAGTAACCTCTGGTCTTCCTTCATTACAATGTGGGATCCATATTCTCTTTACCAAGCCCAGGTTTAGAGGACAAGGCTCAGCAGATCAGGACCTTAGAAGAGGGTATGACAGCTACATCCAGGCCCTGCTGTGTCTGTCCTACCAAGTCTGTCCTGCCTCAGACAGAGTACGGGAGCAGACCTGAGCAACACCCTTAGACCATGAGGGCCCAGACAGCACAGGACACACAGTCACAGCTGAGAATCCACTGGAACCTCATACTAATGACAGAAGAGGAGTGTCCCCAACTGGGTCCCCAACACAGCCCAGCTATGCTCAGGGCCCTCAATCTGGTCACCTGGGCCTCAGCGGGAAGCTAGAGAATCCTCCCAGGGCTGGTGTTTAAAAGAGCTGTGAGAACCAGGGCTTCATGGGGCACACCTTTAATCCCAGCACTTGGGAAACAGAGGCAGGAGGATCTCTCTGATTCTGAGGCAACTTGGTCTACATAGCAAGTTTCAGGCAGCCAGAGTTACATAGAAAGACCCTGTCTCCAAAAACAAAACAACAACAAAAGAAAAGAGTTGTGGGACAGGAGTGACAGGGGACAGGTGGAGGGGAAATGGCAACTCCCCTGATTCTCCTCTGCTTCTCCTCGCCAGAAACTGTCCCTCTGCAGACTCTGCGGTGCTACAACGACTACACCAGCCGCATCATCTGCAGCTGGGCCGACACAGAGGATGCCCAGGGGCTCATTAACACAACCCTCTATCGGCAGCTAGAAAAGTGAGTGCCACTGAGCTCATTGGTGTTGCAGCACCAAAACAAGGACCTTGCGGCCACCAACACCCCTCTGCCCCCTGCATCATCAATGATGTGTCACCTTGTATATGTGCTGCGCTGCCGCTATCCCAACACCTGCAGTGGCTGCAGCACCAGGCCTCTCCTGCCCTGAGATCTCTGTCCCTCTCTATCCTCCATTCCTCACCCTCCTCTAAGGAGCTGTTGGCCTGGTGTCTTTGTAGTATTGTAGTATTTCTTGCCTGAGCCCACTCCCCCAGGACTTGGCTATCTCCAAGGGAATCAAACTGCACCTGTCACCCAGAAAGACCCCTGGTCAAAAGGCCAGGATGACCTCCTTTAACTCACCTTCACTTGTCTCCCGGTTACCACATTCACTGAGGTCCCCTGTGTCGCTGACAACTCTTTCTGGCCTGTTTGCTTCCCTTTTCTCTCCTGTCCACTGGAGAGTGTGAGATCTCTAAATGCAGCCCTGGCTTCCTGTCTTTACACAGTCTTTGGAGAGCTAATGAACAGAGACTCTTAAATGAGGATGCCTGACTGTAGCACAGACTTCCCTGCCTGCCACATAAGCGCCTCTCCATGTTTCTATTTAAGTAATCTGTTTCTCTGACTCCAAATGCCATAAGCCAAATTCCACACTTGCTCTGAGGACATTCCTGCATCTGTTTCCACATCTCACTACGCTATTTAGTTGACTAAATGACTAGCTTTAAATGTCTTCTACCTCCTTTCCTGCTCCCCAGTGAACACTGCTAAGTTTATCTCCAAATGAGATGCAGGTCTGACCAACTCGGACATCACCACCATCCAAACCACTTAGAATCACCAGGATGGAGCCATCTCCCTACCCCATCATCCTAATCCTTCAAATCCTGCACCAAAACATGTCTTCCCACCTTCCTTCACTCACAGGTCCCTACATGCTTGCCACTAACAAACATACAACGAAACCTACATTCCTTGCATCCAGACCCAAGACTGTTTTGATTGTAGCATAAAAACCAATACTCAGGGACAAGTCGCTAGGGCCAGGGAAAGGACTGATTGACAGGGCAGATGACCTTTAGCTAGAGGATGACCTTGACCTGTTTATATGACCTTGATTCCATGTAGAGCAAAGTTCACTGTAGACCAAGAATGACATACTGCTCAGCGGTGTGACTGCCAAAATGAGTGGTTTTTTAAGTCAACTAAAACCCTTTGAAGCTAGGGGGCTCTTAGGCTCCCCCTGGGTTGCAGTCAGATTTCTTGTGAGCATTGCATGAGCAAGGAAGGGTCTATCATTAGCTAGATAGGCCCTAGCCTGCACACACACTCCACTCTGTGCATTCCGGCCACAGACCTGGTGACAGCCCCAGGGACTCTGCACTTCTGCAATCAGCCTGGGGCAGAATCTGCCTGCTTTTCCCCATGTCCTTGGAGATTCTGCCCATATCACACATGCGTGAGTGGGTCCATCTGTACACCCCACAGCCAAATCTGGGCTCCTCCTCCTTGCCTTTTTGTTCTAGTCAGCACTGTCTCATGACACATATGTTACTTAGTGACTTAGTATATGCCTGTTCCTATCAGGATGCTCACTGCATGGGCAGGTATGTGTGTATGCGTGTCTCTGTGTGCATGTGTGTATCTGCATGACTGTGTACGTGTCTGTATGTGCGTGCCTGTGTGTGTGCATGTGTGTGTGTCTGTGTGTGCATGCATGTGTGTGTCTGTATGTACAGGTGCATGTGTGTGTGTGTGTGTGTGTGTGTGTATGTGTGTGTGGTGTTCACTGCCAGACATTGACCTTAGGTAAAAGCAGGCATGTAATAGGAACTAATGAATGTTTACTGACAGGGAACAGCCAGTGTCCTGTGACCTCAGTGAGGACCTGTGGTGGTCAGAGTGCCCATCATCCCATCGCTGTGTGCCCAGAAGATGTGTCATCCCCTATACACGATTTTCTGTCGCAGATGAAGATTACTACTCATTCCAACCAGATCGGGACCTGGGCATCCAGCTCATGGTTCCATTGGCCCTGCATGGTGAGGATATGGGGTCCTGCCTAGGCAGTGGGCACAGGAGTGGGTAGGCTACTGGAGGCGGGCTAAGTGAGGGTCTTCTGAGCTTAGGGACTCTGTCCTGGGGTTAGACAGATGTGATATGAGGCCTGTCCTCTTTCCTGGATGCTTCTGCCACCTACCAAGCCCCAAAGCTTCCCTCCAGGAGGAGCTATGCCTGTGACTCCTATAGGACTTTCCAGGTGGTCTCTGTTGTTTTGTCTCATGGCTGAAACACCTTGTCCTATCACTGAGGCTCCAAGTCCCACAGAGGTCCCCCAAAGTACCACCATGGCGCAGGGATGGCCATGAAAGGTCACGCACTTTCCATGCTTCTGACCCAGAGCCAGGCTCCTCACCGCCCTCTCTGGACCCCAGGGGTGTATAGCAAGTCCATAGGGCTCATTGGTCCTTCATGGTCTTAGATGGGGCCAATGATCCTCTGCAAGGTTTCCTTGGGGACTATAGCAGACATGTCATTAGCACTTCAGGAGAAATTGAGGTTCGCATTGTCTTTGTAAGCCTGAGCATATGTCAGGCTCTTAGGGGGACACCATGAATCCTATTTGCCCTCCAACAATGCTAGTCAAGTGACTGTCCGCTGATGTCCGAGTCCCTCCTCCTGGGGCCTCAGAGCTGCATCTGAAAGGTTAGGAGACACACAGGAGCCAGGTTGCCACGTGCAGGGATGGAAGGCAAAGGGCTCTGGCAATCAGGAAGGGCTTCCCAGGAGGAAGGAAGGAGCTCTGCTGCCAAGTCCCTGCTTTTGGGTAGAGCACAGAGCCAGAAGCCATTCTTGCCAGGAAACCACAAGTGCAAAGACTGGCTGCCGAGGCAGGTCTGGAGAGAGTGGACATGCTGGAAAACCCGGGTGTGTTCACTGTATCCCAGAAGCATCAAGCTCAAAAGGCTGGACAAAGGCAGGGACAAATGAGATACAGGCAGTTGGGTCTTAAGCCCTGAAGTAGGGAAAGGAATGGAAGAAGGTAAACTTGCTCCGGTGTGACAAGACAGGGGTGGGAGGTACAGTGAGCTACGGCGAGACAAGAAAAGGGACTTGGCGTTCTGTCTGGGGACAGGAGTCTAAGAAAGTCATCAGGGGGAGGACACTTATGCTGAGCAATGGCACTCAGTGGCAGGCACCTGAACTGAGAGGAGGGTGGGTAGCAGGAGAGGGAGCCGACTGGCTCACAGCGCCCTCTGCTGGGAAGAAGGCCACAGTGCGCAGCAGGGCAGGGGGAGGCCCCACTGTGTTGAATGTCCAAGCCATGTAAGGCAGAATTGCTGTCAACTCTGCAGTTTGCAGGTTCCCGGCCTGAAGCTGCAGAGGAAGGGTCCTTGGGGATCCTGATTATGACCATCAACTGGTGGGATCAGCACTGAATCTGGACCCAAGTGGCACCCAGAAGGCCAGGCTCCTCTCAGCTCCCACAGTGCGCAACCCTCACAAACCCTCTGCTTCCTCCCCTGCAGTGCAGCCGCCCCCTCCCAAGGACATCCGCATCAGCCCCTCTGGGGGTCATTTCCTGCTGGAGTGGAGTGTGCCCCTTGCAGATGCCCAGGTTTCCTGGCTGTCACAAGAGGACATACAGTTTGAGGTGGCTTACAGGCGACTTCAGGACTCCTGGGAGGTAGGACCATGAGCCAACTGTACCTAGCCTTGTGGGATGGCCCATCAGGTTCCTCCTTCAGCTCCCCTGTCTCCACAGGATGCCCCCAGCCTCCACACCAGCAATTCGTGGGTCACTCTCGAGCCAAAGCTGTTCCTACCCAGCAACATGTATGTGGCCCGTGTGCGCACGCGTCTGTCCCCAGGCTCAAGCTTGTCTGGACGGCCCAGCAGATGGAGCCCAGAGGTGCAGTGGGACTCCCAGTCAGGTAATGGAGCCTGTCGGAAGTGTCCCTCTTAGGAACACAGACAGTGGAGATAGTCTAGGCCTGAGGCTCCAGCATCTACCTTACCTTGTCATCAGTGCCTCCCACCAGCCCCTGTCCTCAGTTCTCTATCTGGGCACTCTGTCTCACACACTCTTGGCTGTATGGCCCCACACATGCTCTGCTAATGACAGTGACAGTCACGACTGCAACAGTAACAGCATAGACCCCTTGTGTTAAAAAGCGCTGGGCTGAGTGTAGGGTCACCTGTGTCCCTGTGTTCATCCTAACACTCAACCTTTAGAACTGGCCCCCCTCTCCCAAGGTGAGGCAGATGTACCTGGGTCTGCCCAAGACAAGGACACAGAGCAGGCAGGCTCAGAGCAGAGTTGGGGTGATGTCCGCAGCCAGGTTCTGCTGCCCTCAAAGCCCTCTTCTCTTTGAGTCCCCTAGTGTCCCAACCTAGGGAATAAGTCAGGGTGGAGTGACAGAGGTACGATGTATTCCCACAGGGGACAAGGCTCAGCCTCAGAACTTGCAGTGTTTCTTCGATGGGATCCAGTTCCTCAACTGCTCCTGGCAGGTGTGGACCCAGATGACTGGCTCTGTTTCCTTTGGGCTCTTCTACAGCTCCAGCCCTGGCACTCCGTGAGTGTCCCCTGTCCTTCCTACCCTGCTTCTTCTTATCCCCAGGGCCATACCTCTCTGAGGTCGTCGCCTGATCTGACCCTCCCCTGGCCCTGCTCTCAGCTCAACTATACTTCCCCAGGGAGGAGGAATGCTCCCCGGTGGTGAAGGAGCTACAGGCCGGCCTCTACACTCGGTACCACTGCAGCCTAATGGTGCTCGATGGCAGTGCATACAGCCAGTACACAGTCTCTGTTAAGCCACGGAAACAAGGGAAAGTCATCAAGAGCTTTAGCCACAGTGAGTTTTCCCTGCCTCTGTGTGAGTTCACAGGGGTCCATTGTGTCAGCCCCAATAAACACAGGGACCTCTTTGGCATCTTTGGGTTTGCCACTTTCAAAGATTTGCAGTGATAACATGACTATTCTTGGATTAGGAGTATGGCTCAGTGGGGAGAGCGCCTGATGAACAGGCACGGGGGATTTGGGTTCGAATCTCAGCACCCACATTAAAAATCGCACGTGTTCATATGCACCTGGCTGGAGAAAGGAGGATGGCTGATACTTTCTGATTACTAACCTGGATCCAGGTCCAGTGAGAGACCCTGTCTTACGGGAATAAGACACAGAAAAGGACAAGAGACACCCTTCTCTGGCTTCTGCATGCCTGTGTACAGCACCCACACCCATAGGAAAGCAGATCCATCAGAGAGAGGGAAAAACAGACAGAGAGGTGGGAAGAGACAGGGAGTGGAGAGAAAGGCTATTCTCATGTCTTTCTTCTGTCTTCAAGGAGACAGGGAAGCCACAGCCAGCTTGTAATCCACACCCTGCTGCAGATCACTGTCACCCCTCAAGAGTGGCACTTGACACCTGCTCCCTCCTTCCCTTGTGCTTCCTCTCAGCGGCACACATGCCCCTCCCTTGGACCACCATCCTTCTATAACTGTCCTTTCCCTCTGCAATTTCCAGCCTCCTCCTCCAACTAGTGTTCTCACTTCTCAAATTCTGTTCTCCATTTTACTTTCATGCCAGGGGAAGGAGTGTGTGACAGCAAATGGCTTCCTTACAGATCCATGTCCCACCTTCCCAGCACATGGCAAGGACCCTGATACAAGGCAGTCTTTCCATCCAACCAGTAATGCAGGTCATCTTCTGTAGTCAATCTCTTTGTCACCTGGGTTCATATCCAGCATTTTCTTCTCGGGGTCCTCCTACCAGGAAAAGGGATTCCTCTGATTCAGGAGACCCCACCATGTATTATGGTCATCCACATTATTTTGGTAGAAGCCTTATGACATCATAAGTTATGAATCCTTTGTTTTGATGGAGAGAGGTAATGGGAATTAGTTTTCTTTAGTGAATTAGTAAGGACTGTTAAGGGGCATGCAGATCAGCCTGGCATTTGGCAGCATCTGGACCTTTTCAAAGTCTGGGAAACAGAGGAAGGGCTTCTCAAAGTGGCCATACTTTGAAAGACTCTAGCTGAAGCTTTCGGCTACTGAACATTTGCCAAGACTTGGGGCCAAAGTGGGCAGAGCCCAGACTTGATTGGGGCAATGTGAGGTCTACAGACAATGCCCAGTGAAGCAGCCTGTTTGCAAAGCCACAGAAGCTCCAGGGACCGACAGTTACTATGAGAGAACCCAAGAGCCCACAAGACCATGAAAGACTGCAAGACCATGCCTTATTTAAGCCAGAGAGCTCCGTGTGAAGGAGTCCCACCAGAGAAGAGAGAGATGGCACCACCACAAGACCAAAGAGCCATGTGAAGAGAAGGCCTCGTGAGAAAAGAGAAACATAGGTGTGAAGCCAGTTGCTTTCACTGAGGTCTTGCTGACAGAAAAAGCCTCAGAAAGGAGGCTGGTCACAAACCAGTCAAAGGCCATGAAAAGCCACAGAGACGATGAGCAGCGGGAGTGGACGGACCTAAGGTACGCTAATGAGGCACCAGGAGGCAAGCGGAGTTTGGAGACCTCAGCATGGACCTCAAAAACAGGCCAGATGGGTAACCCCTGTCATGTGAGGCTGTGGCAAGACTTTAAAGTAAAAGACCAGGCCAGCCTAGGCCGTGGGCAGCACAGCATCTACGCCAGGTATGAACAGGTGAGGCAAGTTGGCCTCAGGAACTGGCAGACAGTGGCAACACTAGGCCCAGAGGAAGCTGAGTCAAGCTGAAGATAAGACTGCCATGGCTGCCAGAGCCAGACTGTGACTGGTGTTGGAGGTGTGCCAACAGACGGAAGGCTGACCAAGTTGTCCACACGGAGCTGTGCTAGACAATCCGAGTATCCTTTCAAGATGGTTAAAGTAAGATTGTTGAGGTGTTCTTAGGTATTAGGTTCTAGGTATTATAGGTGTTTTGTAGGTATTAATAAATATAGATTAATAAAATTTTTGGTTACAGAGAGAGAGAGGCCCATGGTGACTGAGTGACTTACTTTAAATTGCTCACCTCTCTCAGAATGTAAATCAGGGCTACATGAGAAAGCCTCAATACATGTCCATGTCTCAGCTTGTGGTCTGCTGGCCAAGTGGGCAGCGCTGTCATAAAAGTTCTCTAACTTTCAGTTTGGCGGTAGTGTTCTGGGGAGATGGTCATCCTGGTGTGTCTGAAGGCCTAATACTGCCAGTGTGGGGGAGGCTTTTAGAATAGCAAGGACTTGCTAGCCCATCCTGGATTCAGGCAACTCCCAGGGTCACTGATGCAGCACAGAGGAGTGGCTGACACAGGACAATGGAGACACAAGCTCTCCACTACCCAGTCTTTATCTCCTGGGGCTCAGTTTCGCCATCGGTAAAATGGGGAAGTTAGAGCACCTCTCAGGGGAAGGGGAAGATCAGAGTGAGGGAGTTTCCACAAAGTGAGAGTGTTGTCTGGGATGTGGAACAGTCCATGGCCTAGACGGGGAGCCACTGGTTACTTTTTTTAGTTCGGCACCAGCAGGAAAGCACCGAGCTGTGGGACACTTCACCACCTAGGCTTATCTCGGCCGCTCCCCCAGGGACCAGCTTGGGATAATGCTGTGATGCAGTAATGCTGGGAATTTGTCTTAGTTACTTTTTTATTGTTGTGATGAGACATCATGACCAAGGCAACTTAAAGAAGAGAGTTTATTTTGGGATTATGGTTCAAAGGGTTAGAGTTCATGATGCAGAGCAGCGTCAGCAGGCATCAGGGGCAGGAGGCTGGAGCAGCAGCTGAGAGCTCACATCTTTTTGTTTGTTTGGTTGGTTAGTTGATTGGTTAGTTGGTTGGTTGATTGGTTTTTTTTTTTTTGAGACAGTTTCTCTGTGTAGGCCTGGCTGTCCTGGAACTTCCTTTGTACACCAGTCTGGCCTCAAACTCATATAGATCATAAAGATCTGCCTGCCTTTGCCTCCTGGGCTCCAAGGCTAAAGGTGTGTGCCACCATTCTCACATCTTGAACCATGAGCCAGATGCAGAGTACAACTAAACATCCTGCCTCCCTGTGCACCACCAGTGACACACCTCCTCCAACAAGGCCACATATCCTAATCCTTCCCAAACAGTTCCACCAACTGGGGACCAAGTATTCCAACATATGAATCCACAGATCATTATTATTCAAACCACCACAGAGTTCAAAGCAGACAAAGTGACTGGGGGTTGGGGATACTGATCCAGGAAGGAGAGTACCTGTGACCAGCTTGGACAATGGGGAACACTCTGCTCGAGGGAGGATACCATGACATTCCCTGAAATTATCTTCCCTCCAGTCCAGATGCACCCTCCAACCATCAATGTGACCAGGAGCAGTGACAGCTACAACCTGCGTTGGGAAACTGAGAAAATGTCCTACCCTCATATAGAACACATGTTCCAGGTCCAGTACAAGAGGAAAATGGACAGCTGGGAGGTAAGGTCTAGGAACCAGGGGAAGAAGTTATTATGGACAGGGAGGAAAGGAAGGAGAGGACACCCTAGGGAATCCTACTTGCCAGGAGCCTGACCTCTGTGCCTTACGACCCACATGGTCAATAGGTGACAGTCCATTTCTTCATTAAGGATTCAGGCTCAGAGGTGACATGACATGGTTCCGTGGCCAGTGCTGCCCTTGAGCTGAGGGGCAGACTGTCAGAGTTGGGCAGCAGAGGTACCTGGAACAAGCGTTTCACAGATCACCAAGGCCTGGGTGTATTTCCTTCCAGGAACCGAGCTGACCCAACAGTGTGGCTGCTGAGGGCCAAGCTGAGGTTATGTCCTTCCCAGCACACATCCCATATGCAGAAGCCTGGCACCTAGATGCAGACTCTGGGGCTCCACAGAGCCCAAGGCAAGACCATTTGGCCAGGACTCTAACTTCAGAGAGGAAATGGGGAAACTGAGGCCTGAGAGTGGGTCAGCAGAGAGTCCGGAGAATGCTAGAAAACTAGCTTGATGTTCCTGGGTCAGACAGAATCTAGACCAAGGCAGCAACCAGACAAATTGGGAAGTGGAGAAAGTCTGGGCTTGGGCCTGGATGTAGCTGTCAGTGCTGGATGAGGTGGTATCTGGGGACACCACAGTGGTCAGTTACAGTGTTGTAGGCTCTGTACTGGGGTCCTGTACTGGACTAGAGGTTCTGTGGATCTGAAAGTGGCTGCAAGAAGGGCAGCTGGAGCCATGAACCTGGGTAGCAGCTGAGCTCCACCACATCTGCCACCACAGGGCAGCAAGACAGAGACCCTAGAACGTGCCCATAGCATGCCCCTGCCACTGCTGGAGCCCGCCACCACATATTTGGCCAGGGTGAGGGTCAAGCCCATCGCTGACTACTATGGAATCTGGAGTGAGTGGAGCAAAGAGCACACCTGGACCACTGACTGGGGTATGTTTCTTGGCCACCACTACACTCCTGGGACAGCCCACTGCCCAGGGCAAGGGAGGCTCTAGACACCTCTATCCTGGCCTCCCTATCCCTGTGTGTGAACATGGGGAATGGCACTTGGTGTATAAAACACACTGTAAGTGAGGAGTTGGGAGACGAGAGGATCTGTCTCACTGTTGCTCCTCCTCTGAGTTGGGGCTTAGGCCTCTATTTATAGGGCACTTGGCTTTCTTAGCCTTTGTGGAAGCCATGATTGATCAACCTGGGTTTCTTGTTACCTTGGCTGCAAAGCTGTACTAGCTACATGCACACATGAGTGCCTGGGGTTGTCCTATCCATTCCCTTTTCCTTGGCCCTTGCTTAATCCTCAATTCCCCATGGGCACATACTGTGCAAGGCAAGATCTGGAGAAGTTAAAAGAGGTCATGGGGTTGAGGATGGTATAAAGCATTCCACATCATCATCCTTGTGGCAGGGGCGAGTTCCAGAGTGGCAGCCAGTAAGACAGAAGAGCTAGAACCATGAACTCAGGAGATGGGGAGGGGACCTACAGGGCCCAGGTCAAGAGGGCTAGTGTGCTGCCAGAGGGGCTTTCTGCTGGCCCACCTTCCCACCTTCCCTGACCCTCAGGTCATATCCCATGCTGCCTCCTTGAAGAAACCTCCTCAGTTGCTAAGCTCAGTCAGCACCTCCCCCCCCCCCATACTTGCTGCTGCTGCTTAGGGCAGAACTTTCCCATACCAAGCTCTGGATTCAGAACCTGAGTTCTTCCCAGGTATTCGGACTCTCTCACAGAGGGCCTGGGGGACACTAGCCTCCTCCCCTGGCCTGCTTCCTGTGCCTCCCACCTAATTCTCCTTCTCCTTCTTTTTGAACAAGTGATGCCTACGGTGGGGATAGTCCTCATCCTGGTCTTCCTCATCTTGACCTTGCTCCTGGCCCTCCGCTTTGGCTGTGTCTATGGATACAGGTAAGCACCGTCTGTGGACAGAGACAAGTAGAAACTGGGCTCCAGGGTCACGGGGATGACACAGCCTGGCACACTATCATCCCCACCCCGCCACTCATCCCCTGGCTTCTGTTTTCCCTCTGTACATGGGCACAGGAGTAGCTGGCCCGGAGGTCTCTGTAACCTCTAATACATACATCCCTGCCCTCCTGCTGTCTTCCAGGCTGTACAGGAAGTGGAAGGAGAAAATCCCCAACCCCAGCAAGAGCCTCCTGTTCCAGGTAGGAGGCAGGCCCTGATGCTGGCTCCCTGTCCCATTACTGTCACAGTGGAGAAGGGTGTGAAAAGCTGGGAAGCTGGGCTAGCAGGAAGTGGGTCT
This sequence comes from Lophiomys imhausi, assembly GCA_907164525.1. NCBI lineage: Eukaryota > Metazoa > Chordata > Mammalia > Rodentia > Muridae > Lophiomys > Lophiomys imhausi. The sequence continues at coordinate 7,632,604 of CAJQZJ010000418.1, read as the reverse complement.
CTGGGATTCCGTGGGTACCCTGAGGAGCAGGAGTCTCACAAATTGCCCTGAGTTCTGTCTGGAGGCACAGACAGAACTAAGGGAATTCCCCATGTAGGATGGCTGAGGAGGGACTGCTCCTGGGGGTAGCCAGGGGGCTGAGGGCCTCCAGGATAGGACTTGGATCTAGCACAACAAGACGCCTCTGAGCTGGTGGGAGAGCCAGCTGCAGCAAGGATTTCACCAGAAGGTCATATACTGATATCAAGGATGGAAGTATGTGGCTGTCAGCTTCCATGAGACAATGGCCATGGGTAGACACCAGTGCCATGGGAGAAGAAGATGTGGGGAACAGAGTGGCCTCTCCTTCTTGGGAGCTTGATATCTGAGGGAAGTCACTGCCCTTCAGATTTCTCTCTATTTCTTGGAGTCAGAGGCCTGAGCTGGGCCCTGCCATGGGGACATTCTTCTCATGTATAGAGCTCATGGAAGACACCATTCACACATGCTGTCTCCACTGCCCCCTCCTTCCTGAGATGTTACATTCACAGGCACAAATGCTTTCCCCCTTCTAGGATGGAGGTAAAGGACTCTGGACTTCCGGAAGCATGGCAACCTTCTCCACTAAGAACCCTACGCCCCAGGGACCACAGAGCAACCTTTTCACTGAGCTTCAGGGGTGAGTAGTTGCGCTCTGACCCTTGGGGAGCCTGTGAGAGGGAACCTCTCTGTTGTGCACCTCAAGCTAGCCTGTGGGTCTCTGAAGAGACTGTAGGAGATGATGCCCACTATAGCAAGTAGCACTCCAGGTAGACATGAGAAAGATCTTCCTGACTCCCAGGTTAGGGTGAGACAGACAAGAGACCAGAGGCAGCATGGGAAACCTCTCTTTGCCAGGCTACCCAGGTAAGCCTTGCACCACCATGGCCTCATGGGTGGCTGAATGTGCATACCTGCAGGACTTCGGCCTGGGAAGGGAGGGCTAAGTCCATCTGTCAGGGAGTCAGTGGGCCCGTATGGTACACAGGCAAGTGTGAACCTGACCCTGAAGGTAGTGGGCTGCAAGGAGCACAAGATGAGGGTGAAAGCTAGGATGGTGGTTTGAGCTGAACTCTGGGTACATGATCTTTTGGGACACTGGACATATGCCCATGTCATTCACAGGGTTCCATGCCTTAGTGCTCTCTGTGAGGTCTGGGCAGGGAGGGGCAGTGGTGGCAGGCCTTCTAGAGAGCTCTACCGGCTCTGGATATATACTAGGTTCCTCACCTCTGCCTCTTGTCCCCACAGCATGTCATATACCTATTTGGAGGACAATGAAGTGTCACCTCTCACCATAGAGGACCCTAACATTATCCAAGATCCACCACATGGGCCTGACACAACCCCAGCTGCCTCATCCGAATCCATGGATCAGCCTTCTGATGCTCAAGTAGACCCACCAAGCACTTCTGGAAGAACTGAGAAGCGGATACCCAGCTTTGACTTCAACGGTCCCTATCTGGGACCTCCCCAATCCCACTCCCTGCCTGATCTCCCAGGCCAGCTGGTTTCCCCCCAAATGGGTGGGAGCCTGAAGCCAGCACTGCCAGGCTCCTTGGAGTACCTGTGTCTGCCCCCTGGGGGACAAGTTCAGCTGGTCCCACTGTCCCAGGCGATGGAGCCGAGCCTGGCTGAGGATGTGGAGAGTGGATCCAGCCTGGAGACCATGGAGAGCCCTTCCATGGAACCAAGGGAGAGCCCTGCAGTTGAGCTGAGGGTGGAAGGACAGGAGCCAAAGGACAACCCAGTGACTCTGCCCATAACCTCTGCAGACCCTGAGGACACTGTGGTGACCTCAGATTATGTTGCTCCTGCAGATCTGGTGCTCACTGTGCCCACAGGGCCCCTGTCTACCTCTCTGGGTCCCTCATTGAGCTGGGTCCCCTCAGCTCAAATGCCCAGTCTCTGTCTCAAGCTGCCCGGGGTCCCTCTTGGAAGCCCAGCTCTTGGGCCACCGGAGTTTGAGGACTATGTGGAGCTCCCTCCAAGCATGAGCCTGACCCCCAAGTCCCCTCTGAGCAATCCTGCTCCTCCTGCACCAAGCAGCCCCACAGTGAGCCCAGGAGAGCACAGGGAGGAGGTTACTCCAGTATCCCCACATCCTGAAGGCCTCCTTGTTCTTCAGCAGGTGGGGGACTACTGCTTCCTCCCTGGCCTGTGGGCTGGTCCCCTCTCACCACACAGCAAACCACCTTCTCCAGGTCTGTGTCCTGAGATTGGGGACCTAGACCATGACTTGTCTGTCAAGAAGCTTCCCTGCCAGCCCATGCCCCAGGTGCCAGCCATTCAGTTTTTCAAGTCCCTGAAGCATCAGGACTACCTGGCACTGCCCCCTTGGGACAGCAGCCAGCCTGGGAAGGTATGCTGAGTTCACCTCCTCCCATTCTCACCAGCAGTCCACACCTCCTGCAGACCTCGGAACCTTCCCTTTGCTGAGATGCAAGCTCTTCCTTGCTCTCAGCCATCCCCCATCTGTGCTCTCCTTCCCTTCTCTTTCCTCTTCTCCCTCCTCTTCCCCTCCTTCCCCCCTCTCCCTTTCCCCTCTCTCCTTCTCCTTCCCTTTTCCCCTCCTTTCCTTCCTCTTCCTCCCTCCCTATCTTCTCCTCCTCCTTCTCTCTCTCCCTCTCTCAGTCTGTTTAGAGTTTCAGAACTGCTGTGGGCTACTTGTCCTGCTCATCCACCAATAACAGCATAGTTCTGACTCAGTGTGGAAGGTGGGGGGCTCAGGTGGGCACCTTGGGGGTCAGACTTTGAAATTTGGGGGACTCATGTCACTACAAGAATAGGCATGGTCCTCTATGGCTGTCCAAAGCTCCTTGGGAGCCCTGAGGGTCCTTGCAGAGGGGACTGGGGACCCTCATTATATAGGAAAATCACTTATGTGGGCGATGCTGGCTGATGGCTACAGTTATGGCCAAGCTGGAGGAATGAGAAGCAGTGGGGAAGGCTAGGCGTCTAGAGTTCATGGTGTCAGCTGCAGAAAAGCCAGGGGTGGATCCCTAAAGGACAAGAAGGCAGTGATCACACAGGACAGCACATCCAGGGACTTAGTCTAGACATCCAAGCTGCTCTCCCTCCAGAATGCCTGGATGCCTGCAGCTCCCACTGGGCTTAGATGAGGGCCACTGTGGGCCTGTGGTCCTTGGAAATCACTGCCTTCTTGACAGTCCGAGCACAATGGCATTATCTCATTCCATTCTCACTTGCAAGGTTTGCTCATGGTCAAGTTTGCACATGGCTTTTGTATGTGTCTTGAGTATTGGTTTTTTGGTTGCTGGGGGAGGTGGAGCCTAGCTCATGAACAATTTTGTCCCTCAGAGTGTCATCTTTTTTGGATGAGACTGTACAGCTCTTTCACACAGCCTTTTGTGGGGTGCACGCTTCTCACCTGAATGTGCTGTCTCCTGGTTCTGTGCAGGAGGCACAGTTGGGCCCTCGGCACTTACATGGCTGCATTGCCGTAAGAAGGATTGAGCTGAACCCCTCTTTGGGGCCATATTTGCAGCGGCCTTTGGAGCAAATGTACATGTACCTTCGTTTATATTGTTTGTGGGTTTTAATTTTTTTCATCATCATTATTTTTAATCTAAAGCCTTAAACAGGAGGCTTTAACTTTTCTAGGACACATGTTTATTAACACGTCCTTATACATCCCATGGACCTGGAGCCAGGGGACATCGCATCATTTCTTTACCCATCTACTTTCTATCCCTGCATCTGAAAGGCACTTCCGGGATCCATAAAGCCCTGAACTGGAGCAGGGTCTGTCCCAGCATCCCATCTTGTGGTGCGGCTCAGCCCCAGCACACACCTTTAATCCAAGAGCTAAATAAAGTCAACCATAGGTCAAGAAGTGGAGCAAGCAACCAGTTGAGAGGGAGTGAACATAAATAAATAGAAAGGAGGGATATTGAGGAGGAGGATATTTAAGACAGCTTGGAAAAGGAGAAAGGGATTTTTCATTCTGGGACATCCACTGGGATTTTGTTTTGTTTTGTTCTTTAAACAACAGGCAACCACGGCTCTTCATTTTTATTTTGCATGGCAGGCAGAGCAAGAGTTCCTTGGTCCCTATTCATTGCAGCAAAGAAAACCACTAACATCTTGAACATTTTTCAGTGGCAATGTTCACAACTTCCTGTCAGTACAGTCTAAATTTCCTTCTAGGGAAACATGCAAGTATGCCCTCCATGTATTAAAATATGAACTTCAAAATGCCTTGCATTAAAAGGGAACATTGTAATAAAATATTTGTAACATAGCACAAAACAAGGCCATGTGTATGTATGTTTATGGGTGTGAGTTTATGTTTGTGTGTGTATATGTTTGTGTGTGTATGTATGTGTGTGTGCATGTATATGTATATGTGTGTGTTTACATATGTGTGTGTATGTGTATGTGTGTGTGTGTGTGCGCGCGCACGCGTGTGTATGTAAATGTGCGTGTGTGTACTGAGATCCTGGCTGTGGTTCACAGGATGAGAAATTCCAGGAGGGAAGAAGGGGGAGGAGGAAGCTGTTTGTCATCGGGAACTCAGGTTTAACTGGGTATCTCATACTTTACTTACAAGAATGGAAAGAGATAGGCCAAATTGACCATGGAAAAAGGAGGAGTGATAGAGTTAATTCTTACCAGGCCCACTCAAGTGACTCCTGGAGCCACCACCTCTGTCAAGCCTGTTTTTGTACCTGAGAGGGGTATAGGGTGGAGAAAACAAGGCAGGAGCTGGTCCAGGCTGATTTGTGCAGGCATGAGATGTGGCAGAGATTGTATGCACAGCTGAGTACCAGAAGGCAGAGGCCAGATCCTCTAGGAATGTGGGGACATGACATGGGAAATGGGAGCAGAAAACAGGTGGGGTACAATGATGGTGGCTTCAATGGGTCCTGGTAAGAGGGCTCGGTGCTAGGAGGCCCCAACAGACATGGGCTGAGGAGGGCAGAGAAATGTTTAGTGGTTGTCACAAATAAAGAGTTACCATAATTCAGTAAGGACTCATAGAAAAATAAACAAAGCTAATCAAAAGTCTATCCTCACTAGTAATTAGGTATATTGCAGTTATGATTGGATACATTTTTTATTCACCAGATTGGCAAATGTTGGGGTGGAAAATCTCAATATCCAGAATTGAGAGAGGCATGAGATATAATATTCCTGTACTACTTTTTAATGGACTTTATTTCTTAGAGTGGTAGCCCTCCCACACACACCAACAGTCTGCACAATATTATCTGGTTCCTTTGAGTTGCTGTAACAAACATAGATCAAGGGGCTTAGGGGCAGCAGAATCATGTTTCTCGTAATTCTGGAGACTGGGAAAACCACAGTGAAAGGACATCAGAATCAAATGCGGCAACAGATGCCTGTAATCTCAGCACTCAAGGGGGCTGAAGCAGGAGAGTTGCCAAGAGTTTGAGGCCTGCCTGAATTACATAGTGAATTCAAGACCAACCAGAGGTACATAATGAGTTCCAACCAAGCCTGGACTGCATAGCAAGACCCTCCATAAATGAAGAAAAGACGTGTGAGACTCGGTTCCTGGCAAGAGCCCCTTTCTCCCAGGCAGTTCCTGTCACTGTTTCCTCTCATGTCAGGAGTCAGAGGTTCTCTTCGGGTCTCCTTTGTAAGGGCACCAATCCTTGCTGACAGAACTGAGACTTCATGACCTCATTACCCTGTGAAAGACCTCATCTGATGCCACCATGGGGGTTAGGATTTCAATAGTGTGCTCTGGGAGGACATAAAGCATGGTATCAGTGGCACATTTGGTAAGTATACATGGATACACCACTGCCTCCCAAAGTCAGAGGTTGACTTTGGAGTGTACACTTGGCGTCTCACATTCTGTGGACTTGGACAAATGCAAAGAAGCCTGTGCTCACCACTACAGTGTCACACAGCTGGTTCACAGCTGGCAGGGTCCTCGGCCCTCTGCTAGTTCATTCCTCCAGCTGCTGCACCATTTGCTGTCTCCACAGTCTCAGAATGGAAGCACTCGGGATTCTGAAAGTGCTGTCCCCAGACCAGCGTCATAGGCATTAGTGGAAATGAGGTTGTGGATGCCACCTCCCAGTACATCCCCACCCACGGAACCAATGGCTGTTTTGCCCACTCTGGGTTTGATTCTGAGGCAGTGGGGTTCACCAACCCTGTGCTTCACAGCCTTCCTCTGGAAACATGGAAAATCCTGAGAAGGAGCAAGGACATCATGGCAGGTGGAAGAGTCTCAGTGGAAGCAGGTGGGGAGCCTGCTGTCACATCACCAGGCTGTTCTAGAACTTACAATGGCTTCACTGCTCTAAAAGGAGTAATCCTCCACCTGTCTGTGTCACAAGCTGAGGTAAGGTTTCAGGAGGTATTAACCTGAGCTCTACCCCTATCCTGGAGACTAGGGCTTGGCCTGAGGAGGAAGTGGCTAGGCTCCAGTGCTGGGTGACACTAGTCTCCCACCTGACTCAGGACAAAGAAGCCCTGGGATGTGAGGATGCTGGGACCACCTCCTCCCAAGGTGCTCCTAAGCTCACAACAGAGCTGCTGGGCACGGGAGGGGCAGGACTGTCCAGAGTGAACCTGGAGGGCTGGCTCAAGCTTGATATCACCCCTAAACTCTGATGGCATAGGGGCTGAGGCTCCAGACAGCATGGGACAGAGACTGGGGTTCAGTCTGAGGGGAACCACAGACAGGGGGCCAGGGAGACAAAAGAAGCAACCCCTGTGAGCAGGGTGATCACCAGATCTGTGCTGGTGTTATAAAAGCTATGAGCAGGTCTCAGAGTCCCCAGAGCTCATGGGCAAAGCCAGGACCTCTCCCTATCACCTGCTGGACCCTCCCAGCAGGTGTCCTCAGGAGGGCATTCTGTCCTACCCACTCCTTCCTTCTCTGTTTCCAGCTTCTTCTGGATTAGGGTCCTCACCTCTCAGGTGTACAGGTCCTTCTTGTACTGGACCCAGAACATGTGTCTGTCCAATATTTCCATTGTTCCCCATATAGGCTGCAGCTGCCTCTGTCCTTGGTGACAGTGAGGGTGGGAGGGGGATAGGGACTGGAAGAAGGGTGATTTTGGAAGTCATCATGATATCCTCCCTCCAGTGGAATGGTCCAGATTCTCTTTCCAGCCAAGATCACTCCACCTCCCACTCCTCTTGAGGGCTTTTGGTCCCAAATTCTAGAGTTAGTCCAGAGTTCCGAATGAGCAGCACCCTCCCCCAGTGGTCACTAAAAAGCACTACTCTCTGATTAGTGGGCATGAGGGAAAGCTGCCTGGTCACCTCTACCACTGCTTTCTGGAAGACAAAAGAAGCCATCATTGGCTCTAAGGCCACCTGGGTGACACATCATCCCATTAAAGGCACATTTTTAAGGTCTTTCCCTCCCAGGCTCTGCCTTGTAATATTTTTGTGGCTGCCTATGTGGGTTTGTTGGCCTGATACAGGCTGTGCCCTCCGGGGACTAGGCCCTATGCCACCCACCCATCTCCAAAGGGCCAGAAACCCTTGGTAACATCAGAGCATAAGGCCATGGTGACAGATTCCCTTGCCCTTGGGGTGTTCAATGTAGAATGGATTTTATATATATATATATAATTACTAAGTCAGTAGTAGTTTCTTAAGGTTCACAAATGTCATTTTGGGAGTTTTTGTTGAAACTGAGGAAAATGGGGGTGGGAGGTGGGGGAGGAAGCTATTAACATTTGAACACAAGCATCTTCCATATAAACCCCAACAGCTCAATGCATAGCAAGGACAAAATAATGATGCTGGGAACTCATTTGCTCCTTTTTATTTCCTTGTGTGTGTGTGTGCATGTGCTCATGTGTAGGTGCATGTATTCAGCATTCATGTGGAGGCCAGAGATTCACGGGTATCTTCCTTGATTACTCTCCAACTTACTTTTTGAGACAGGAACTCTCCCAGAGCTTACTGACTTGGCCAGACTGTTTGGCCAGTGAGCTCCAGGTTCCCCTCCTCTGTGTGCCCAGCCACATGGTGTGAGGTACTACCACTGGCTTCCCAATCTTGGATACTGTTTGTTTTAAAAAATTACTGCGCTGTATGAAATGATCCAATCCAGGTCAAATTAAGTTATATAAAGGCGGGTTTATTGGATATGAGAGGGGAAGAGAAACAGCATGCAAGTGCAGAGAGAGGGAGGGAAGAGAGGGACAGAGACAGAGTGTGGGGAAAAAGGCAGAGAGAGGAAAGAAGGGGAGAATGAGGGGGAGAGAAAGAGAGAGAAATTGAGAGCAAGAGCCCCCAACATGTCGGGGTTATATTGGCAAAGGCTTGTGGGGGTGGGGCATGCCCATAACAGGTAGAAACTGAGGCATGCTGGGAGAACCTGGAGATCAGATAGACCTAACATTGGGGATGGAACTTGAGTCCTCCACCAACTCAGTCATCTCCTCACCCACCCCACGGTTATTGTCTTTATTTCTATTTTGCTTCAAAGACCTGAGAGAAAAAGAAAACCCCTTCCTCTTGTCCCAACACTCCTCTCCCCCTCAAGGGAAAGCCTTGGCAGAGGGAGTTATGCCATGGATTGAGAGTGGGGGGAGGACTGCGGAGCACTGAAAGTCAGACGGTAGGAGGAGCCTGTAACCTTCAGTCCCTATATGGATATTAGTCCCACACTAATGAGCACCACTCTGTACTGAACACTGTCCTCAGCACAAGAACAGAATCGTCAGCAGAGCTAAGCCTCCTCCTCACGAGGCACATGGGACAAAGCAATGTCTACAGTGGGTAGACAGCAGTTAGAACTGGGTAAGTACAGGTGGTGAGGGGACAGAGCCACTGTGGTGAGACAGCATTTCAGATGGGTCTTCAGACATGGTTGCAGAGATATTTGGAGATGTAAAGGGGTATGAAAGATGAAGACAGCAGATTTCAAAGACAAGGGGTAATGCTACTTGGAAGCTGAGGCAGGAGGATCAAAAGTTCTAGGCTAGCCTGGGCTACAAAGTAAGTTCAAGTCTTCCTGGGAAACTTAGTGAGATCTTGTGTCCAAATGAAAAGTAAAAAGAGGGCTGGATAGAGCTTTGCCTAACATTTATGACACTGGAAGTGTGACACACAGCATGGGGCCAGGGAAAAGGCTCCTGGCAGAGGGGGCGGGTATCAACATCGCAGTTACATCAGCGTCAAATGAGAGGATAGTGGTGCTCAAGTTTGAGAAGGGGAGAATCAGTCCAGAGGTCTGTGGGCTGTATCGGCAGGTTCTGGGTGAAGAAGACAGAATTAGACATCATGGCAATAGGAAATGCTAGAGGAAAAGAAACTTAAGAAAAGAAACTTAAGGGAGAAGGGAGAAGCAAGCCAACAAGGAGGCAAGACCAAGATGCTGGGGGATGTGGTGCCCTACACTGGACCAAAATATTCAGCAGAAACAGCCCATGAAACCTGCTGGTTCTCAGTGTCCCTCAAAGCTAGAGATGATGCAAGTGAGCTAGGGGATGGGAAATGGTGTTTAAGAGAAATATAAGACAAGAGTGAGCCTAAGGCTTCGGGTCTAAGCAATTGAAAATAGAACTGTCATTTAGAGCGAGGAGAGAGCGAAAGAGACAATTGAGAGCTCACAGACAGGCAGGCAAGGCACCCCTTACACACAAAAATAAATAAATCTCAAATTTTAAAAGATAAAAGACAAGCAAGAATCTTTCTGATGTTTTTAATCTAATGTTCAATTTAATTCTATGCCATCCAGGCTATCATAGAGGTGGAGACGGCCCAGCTCCCCAGAGCACCACTTGCCTTGGACACACAGTCCTGAGAGGTGAATGGGGTCTGGCACACAGAAAGGATGTTTTCAGACACCAGTCAGTCTGACTTTGTTTATTTATTTACTCATTTTTTATGTGGTACTTGAGACTAAACCCAGGGCCTTGCACATGCTGAGCAAGTAAGTGCAACTCAGTAAATCCCCTTTTAAGTCTAAAATAGACAACATGTACTAATCTGGGGTCTAACTAAAATGACTCATTAACAATTAACTACTTACAACATCTTGGGCCTCCATGGTTTACCAGCAGGCTCTTCCTGGACACTAAGCTCAGTTTAAGTTCACGTGTTTAACAGACTAAGTTCTTTTAAGAACCAAATAATCCCTGTATTATTTAATAACGCCCATGGAAGGGACAAGAGGCAAGAAAAAGTTGCCCATATGTGCAACATACCATCCAGTCCCTAAACAGAGGACAACACATAGAAGCCGTCCTCGAGGTAGGAAATCTGAGTATGACCAGTGAGGTGATAACAGTCCATTCTGAGTTGGAGGCCAGCTCGCTGGGGCTCCCAAATGGGCTTGCACTTTGGAGCTCAGCCAGAACCAAGGCCTCCAAGCCAAGCCACTCTCTCCTCTACCTGGCCACCAACTCCCATGGCCCGGGGAAAAGATGAGCCATTCAAGTTAATAAGCATCTTCATTTAGGCTTTCCTCCACCTATTAGGTACTCTGGATAATCCAGTTGTTTCAAACTCCTGTGAAACCTCACTCAGATTTTATTACATAATTCATAACGACTGATGATGGCTCAGAATTTACATGAACTACATAAATGTTTCAACTGAAGAAATGGGGCTCTGAGACATCAGTGAGTGACCGCAGAATCAGTCACCATCCTGAACCTTCTCCAGAACGTGAGTTAAATGTGTATAGAAAGGTGCATCCCACACGCTCTCCCTCACGTGTGGAAGCTATAAATATGTTATCTCATAGAAGAGACCAGCATAGAGGTTAGCGGAGGAAAGGGTAGGGCCTACAGAGAGTGGCTATCAGGTACAAGACAGTTTAATAGAAGGAAAAGTCCCAGAACTCTACAGCATAGGAGGTGACTGTAACTCAAAATCATGTATGACATGTATCGGAAGAGCTAGAAGAAACGATCATTCATGTTGTTGACACAAAGAGAGAGTACATACAGCCATGTCCACACTGATTACTGGAACGTGATAACTACACACTCGCACAGGTACTGAAATACCCTCCCCTCAGTCAGTGTTGTGCTGAATGCCTGTAATTCCAGAGACCAAAGCAGCAGCACTGAAAATCTGAAGCCGGCCTGGGCTACATAATGACACCTTGGTGTAGCAAGATGGCTTTTATTTATTTTTGTACTATGTTATTTACTCTACTTATTTTACTGTACTTAATACCTCTACCTCCCTTCCAGCCCCCCAACACTAGGTGGGAGAGAAAGAAGGTTAAAGGGAGAAGGGACCTAGGTCTCTGAGCTACTTCCTGCTGATTAGGGTCGTTGGGTTCTTTGGGGTGATACCAGTCTCAGTAGAAGTCCAGCAAACCAGGAGACAGCAGCAGGAAGAACAAGCAGCAGTTTGGGGGGCACCAGCAGCTGGGAGAGCAGCAACCTCTTTCTTCTTTGTAGCTCTTTCTCCTACTTCTTTGTAGACACCCCTTTTCTTCTTTGTAGTCCCCTTTCTTCTAGTCTTTGTAGAGCCCCCTTTTCTCCTACTTCCCCGAAGAGCCCCTTCTCCTTGGGGCTCTGGCTTTTTTTTTCCCCTTTCTCACGTCCTCTGAGTTAAACTTGCTCAGCTGCTTAAGCCACGCCCCTGCTAGCTCATGAGACAGTTAATACTTTATACCTGTGTCTTAAGCAGCCCACCTGGGATTAAACAAAAACATTCTCATAATTGGTTATTTTAATAAACTCATGCCAGATAGCACCGTAGATAAGAGTACATGCTGTTCTCAAAGAGGAACTGAGTTTCCTTCCCAGTGTTGGCCTTCCTGCTCAGATGGGAAGGTGTCCTGGGACTCCGGGAGCCGAGCCCAGGGACCACACAGCTCTGAGAGGAGGCTTCCTCAGCAGAGGCATTTCAACTCCCAGGGGAGGAACTCAGAAGCCTCAGGCCCTCTTCACTTCTTCAGTTCTTCTCTTCATTGCTTCCTAGCTTCTTCTGATGAGAGAGTCATACCAGACAGCAAATCTCACTAAAGAAGTGTATTGGAGGGTCCAGGGAGAGAGTAGAGGGACAAATCCAGGGTTGGTTGCCTCTGCTCCTGGGAGAAGAAAGCAGGGAACTGAGCAGACATAGCCTTTATAAAGGATTTCTTAGAGGGTGGAGCTTTCTAAAGCAGAGATTTCCAGGGTGAGAATTGGTTGAATTCAAGTCCTGTGCTTGGGGGAGCTCAGGAACTGGTGGGTGATCCTGCTCAGGGAATGGTGGGCTTTTCTGCTCAGAGATTGGTGACTTTTTATTCAGACTTTTCACCTAAAATTAGCATAATCTGGGAAGGGTCCTGTTGAGGGGCTGGAGATGACCTTTGTGACAGTCACAGAGGCTGGAGACACTATTATGGCAGTTAGAGAGGTGTGGGGGAAGGGCCTATTGTATGCCTTAAGGTTATAACACAGACTTGAACTCTCAACTAAACAAAATAACTGTCCTCAAATAACTGTGAACTTGTACTGAGGGGCCAGATTCCTGGTCCTGGTCCCTGGCTAGCAGTGCCAGACCATGTAAAGCTTCCTGCTTCAGGGGAATGGCTAGTTTCTACATTGTTGCCACGGAGATAGTGTGGGGACTCACAGATTAGCTCCAGTTAGACAAGCCTCCCTCCCCTTGAGTCCCCTATCAGCAGAGGCTTCAGGCATTGCTTCTTTCTCCTTGGCTTCAGCTTCTCAGTTTCTCCAGGTGACTGATCTCGGGTCCCAGGGCTGTGGAGATGTAGCCACAGCTGCTCTGGAGTCCTGAGGTGTTGCTGTCCTGAGGTGTAGAGATGCCAGCAGCACAGGCTGAAGATTTGGACACCTCTCTCAGGGACCACAGCAGGATGACACCCAGGGGAGCTGGAGAGCTGAAGGGTGCCCTGGGAAAGATGTAGGGGTACCCAGGGGAAAAACTTGAAGCAACCCTATCTGGCTGCTGGAGCTCCTCAGGCAAGGCCTAGCTGGACACTTTCCTGCAAAGTATACAAAGTTTACAAAGGGAGTCCATGGCATGGAAGGCCTTCCCTGCTGCTTGAGTCAGTGTAAATAATCAACACCCAGAACCCACAATGGATTTAATAGTGTGTCCTTTGAACTCCAGCTCTACTTGCAGTGAAATCTCTCTGGTCTTCAGATATAAAGAAGAAATCTAGACTCCAAGGAACAAATAGCATTTCCAGATCCATAAGGCCATTACAGGAAAAAAAATAAAAATAAAGCCAGGGCAGCCACTACTGGTGTGGGAGAACTGCCATCTTCCTTAGCCAGGGCTCTCTAGAGCAGTGGTTCTCAGCCTTCCTAATGCTGTGACCCTTTAATACAGTTCCTCATGTCGTAGTGACCCCCATCATTTTTGTTACTACCTCATAACTGTAATTTTGCTACTGTTATGAATTGTAATATGAAAGTCTGTGACTTACAGTGCTCTTAGGTGACCCCTATGAAAGGGTCATTCAATCCCAAAGGAGTGGCTCCTACAGGTTGAGAACCACAAGCAAATAGAAAAGAGAGAGAGGAAATGGTATCAGGAGGATTAGCTTTCATGGTTATGGACCCTGAAAAGCCCCAGGGCTTTCTTCAAGTTGGAGACACTGGGATTCATATCTTGGTTCAATACAAATGTAAAGTCCTCGTGTGATGCTCAATCTAGAGTCACAGACTGGGGCTGCAGTCAGGACTGAAGGGTCTCTTGTTAAGTTGTGGTGTCACAGAGCAGCAGGAAGTGTCCTTCCTCTAGAAGAGGGACAGGCATCTGTCCTCTGCCTTGTTCTTCTACCTGGGACTCTAGCCAATTGGATTGTGGCTGCCCAAGAAGGTGGACATCCCCCAGTCGATCCACTGACAAGACAGTCCCCTCTGGAAACAGCCTCTCAGACTCACCAGAAATGAAACTTCCTAGATATTCCCCAGTCCAGCCCTGTTGACACCATCATCACACTAAAGGGCAAGGATGGTTTTTAATATATCCCAAGAGCAACGTGGGGATCCCACCTATACCCACACACCAGCTACAGGTGCCTTCTGAGAGTGACAGCTATTCCTCCTCTCCTGCTTGCTGAGACTGAATCAAAAGCAGTCCCACTGGGGAATGAGGCAGGCCTCTGAAGAAAGGGTGTGGAAAACTCTCAGCCACCTGGAGGAGACCTCAGAAGGGAACGGTGATGATTCCTAGTGGACAACCAAGCCTGTATAGAGATGAGGTCTGTCTCACAGCTGGTTCCCTGTGGGGAATCTCAGCAGACCACATCTTCCCAGTGCTTGAGGAGTGGGGACAGTTACAAGTGACTTCAAGGACTTGGGCCCTTCTCCTGGTTTCTAACTTGAAATCTGGAGTGATGGAGATGCCCACCAAAAACCAAGGACATGGTGGCGAGAAAGATAGAAAAGAAAAAGCTAAAGGCATTTTTAAAAGCACACATAGTCCTGAAGCAGTGACTGGGGGTGAAGAGCTCTTCTGCTCTGGATGAGGATCCAGATTTAGTTCCCAGCAGCCACATCAAAGTACCCAGCTGCCTGTAACTCCAGCTTGAAGGGGTCTAACCCTCTTTTGGCCTCCATAGTTACCAGCACTGACATGCGAAGATCCACATGCACACACACACATAGACAAATACATAAAAAATATTTTAGTATCCTTTAAGTATCAACTTAAGATCGTTTTTTACATCTGTGTGTCTGTGTTCTGTTTTCTACAATGAAATATGTTGCGCTTGTATTCAGATTTGTTTGTCTGTTTCGAGACTGAGTCTCACTACGCAGCTCTGACTGTCTTGGAACTCACTATGGAGACTAGGCTGGCCTCGAAATCACAAAGATCGCCTGTCTACCTCCCAATCAGAATTTTTTAAAGAAAGCTATTAAAAACGCATTGGTAGAATAATGGATCAGATAATTCCTTCAGGGACGGTTGCTTTGGAAAAAATCTTAAGCTTTCGGGGGGGGGAAGAGCCCGGGCCGCCCCGAGGAGTGGGTAATGGAGGGGAGTGGATCCCGGGTCACCCCATCCCCACGGCTGAGCAGCCAGTTTCCTCCCCAGGGCTCTCCACTGAGGTTTAATCGGCGTGGTGCTGCCACCTAGAGGTCGGCACGGTGCATTACTTCAACTTCGCAGCGTCAGCGCCTCCTGCAGCAGTTCTCCTTACAGGACGCGGAGGGCTGAGTCTGGTGGTCAAGACAGGAAAGAGCAAAGCAAAACGAGCCAGAGGTGGCTGTGGGCGCATCTGCGCAGAGCTCGGCGCCAAATGGAAATTCGGACCTCTTGTTGAAACATTCTTAAGAATTGCAAACCCTAACTGTAGATGGAACATTAAGCCTAGTGTGGGCCGTCCGAAGGTGGTCAGTAATGTCAACTGATTGCTCACTGTCAGCTACAGACAGAACCCCATGTTGTGCACTCCCTGTTCTAACAACTACACTTGACTAGTCTAGAAGAAGAAGAAAAGAAAGAGGAAGAGGAGGAGGAAAAGAAGAAGAAGAGTGGGTCTGGCAAGATGGCTCAGTGTGTAAAACATACTCACCATGCAAGTCTAATGACCTGAGTTCCAAGACCCACACTATAGGAGAGAAATCACTCCCAAAACAAAAATTGTACTCTGGTGTCCACAGTCATGCCAATGTGTGTGTGCCATGATACATATACACCTGACCTCATACACACAATTAACAATCTAAATTAAATTAAGCCTGGTATGGACCCTTATGAGCAAGAGGCCTTATGTGACCATATAAGTGACATGCCCACAGAGCTGTCCCTTCTTGCACTCTGGTACTTTGGTGGAGGCTAGCAATGCTCCTGTGTGGAAATGTCCAGATGTGTACAGATGTGTGTGTTGGTGTACATGCCGGGCTGACCTGCACCTGTTTGTACAAGCCCTTGTGCCTTTGTTTAGCCGCCTAGGTGACAGTGTATGTCCGTGTGTGGCACATAGTGCATGTGATGAGAGAGCAGCCCCCAGTGTTCCCCTGGAGTTCAATTTCTGACCCCATAGACACTTGTCACCTCTCCTCTCAGGTTCTCTGCTTCTCCTGAAATTCTTTCTTTCTTTCTTTCATTGCTTGGCCACTGCACTGGGGGCTCCTGTGAGGGAGGTCTTTGACTCTGCTGTGTACAGGAGCCTGAGGTCAGCTGAGCCCCAGCCCTGACTGAGCCCCACTCCCTACTCCATAATAGTTGGGAAAACTTTGAGGTCTCCAAGAAGTCACCCTAGAAAGTCCAGAGACTTGGATTCAACCCCAGGTCTCTGTCTCCCTCTCCTACCTCTGTGCCTCTGGACCTTAGCAATCATTTCTCTCTATATGTGTGCCTCAGTTTCCCCATTTGTTTCTGGAGTATTTCTTAATATTTCTACCCTTTATCCTTTTGTCTCTTAATGGCTTTCCCGCCGTAGTCCATGATGCCCTGTAATCCTGGCCACCTAGTAATTGTTACTTTGGGTAATTTTCTTCGTGTCCTGGCCTGGTTCTGACCCAAATCTCACAAAATGCGGCTACAGTATCTCTCCTCCTCCTCCTTTGTCACCAGCTTGGAGGGATCTCTGGCACTTCCTTATCTGGGAGAATTTAAGGACTTGCCACAAACAAGAAAATCTCCATGTGAACTTCCTCCTCTGCATTCTGGACAAACATTCTATAAGCTTCGGCCATGCCTTCCTGAATTCCTGAGAAAAACCACAGTTTGCACTTCAGTAGCGTGAGGTAGCTTGGGCAAGGCATGGGTTTCAGGCTAAGCCACCTGGCCTGAATCCCAGCTCCAATATGTATTGTATGTCAAAGGATAAATTATACCCATTCAATTTTTAAAATCTTAAAGATCTTTTTAATTACTCTTTCTCATTTGTGTTTGTTTTGTTTTGATTTTTTTTTTAATGACAGGATCTTATGAGCCCAGGCTGCCCTTGAACTTTTGATCCTCCTGTCCTGTAAATGCTGGGATTACAGACAAATGCCTCCACAGCCAGCTTTAAGATGTTTATCATCAATTCTGTAACCACAGTTCATTCCATCAAGTAGAACAAGTGTTCTGATGAGCACATTGATCCAGTTGGGTTCATAGACCCAAAACAGCTTAGTGGGAAGGGAAGAAACAAAGGCAAAAGCAGGGTGTTTCTCCCAACATGCCTTTCTTGTAAGGGGGGATGGAGAGGCAGAGAAGCAAAGAAATACCTAGTCAGTATTGCCTCTGTGGTAGACTGAGGCAGAGGAGATTCCATGCCAATGTCTATTGGGAAATTTGACTCTCGCCTCTCACATGTACTGACTCTCAGATCAGACAAACGGCTGCCATCTTGGAGGCTGAAACATTAACATGGGGCCAGTGCAGGAACCTAATCCCAAATAGTGACTTCATGTGATGTCTATTCATCAGGGGTCGCAAGACAACACACACGGAAGGAGGAAGGAAGGTGGAGGGTCCAGAGACTATACCAATGTTGGCGAAGGTGTCCTGAGATCATAGCCAAGGCATAAGACAGCCATGTCCTATCTCAGGACATCTCCAGGGGTTTCTCTTTGTGGTACATGGACGTGGCACAAATTATGAAGATGACTCTAACTTTTCACTGTGCTAATCAATGCCACTTGACACCGGTCCCTATTCATGGTACTTACCAATCACTGTGAATTCTACCAAGGAGAGCCAAGAGTGCTGTCAGAAGCAGTGCCAGGAGATCAAGCCTCCTTTAGGCTAAGAAGAAAGCTACTCCTGTTTTATTGAGTCTGCAGACACGACAGCTTTGCTCGCTCTAGAAAACATTTAATTAAGCTCAGCTCTTGTTGTGTGTTGAGATGGAATCCTTAGCTGAGCTCCAGTCATGGCGTGTGTAAAGTTTGTCCACTTAGACCAGCATGGAAATCACATGCTTGGTTTGCATCAGCTCATGGGCACTGCTATCAACCACCTTCCTCCCTTCAGAAGGCTCTCTGCCAGCTGCATGTCTCAAGAGTGGCTCTGAAAGTGCTGAGCTAAATGCAGGGTGAAGGTGGATCCCCAGGATGTTCTCAGTCCCCACCACCCACTCTTACAAGCACCCCATGAGCCATGGTCAGCATTTGGGTGACATGATTGGTGTATTCCCTCTGGCACAGCGATTCTCAACCTGTGGGTCTCGATCTCTTTGAGGGTCGCATACCAGACATCCTGCATATCATATATTTACATTGCTATTCATAACAGTAAATTTATAGTTATGAAATAGAAATGAAATAATTTTATGATTGGTGGTCACCACAGCATGGGGAACTGTATTAAGGTGTCACAGTGTTAGGAAGGTTGCAAACCACTGCTCTGGTGGGACACATTCTGCAGGTTGTCATTTGGCATCATGGTACATGGTGACCTGGCTCCATGATGATGTGTGTAGGAGAGGTTCATTCCTTCCCACTGACCATTTGTCTTTTGTCCAGCTGAAGGGTATTTAGGTTGTGGTCTTATGAGTCAGTATTGCAGTGAGTATTTAGGGCGGGCTCCCTCTGCATGTGTGAGTGGTTCTCTGGACTGGAAGTTCTGGATAGGCTAGCAGATATAATTTCAATTCTACTAAATGCACCCTCGTTCTTTGCTCACCTGTGAAGGTTAATCTTGTCAGCGTGATGGGGTTGGGAGTCACCATAGAAACAGACTCTGGGCATGTCTGTGAGAGAGTACCTAGATCAGGGTCACAAAGGAGGAAGGCACACCCTAACGTGGGCAGGGCTTCCATGGCCTGAGGTCCCAGACTGAAGAAAAGCGAAACACCAAGCACCAGCATTGGTAAGTCCTGCTTCCTGACTGTGGCTGGAATGTGACCAGCTACCTCACTCCTGCTCCCTCCCCTCCTTCCCCTAACCTCCCCTCCCTCCCCTGCTTCCCCTCCATCCCTCCCTCCCCTCCCTCCCCTCCCTCCCCTGCCTCCCCTGTTTCCCCTCCATCCCCTGCCTCCCCTGCCTCTCCTTCCTCCCCTGCCTCCCCTGCCTCCTCTGCCTCCCCCTACATGGAACTGAGGGTCACACAAACCCTTAAGTTTTGTCAGGTCCTTTGTCTCAGCAATGAGACACCATGTTTTCTTCTATACTTGCTTTTTAATTAATGTTTAGTGATGAGCTGATTGTTTTAATCTGCATCTCTGACAAATCAGAGCATGCCTTCAGTTTTCTTCCCTGTGTTTTTGCTCAGTCATTGAGAACACTGTGTGTTTCAGCCAGATCATGAGCTCCTAGACGGAGGGGCCGGGTGTCCCAGGTACGGTGTTTTGGGGAGCCAGCCCCTTAAGGTGTAAGCTGTCTGCTGTCCCTGCCTCTCCTCTCCATGGAGCTCTGCTCCAAGCTTCATAAGCCACATCCATCCCCCCAAATACTCCGTGCTAGGGATTCATACTCAGCATAACATCCTGAATACTGTGCCCCTTCTGGTCCATCTCAGTGGCCCAAAATTGTTCTGAGGTAGCCTCTGCTATGAAGCTTCCCATCTGACCACATTCCTGCTACACCGATCACCACATTCATCTCCATGGCCCCACATGAGTCTTGCTGTATGTACTTACAGATGCATCTCTTCGCCCAAAAGTCAGGTGCCATGGCTTATCCACCTGTGCATACACAGCTCATTGGCCAGAACCAGTTTCCCTATTCTCTGGGAATAGTGAACCTCGGACCATAATGCCCTGAGGACAAGGGCTACATTGCGTGTGGCTGGCACCCAAACAGGGCTGTGTCTGTACTGCTTGGCACATGTTTGATGATGCTGCAATATCATTATCTGCTGGAGGTGACGTGGTTTTAGGAATGAAGGTATAGTTCATTTGGTAGAGTGTGTTTACCTCAGATGCCTGGGTTTGATTCCACAATATCACAAAAAGTGAGTGTGGTGGTGCCTACCCCAATCCCAGCACCCGGAGATAGAGACAAGAAGATCAATGGTTCAAAGTACTGAGACTCTAAAAAAAGAGATAAAGAAAAAGAGGGGGAAGAGAGACAGAGAGGAGAGGGAGAGGGAGAGAGGGAGAGGGAGAGGGAGAAAGTTGTTTGCTGGGTGCTGGATTTTGGACCCAGGCATTATCAATAGAGTCTTGTGCAATTTCCTAGGCCTCTCCACATCTGCTTCTTCTCTTTCTTGATGAACTAACAGCTGTGGACAGGCATCAGACATACATGAGGCTGTGTGTGGAAAGCGTTTGGTCATGATTGCTTCTGGTCACAGCAATGCAGGGCCTGCTTTAGTGCAACCCTGCATGAGTTTCTTGGGTGCTTTGTGTCCTGGGCACACAGTAGCTATTCCATAGAGATGGGGTCCAGCTTTCCCAACCCCAAAGACAGACCTTGCAGAAACTAGATATTCCAGAAAAAGATCAAGCTGAACCTTGCGCCTTGCACAAACTTAGCTCAGTGAATGTGAGGTGGGGTTGGATGTGCTTTCTAAACTCCATCCCCTTCCAGGAGACCTCACAACATTTCTCTCATTTGGAGGAAACTGAAGCTGGGAGAGAGAAGGCCCACAGTATGCTCCCTTCTGCCAGGACCTTGGTGCCTCCTTTTGCTTTGGTTTATCCAAAGTGGGGTGACCACCATGGTAGACTTCCATTTTGGTAGTCTTCAGGGTACCCCTTAAAGTATAGTAGTATCTATGGATCTTATATCACTGTATGGCCTTGATCTTGGTTTCTTGGACCAAGGCCACAGGGACATTAACCACCCAGTGTAACACTTGCTAAAACACTGCACACTAAATGTATCCCCCTTGGATCTTTCACAGATGTCAATCCCTACACCATGGAGAACTCCAAGCAAATATGAAAGGACCCATAGAGAGATGACAGACAGACCTGCCTGTGGTACCCACCTCAAGTGTGCTGTCCTTCCCACTTGTATCTGGACCATCCATTGTAGCTTTGGTGCTGGTCCCGGTTGTAGTACCTGTCCCTCCCATGGTACCTATCCTGCTGTGGTACTCAGCACAACACTGGTGCTCATCCAAGCTGTGGTGCTCATCCAAGCTGTGGTGCTCATCCCAGTTGTGGTGACCATCCTTGTTGATGTATTCATCCAGGCTGAGATAATCATCCCAGGAATGGTACTCATCCCAGCTGCAGTGCTCACCCCACCCTATGATGCCCATCTCAGTTGTATAACCCTTTCCAGCTGTGGTACTCTTCCCAACTGTTGTGTTATTCAGATGTGGTACCCATCCCAGCTGCAGTGATCATCCCAACTACGATGCCTATCTCATGTATAACCCTTCCCAACTGTGGTGCCATCCAGATGTGGTTCTCATTCCATCCATAGTACCAATCCCTGCTGTGGTCCAGAACTGGGTGGTTTCTGGAAGGTCCAGGAAGACTCAGGCTGTGCTGAACTGCCCACAGTTCCTCTGGTTCTAGAATGTCTGCCAGAGCAGTCTGCATGGCTTCCTGACTCCTCACTCAGTATGTCAGGAAAAATGAATGCTCTGCTTCCTGTCCAGTTCAGAAAAGTGTTTCCCAGTCGGTATCTCACACCTACACCTTGTCATCCATCTCATTGGCCCAAACTGAGTCACAAGCCCATTTCTGAACCTATCACTTTGTGCACAGGAGAGACCCATCAGATCTGCTCCTAGATTGGGAGAGATGGGTGCTGTGGACGATTTCTCTGAAGTTTGAGGGTTCATATGGGAGGAATAGACATCTAGAAACAGTTGAAATCTGCTATGGGCCCACATGCAGGGCACAACCTGCCAGTGTCCAGCAGAGGACCTGTCACCCAGGGCACACTGGCTCAACAGCCCAACTCTTCTTGAGGTCATGAAGGAAGGCATGAAGAGGGGCTCTGTTGTCCTGGCTGCTCAGAGCTTCTGCCCTCCGTAGCTGTTCCTCCAGCCCCCATGAGTGGGTCCCCAACCTAGCATGGTGAGAAGCAGCACACAGGGACAGAGCTCAGACCAGAGCCTTTATTTCTTTATTGGCATCATTCTCCTCGAGCTTCCTTCCAATGTCCTTTCAACTACTTGCCCTTGGATTTGTTCCTTTCTCCATATTTCTCTTCCAGTGCTTTCTGCAAGTTCATGTTCATAGCATTTTTTCGGTGCCACCGGCCTGCAGGGATCAGGAGAGGGACCATCACAGGGGCCAGCAGTTTTCAAGGAGTACAGACCCCAATGCATGTGACCCATGCCTCTTCAAGTCCACCCCAAGGTCTCCTCCACCCTCCCTGCTCTGCCCCTTGCAGCCACTTACCCTTTGCGTGGAGGAGAGGGCTGCGCCCTCAGCCCAGCTTCCACCTACCCAGCTCGTCTGTCTTCCTGGCATGCCAGTGCTCCACGTCCCTCACTGACTTCTCAATCACCTCCGGAGTGTAGGAAGCCTTCATGTCTCCTGGGGAGGGCCTGTCAGATACCATGAAGAAAACCCCAAGTCACCGAAGGTGGGGCACCCTATGCTGTATCTCAGTAACAGTTTCCTCTGTGGGCAGTAAGGCATGGACGAGAAGGGGAGTGGGAGTTCAGCATGGCCTCAGAGTTTAACCTCCCTGAGTTTCAGATTCTGTGTATATACCAAGTTATGGATAAGGTCTTCTTTCAGCCTTGGGAAGATTAAGCCATTTTTAAACTTGGCTTCCCACAAAAATCTCAGGACATGGACGAAACAGATACATTCTTTGTCAGATTGTAGCATGAATGGCCTTTAGTCCAGTTTCCAGAAGAACCTTTGTTCCCATCTAAACACACCTCTGTCCACATTTTCATTGGTGGCATGGTCTCCTCAGCTTCCCTGAGGATCACCTTTAATTGAGCTTGTAGTCCTCTGGGGTATCCCTGGCTCAAAATTCCAAACTTTTCTGAATTCCTTCCACAAAGTAGTTTCGGAATCCCGTGCTCAGGTTTAGTCGCAGCAAGGATCACGTCTCGGGCACCAGTCATCGTGTCAATCACTTTCTGATGACTGTGACAGAATGCCTGAGCCAAACAACTCGAGGGAGAGAAGAAGTAATTTGCATGATGTTTCTAGAGGTTTCAGTTCAAAGTATCCAAAAGGGCATGAGAGGAGAGGAGCTCACACCATGGCAGCCAGGAAACATGGAAGGTGCCACCCACATTTAGGGTAGACCTCCATCCACACACCTCCACCCCCCTGACACACACTTAGTTGATGTCTCGGAAACTGCCTCCCAGACACACCCAGGGGCCTGTTTACTGATCTTCTAGACCTCAATCCAATCAATGTGGCAGTCAAGAACAGCTACCACACTAGATCAGAGTTCTACATTGAGCCATGACACCAACCTGCTGTGCGTGTGCGTGTGTGTGCGTGTGTGTGTGTGTGTGTGTATGTGTGTGAGACTCTCTTGCTCTGTGGTGTGTGTGTGTGTGTGTGTGTGTGTGTGTGTGTGAGAGAGAGAGAGAGAGAGAGAGAGAGAGAGAGAGAGAGAGAGATTTTCCAGGAGCTAAGAATAATTCCATATGCTTCCCCAGAACTTGCTGATTGAGTCAGTTCTCCTAGGAAGCAGATGTGACTATTGTCCCCATTTCACTGCTGGAGCACAGACTAAGGAGAGTGTGTAAATCCACACAGCTGCAAGGTTGAAGAGCTCAGCCCAGAAGCTCAACCTTTTGTCTTTAGGACAGGACACTGTGGTGGGCATCGCACTGAGAGGGAGGTGGGAGAAGGAAAACAGCCTTCTATTGTCCTGAGACTGATCAAGGAAACCTCATGCCTTCCCTTGAGGATACGTCTGCTATGCACCTAAAAATGTCAGAAATAACTAGAAAATGAAGAGGAACTGTGCAAAGAGATTAAAAAAAATATGATTGGGGAAAATAAGAAGGAAGCTCATGCAAAATTTTTAAAGCATAGGAAAAACACACATAGAAAACAGAGAAAGTATGAATCGACCCAAATACATCAGCACCAGACATAAAAACTGCCTTTACTCATGGTTACAAAGAACAGGTTGTCGGAGTAAATAATTTCCAGACCTATGTCATCTAAAGCATGCTTTTTTAAAGAAGGACACAAGGAGAGGATAACTATCAAAAAATATATATTAGCTAAATGCCAGTTGAAGGTAAACTAGCCCGGCAAGTCACCAGCACCAGTAGGAAAGATAATAAAGAAAGGGAGCTGGCACTATGGCTCAGCAGGTAAAGGTGCTGCTGCCACCAAGTCTGTGGCCCTGTGGCTCATATGATAAAGCAGACATTTGACTCTTGCAAATTATTTTGTGACCCACTAGGCACACTTGATGTGTGTGTATGTGTGTGTGTGTGTGTGCGTGTGCGTGTGCGTGTGCGTGTGCGCGTGCGCGTGCGCGTGTGCGTGTGCGTGTGCGTGTGCGTGTGTGTGTGTGTGTGTGTGTGTGTGTGTGTGTGTGTGTGTTTCTCTGAGGTCACATCATGGTTCTAAGCTTGCTTCATTGCATCCAAATAGATACACCAAGGTCAAGAGAGAAAGTGATAAGCCTGCCACCATGGGAAGGATTTAGAGGTTCTTCTTTCACTAATTAATAGATCAGGCAAAGAGTGTTAATAAAGGCTGACAGGGTTTGTGCACAAGCCAATAACAGGCCTCTCCTACTAGGTAAACACCATGCCCGGAGGCAAAAGAGGATTTGCAAGCTCATGAAGAGATCTGCAAAGCAGCCATGGACTGGGCTGTGAAGCAGGTCCCAACACTGTCCAAGGACCTGCAGTTAATTCAGGCTGCATTCTCTGCAGATGATGCCACTGTGCTAGAAATCACTCTGAAGAGTGATTTGTGACTTTGGTGTCTACAGCTTGTAAGGTTTATGGAACAGAGTGAATTGGAGGTTTGGTCCGAAGCCTGAAGCCCCGATGACAGTGGCAGATGAAAGCCAGCTGCCACACACATGTGTGGGGTTGCACATGTGTTTGTGTATGCTTGGAGGCCAAAGGTGTTAGTTTACAGGTGATCCCATAGCATCGTCTTACTATCACCTGCGACAGGTGAGGGCAGGACAAAAGGAACCCCCACCTCTCCATCTCTCTCTCTCTCTCTCTCTCTCTCTCTCTCTCTCTCTCTCTCTCTCTCTGTGTGTGTGTGTGTGTGTGTGTGTGTGTGTGTGTGTGTGTGTGTGT
>CAJQZJ010000418.1:7581110-7607586 GCA_907164525.1 Lophiomys imhausi | reverse complement strand
TGTGTGTGTGTGTGTGTGTGTGTGTGTGTGTGTGTGTGTGTGTGTGTATGTGTGTGTGTTCCAACTGTCCTCTGTCCCACACCCTCTTTCTCTCTTTTCTCTCTCTGCCCGCCCCTGTTCCTGGCCCTTAATCCCCTTCCCTTCCCCTTAATAAAACTCCTTTATACCAGACCTGTGTTCCCTGCTGCATTTTTTATATTATACAAAAAAAAAAAAAGGACCATCTTGGCTGTCATTTCTCCAACACCATCACCTTGTTTTTTTGAAACAGTGTCTCTTGCTGGCCTGGAACTTGCAAGAAAACAAGTCTGGTTTATCATGAGACAACTAGTTCATATGATTTACTACATTCCTAGATGAATGAGAAAAGAACCCAGGCTCATCCAAAAGCCAGCAGCACAAGCAGTTAACAAACTCAGTGTCTAGTCAGAATTTGAAAGGGGGGGAAACCAAACTAAGAATAGCAGGGCTCTCCTAAACCCAAGAAAAAGTAAGTTCAAAACTCTCTTACAAGAAACTGAGGTCCAGTGGCACAGACCCATAATCCCAGCTACTCAGGAACCTGAAGTGGGAGGATCATGAATCCAAGGCCCACATGGGCAAGAGTGAACTCAAGGCCAGTTTGAGTAACTTAGCAAGGCCTTGTCACCAAGGAAAAAGAAGGCTCAGAATGAGTACTTACCTAGTATTCATGAAGCCACTACTCAGCTTCCATTAATGAAAATGTATATATATATATATACATATATACATATGTATCAATATATATGTATATATATTGATCTATTTATGAATGTATGTATATGGCCATCTAACTATAATTATTATTCAAAATGTCCCAAGGAATCTATAATTATTAGAATACATGAGCTTCTAGGTATGAGTGATATACAAAAATAAAAATGATTACACTGACAATATATCTCACAGAGTATTTACCTAGCTGGAGTTTGATCCCCAGCACTACAAATAGGTAAGTAAATAGATAAATAGGTAAACGAATAAAATGGCTCTTGCATAGACCAGCAGCAAAAGCATAAAATGTAATATTTCACTTATTTCTTTTTTATTTTAATTCTGCAGACTGAACCCAGGGCCTCAAACATGCTGAGTGAATGCTTTGCCAATTAGCGACACCCCCAGGCCCATGAAATATCATTT
Organism: Lophiomys imhausi; assembly: GCA_907164525.1. Taxonomy (NCBI): domain Eukaryota; kingdom Metazoa; phylum Chordata; class Mammalia; order Rodentia; family Muridae; genus Lophiomys; species Lophiomys imhausi. The sequence goes on along the minus strand of CAJQZJ010000418.1, from coordinate 7,606,425 downwards.
TTAAAAGATACCATCTGCAATAGGGATGGTGGTTCATTCCCCAAGCACTTGAGAAGCTGGGGTAGGAGGGTCACCCTGAGTTCTGGGCCAGCCTAGGGTGTACACATCCTCTTTCAGAATAAAGATAAAGAAAAATTCCATTTGCAATGAACAGCAAAAGAAGACATTCTTAACCAATATTTGAAAATACTGAAGGAAGAATTCTAATGGAAGGAGCTGTGCAGCATAACGGTAAATTGGAGAATGAATTAGTACCACACTGACAATTGCCCTGAACTGATTCATGGAGTCAATGTGCTCCAATCAAAAAAAAAATTCCCCAAGAGAAAACACTCTTTTCATGGTAACTAACTGATTCTAAATTTGGTATGAAGCAGTGAAGGGCCTAGAAATCCAGAACCTTAGTGGTGGCATTGGAGGCAGAAAGGTGTGTGTTCCAGTCACCTTATACTTACATAACCTGATAACTTATATGAATTTATAATAGTTCAGTCACCACAGTTGGGTGTTAAATCACTGGACAGAGAGGGGAACCAGAGCCTCTTGCACTGGAAACCTGAGGGTGGACACCTGTGGGCTCCTGGGGGAAGATGAGACTCTTGGAGAGATAAATACTCCACACAAAGGAATTAGAAAAGAATCCTCACTGCAGACAGAAATGGATTTGAGGGGGATTAAGGGCTTAAAGCAAGCCTGAGAAAGCAGAGGGGATTACACCCACCATGACTCAGCATGGCCTGCGCTCTGACTCCTCCTCCTGGGAGGTTCCCCACTCCATAACCAGGAAGCTATTTTGCAGACTGCTCAGACCAATTGCTTTGAAATTGGCCATAATCCTGCTCTCACACCCAAGTCCCTTGCTTTAGCCACCCAGACTCCTGTCCCTGGGGCTGTGTGACCCCAGTCCTCCTGAGCACAGCACACAGTGTCACCCACGTGTGCAGTGCAGCAGCCCAGCAACTTAGACAAAGCGCTGAGTGTGGACCTGAAATGTCTTCCAAAGGCTCAGTATCAAATCCTTAGTCCCTAGTTTGGCACTATTGGAAGATGATGGAAACCAAGGTAGGGTCTACTGGGGGACTTCAGGTCACTGGGTAGAGGGAACCCCAATGGGATAAATAGGTCCTTCTTGTTTTCTTTTTCTTTGTTTTCACTTCTCAATCATGAAGTGAATGGTTTAACTCCATCACACTCCCTGCCATAACGTTCTGCCTCACCAAAGCCCCCAAAAGGGCAAGAGGCCAATTGATCACAGCCTAGGTGACCTTTAAAACCATGAACCACAATAAAGCTTTCCTCTGTTTTTGGTTTTGATTTGTTTTTGCTTGTTTGAAAAACGGGTTTTATTCTTGTCACCAAGGCTAATCTGGAACTCACTGGTAGTCCAGCTGTCCTCAAACTCACAATAATCCTCCTGCTTCTGCCTCCTGATTGCTGGAATTACAGGAGTGTACCACCACATCTAGTTAGCCTTTTTATAAATTGACTATCTTGGGCATTCCTGTTACAAAGACACCAGATCACCGTCATGGGTCCCTCCTGAGGTTCACAGGCATTCCTCACTGCTGTCCCTGTGTCTGCCCTATCCGGTCCTACAGGTCCCCCATGTCCTTCTCCACACTGCATTGAAGCAATATTTTATTCATGTTGAACAAACCCGTTCCCCTGTCTCCCTCACACTACCTTAGTCTCCTACTCCACCCCAGACAAAGACTTTCTAGGATCCATGCCCCAGACTGCTCTTCCTGTCTGACTTCTCTCCCCTGCCCAGATGTGGTCACACCTCACCAACTCCCACCAGCAAGTGCCAAGGTGAAAACCAATGGGTGGACTTTGACACAGATACTGTCAGTCACATGGTCAGAGTGTTGCTGGCCAAATCCCTCATTCTGGTGCCAATCTCTGAGGACAGGCTGCTTCCACCTAAGTTTTAGGTTACCATTTATATGCCAGTCAGCTCAGAAAAAGATCCAACAATGGACCCTTGTGAGTCTAGCCTTGTGAGGTGCCAGAAGCTGGTTCCTGCTCACCCTTGGCAGGCTTCCACTGCCTAGGCTGGGTGAGGTGGGGACATGGGTTCTTATGCTCCCCACACACATTTTGTAATGTTGCAGGTAAGAACTCTTCAGTGACCAGTGTGGGAGAGAGAAAGCAGAATCCCAAATTCCAAGAGAGAGAGAGAGAAGTTTGATCTGATCTAGCCTCCTTCCATCAGTGCCACCTCTTCCTCAGACTTAAAGAAAAACCCAGAAAGGCTTCCAATATGTGTCTGGTTCCTTGGGTGACAGGGACCCGAGCCAGGGAAAAGAGGTCTGCCAGACCCTGAGAGCACTGAAGACGGCTGGAGGGAGGAGGGCCAGTTACAGTGGACTCTTGACAGTGAAGTTGAACTAAAAGGATGTAGAGAGGACCCCTACACACTCGCTGTGTACCCCATCCTGACAATGGAGCAAAGCCCTGGTAATCCCTGTTACTCTAGGGGCCACCACTGTGAGCATTACTTCTCATCATGTGACTGAGAGGGCTTAAGCTCTTGGCTGTAAGCCCAACTGTGACAATGAATCTCATGGCACTCTTGAGCCAAACAAGACTGGACGGGCCAAGTTATCTTTCTAGAAATGGCACCCCTCCAACCTACCTGTCCTTTTCCCAGGTGGTGTCAACCACCAGGCTCCAAGTTAGAAAAAATAGACAGCCTGTCACCCTCCCATCCTGGAATCTTGCCCATGGCAATAAGGGCCACACTGTCTTTATCAACCCAGTTGGATAAGGAAGGGACAGAGGCTCAGAGAGGTGAAGATTCCTTGTACACAGCCATCCCCAGTTAGTGAGTGGCCAAGCTAATCTTTGAACACAAGAAAGCTTCTATTGTCACTGTCATCAAAGGTGTCAGGGCAGGAGTACCTGGGGCCTCCTTCCCTGCAGACTTGGGAACCATAGGTGTCCAGTGTTAGGAGGGCCTCAGTGCCAAGCGAACCATGTCACCTGCACAGTGGACACACCTGCCAGGGACTAGACAGTCCTGGTACTCCCACAGGACATGCCAACATGAAGGGTGCCTTGGGTGTCTGTAAAGTGAATCTCTGTAGGGCTGTGCCTTTGGGCCTTAAGGTCCAGGTAGGGTGGACACCCCAAAGGCCTTCGGTGCCCAATGTCCTGGGGGCCACACATACTCACAACCCTACCTTTGCCTTGTAACCTGACCTTGAAACAAGTTGGACCGCATGTGGTAACCCAGGTCATAGTAGTCTGAGAAGATGGAGGAGACCTGCACTGGGATCTGGATCCTGCTGGACCATGAACTTGACCTCTTCTGGCCATCAAAGATTTCACCAATGGCCCTTCGAGCCTGACGGAGGAGGCAAAGACAAGAGACAATAAGTGTATGTCCTCTCCCTCCCTGCCTTCCCCCACTGCAGGCTGCAAGACCCCAGGGTAAGCACTACCCATCTGCCATTCATTCCCTCCTCCCAGTGGTCAAAGACCTGAGGGATGACAATGGTGGTCCACACATTGAGCTCCTACTGTGTACACCATCAGGAAGAGGGTCTTCATAGGCTGAGCCTGTCCCCACCATTTTAGAAACAGGACTTTGAGAGGCTAGACTCCACCAGTTCACACAGCTGGGGAACCCCAGAGCCCCAACTTTCTGCTACTACCAAGGCATCCCACAAGCCAAACTTCTTAGTTTACACTGAGACCAAGGTCTTCCTCATACCAAGAAGGAAACTGAGGCCCACAAGGTCAAGTCTGGGCCTGTAACGCAAGAAACCTGAGTGAGAGACCAGGTCTGACAGAGAGAGGCTCTTGACTTTGGCGGATCTTGAAACCCTCTGGGCCTCAGTTTCCCTGCTTGTAAAACATGGGTGGGGGGAGGGTAGCCTTTAAAGCTCAGGCACTTGCCACTTCATTGGCACCTGGGACCTGTGCCCTAGAAACTAAGCTGCAGAGGATAATGTTGGCTAAAGAGAAATGGTGTCTTCTAAAGGCCAAAGCTGCAATCAGTGACCATACCCATCTTTTTTTTTTTAACATTTTTATTTATTTATTATGTATACAGTATTTGCTCTACATATATGCCCGGGCAGATCTCAATGTAGATGGCTGTGAGCCACCATGGTTGCTGGGAATTGAACTCAGGACCTTGGGAAGAACAGCCAGTGCTCTTAACCTCTGAGCCACCTCTCCAGCCCAACCATACCCATCTTTAACGGGACACAGTCTTAAATGTCTGTGACCCACCCCCAGAGTGTCTTATGGGTGGGTCTTATACCTTAAAATGATAAATGAAGGCAAGCTGGGGTGAGCCCTGACCCTTGATCTTTTTCTGAATGGATCTACTGACCTCGTGGCTCTAAGTAGATCACACACAAACATGTCTCCTGGTCCCAGTTTGCCCTGTTTAAACAGAAGCCATAACCTCTGCCCTGCTGACCACACAATGCAGATGCTTCTACAAAGGTTGATATGATGTCTCAGGGCGCTGGAGAGGTGGCTCAGTGGTTAAGAGCACTTGGCTGCTCTTCCAGAGGACCCGAGTTTAATTCCTAAGCAGCCACATGGTGACTCACAACCATCTATAATGGGATTTGTTGCTCTCTTCTGTCAGCCAGGCATACATACAAATAGAGCACTCATAAACATAAATAAATAAATCTTTTTTTTTTAAATGTCACAGAATACCAAAGTAGGAGGGGAGATTATTCTTTGGCTAGAAATGGTGGGTGAATCTAGTCTCAATTTGCAGTGGTGAAATAACGGCTGTCTGGAAGCAGGTGGGAAAGAGTGCCAAGATGGGTTAGTCATGTCTGTCATGTATAGGAGCAAGATTGATTAGTCATGTCTGCCATGAATAGGGGCAAGATTGTGGTATGTATGCCATGGATTTATCAGCCTGAGCAGTTTGGGTGCTTCATTTTGCAGATCTAAAGACTGAAGGCCAGAGACAGAAAGCGCCTGACCTACTGAAGTAGCACCACTATCCAAACCTGGGTCTCTTGATCTCCACAGTGGCTGAGCCCCTGAGGAGATGTTTTTGGATTGAAAATGTCTAACATAAACAGCAGGCTTGTAATTGCATAGTCAGCAGCATCCAGAATTCCATTCTGGAAGCTGTCAGCCCTTGGGGGATCCTCATCCCACATGGCTGGGTACACGGGATTAACTTACTTAGCCCCTCTCACCTTGAACTTCATGTGAAGTGGAGGTAATTCTCTTTCCTCATAGTTGTCACACACAAAGAGTTAAGGAGAGCAACCAATACCTTAGGTGTCTCATTAAAAGTTTCCAAGACAACCCTCTTACACCCTTAAGTCTCCCATGCCCCTGCTTTGTCACCTGTTCTTCAGAGATCAGACGGTCCACCACCTTGCTCCCAAACTTGTGGCGGATGTTTTCAGGAATGATGCTGTCCTTCCGACTCGGAGGCACTGTCCTCTGCTCTGGGGCCCTGGAGTCCCGGCCTTCCTCCCCTAGACTTCCCTCTTGGAAAGTCTCCCTGGCCTCTCTGGAGTTGGATCTAGATTCCCCCTTCTTCAGGTCCTCCGGCTGGGAGTTCATGGCCAGGGAAGTCCTGCTGGTAGGAGTTGGTGGTGGAGGTGGGATCTCCAGGTGGCCCTGGTCCAGGTGGCTGCCTCGAGGGCTCTGGGAGGGCCCTGGACGGTACTTTAATTTGGAGCTGTCCAAGGAGCTATGGGCAGCTCTCCAGGAGTCCATGTCCAGTGTGTCCTCCTTGTTGTTCAGGTGGGTCCTTGTCAAACTGGTTGTACCTAAGCAGGGGGAAAAGGAGGTGGAGAGAGTTAGGAAGGCATAAGATGTGAGAGGAAGAGGCAGGAAAGGTGACAGAGGGACTAGTGGGAGGGAAAGTAGACAAAAACCAGACGTCAGACACAGACAAGGGGGTGGAGCAGAGAAGTCACAGAACCCCACAGCAAGGTGAGGAAGGAGAGAAGAGGGGACAGAGGGAGGCCAGTAGGCAGACTTCCACAGGACTCGGTTGTCGCCATAAGGCTATGACCAAAGAGAGTGTGCCCCAGGCTTGGCCAGCCTTCTTCAGGCCTAACTGCGAGACCTTAAGCAAGAGATCCAGCCTCTCTGGGCTTTAGCTCACTTTGGTTAGTTCCCCTCCTCACTTTGAACCCCCAAAAATTATTAGATGAATCCAATAGGGCATGGGGGTGGTGGCAGGGGTGGCTCTTGGCTTCACCAAATTTCAGGCTCTTCAAAGTGCTAGAATGGGGTCCGAGCTTTGGTGCTCGCTCTCCATCCCTCGGGTCTTCTGCCTTCCATCCCAACTACCTCCCTGGATCTCGGGGCCACTATAACAGCTCCCTTTCACATTCCCTCTTGCATCACCCCAAAACTGCTGCCAAGGGTGGCTGCTGCCTTCAGCTATGGACCTCCATTCCTCCTGAGTCCCTGACTCAGACAAGGGTCTGTTGTCTCCCTCCCTCCTCTTCCCTCCCTCCTCTCCCCTCCCTCCCTCCTCTCAGCATCATTCAGGTGAGTCTACTACCTGTTGGGGGAAGTCCCTTTTTTCTTTTCATACCTTTATTTTTTTATTTTTATGCACATGAGTGTTCAGCCTGCATGTGAGTGCATGCACCACAGGCGAACATTGCCCACAGAGGCCAGAAGAGTGTTGGTTTCCCAAGGACTGAAGTCACAGACATTTGTGAGCCACCATGAGGGTACTGGGAATCAAACCTGGTCTTCTGGAAGAGCAACTATGGCTCTTAACTGCTTAGCCATCCTTCCACAACCCACCACTTGTCTTTCTTGAAAGTGAAATCATACTCTTCCTCAAGTACAGACAAACGAACACCTCCTGTCACTGGCCCCAAGCTGGCTAGGCCAGTTCTTTGCTCAACACCTGACACTGTCCCCACAAACTTATCCTCACAGCCCTAGGTTTTCCTTTCTACCTCAGTGTGAGCTCCACAATGCCTCCTTTCTCCTCCCAGATGAAGGGAGAGGGTCAGACAGGTGAAGTTCATGTAGGGGGACCAATCTCAGGCCTTCTACAATACCCCACGATGCCCAGAACATTTAAGTCCCTCAGTAAAGGAGAAGATGAGTTAGCTGCACAATATCAGATCCCCAAGGAATAGCAACACCTCATCCCAGCCAAGACACTCATCCCTCTCATTCTGACTATAGGCTGCATGTGACAATTGGCCCTGGATGGGGGTAACCAGGAGTGTTTTCTCTAAGGATATGGTGGTGTGTCTTCCAGTACATATGCTACACATGAGAGTCCTCACTGGTCCTCATAACCCCAGGAGCCCCAGGAAATGTTTACCTTCCCCCTAAATATTCCCGAAGAGTCTTGCAGTTTACAACAGACAGTCTGTTTTGCTTTTGTATATACGTGAAATCACATTTCGTGCTTCATTCTAACTTGCTGTTTAAAAACCATCTTTGCCTCAGGGATCCAATCCATACCACGGATAGGGAGGGACATTCGTTCCTACCTTGCAGACTCTGGTTGCTGTCCCACTGGTTGACAGTCACCAGTCAGGTTTTTAGGAGGCTAAAAACTCTAGGCTTTACTGCTGCCACGTCCTTGCCCTGTTGAGAGCCCCTGCTCAGCTTTCATGAGGGGTAGTGCCAGAACCCTCTACCCCACGGGAAGTAGGTGCTTCCCTAGGGAGAGGGCACAGAGAAAACTGGGCTCTCTCCCCTTCTCCCTACTTCTTCCAGCCTATCTTACGCTACTCTTTGAGCTCTCCCTTTTTATCACCCACAAAAGGCAAAGGGAGAAACTGTCCCAGAGCCAGATGGCCCTCCCTCCCTCCTTCTGGGTTCTGCCCAAAGCTGCAGGCAGCCAGGGAGTGGGGTCTCCTCAGATAACTAAGTCTGCAAGAATAGGAGTTGAAGTAGAAGGACCAGAATACACAGCACTTGCCTGGTCTGCTGAAGCTTCACCTGCCCCTAGGGAGACAGTCAGTGCAGGGGTGAACTCCACACTCCACCCCTTCCTGACCCAAGGTTCAGGGATGCCCTGTCCCCAGCCTGCCCTCCTGGCTCATCTTCTGAGCCATTATGAAGTAACAATAGTAGCCTAGTCTTCTGCCACTCTTCAGGGTTGGTAGCACTTCAGGCCTGGGTGTGTCCTGTGTACTTGTGCTCAGAGAGCACAGATCAGTCATTACATTTGTACACTATGTTCCCTTGTCCTATTTGTGTCTGGCAGTGGGCTAGGCTCTGGGATAACAAGAGGGAAAAGAGCAGAGTTCTTGGATGGATGGTGGGTGGATGGATGGATGGATGGATGGGATTGATGGGTGGGTGGATGCATGGATGAGTGGATGGATGGATGTCTGTATCTGGTCTTTCTAAAATCTCACTGCACCTCTGATCACCCATTTGAGAGTCAGGTGGGCAGAATAAGTAAGCCCTGCTTCATTTACTACCCTGAAGAAGGAAGGACCATGGACAGTTTTCTGACTTTGGCCTTTTTATCAAAATGCCCCTCTTACTCACTAAAATTACTGATTCCTGAGTCAGAATGTCCAGGAAAGGCCCAGAAACCAAGGACTTAAAACAGTTCTCGCAGTGACTCTGGTCACTGGGAAGCTTGTGGCAGGGATATGCTGATGCTCCTGGTGCTGTCTCCCTACTGTACTTGCCACCCCAGCTGTCCTAGGGGAGCCTTATTAGACCTGTGCTAGTTCAGCCATACCTGCACAGGACTCCTGTCCCCTTCCAAGCCTGGCACTTCCTGTCTCTAATACCTACAGCATAGATGCACATAAACTCAGCCCATATGTCATCCTGGGCGCAGCTCAATCAGGCCTGATGTAATCCCAGCCCTCTTCATATTCCCACAGCCCTGCTCTTTGAGTGCTCACTAACAGCCCAACCTTAGCCAAAAGAAACTGGAGACCTAGACCATATCAAGTCAGAGTTTCCAGGCCTGGAAGATGGAGGGTTCATCAGCTCTTCCCTCCAGTTTTTCTTCTGTGCTCAGTGTCCTGGGTCGGTTAGGCTACGCCATCTGGAGGCCTCAGTGGGACCCAGGGAGATGAGGTGATGAGCTTCCCACCCCCACTCCCAGAAGCCAGTCTGCTCACTTGGTGCTCCCACCCTCCCAGTCCTACCTGATCGGTGGCCCAGCTCCATGGACTCTGGCTCGGGGACCGCAATGTCTGAGCTTGGCCCTGTAGACAAAGGAGTGCATGCTGAAAGGTCTCAGGTGACAGCTTCCATAAAGGATGACACTGAGACCTGACCAGGGTGACTCCAAAGATCCAGCCAGCCCTGACCAGGCTCTCTGGGCTGCAGCCAGCCACCGCTGCTGGCTCATCCAGCATGCCCCAGACCCCCGTACCACCTGCTGTTCACCAGATGCTTCTGACCAGCCCATTGCCCAGGCCACCACCTAAGCTTCCAGTGGCCTTTCTCACACAGCTATGTCACCGAGAGTCTCTTACTCCTTCCTAATCTCCTCCTCCTTTCTTCCACTAGCCCCAGGAGGCCCTGGCTGTGGGACCCCTGCCTCAGTCCCTACTCTGATCATTCTCTTTATTTCTTCAAACAGAAAGTTATCAGAAGAGGCTTCTGCATTAATACCACCTCTTGGCTCTTCATAGATGCTTGGATGACGGGTCTGGGCTCCTGAGCTGCCTGCACTCCTTCCACATGACCCCTGTGCATAGAACATCTGACACATGGCAGCTTGGAGCAAGGGGAACATGAAACCCAGGGCCTCGTGGATGTCTGGCTGAGCCTCACTCCAAGCCATGGGTTGTTCACTGAAGAAGGAAGTTCACTAAGAGAACCAGGAAAGGAATCCAGGACCCAAAAGCCATCAACTCTGCATCCTCAAAAGTCCCCACAGTTTTTATTCCTGTGTCCCTTTCTCCTAAGGGATCTTTTCCTTATTTATATTCCTGTATTTATGTGAAGTTTCCCTCACGTTTCTACAAATGTAGTAATGTCAGTGCAACAAAGCTGGTCTGACACAAACATCTCTGAAGGGAGGGAGGGACAGAATAGAAACAGCAAGTCCGAGCTGGGAGATTGTGCCCTAGTGTCATTTCTGCTGCTGCAACAAAGCACCCTGTCAAAAGTAGTTGGGGAGGGTTTCTTTTAGTTCACAGTCCACATGACAGTCCATCCTGGCAGGGAAAAATCCAGGTGGCAGGAGCTTAAAGCAGCTGCTCACATCCCACCCACAGTTAAGAGCAGAGAAGAGTTTAATGTGCATACACGTGCTTACTGCTCAGCTCATTTTCTCTGTGGTCATAGTCTAGAACCCAAGCCCAGTTCTGGAATGGTGCTGCCCACAGTGGGCTGGGCTCCTCCCACTTCAGTTAACATAATCAAGTAACATAACATAATAACATAACACACACACACACGAGGCCAATCTGAACAAAAGAATTCATCAGTGAGAATATTGCATCAAATTGACAAAATTAACCACCAAAGGAGTCTCTGAGGACTGAGGGACACACACACACACACATACACACACACACACAGAGAGAGAGAGAGAGAGAGAGAGAGAGAGAGAGAGAGAGAGGCATTGGTCTAAGGTCCATCCAGCAAGCTGAATTGTTGGCAAGTTCAAGTCAGATAGGAACCAGACCAATTTTATTCCCTTGAAAACTTGTTGGTCAAATGCCCTATTAATTTTGACTAAATTACCTGGGGCCAAGGCCCAGATGAACAACACTTGCCTAGAATGCAGAAGACCCTGCTTGGGTCAATCCTCAGCACCACAACATAAAAGTTACCATTTGACAATGGTGTATTTTCTGTTTTGACTCCTGAGGAGCCTACCCCTAGTGTTCACAGGCTGGTCAGTCCTTGAGTAGGAACTTGGACCTTGGTCAAGATGATGTGGTGGAAGTGGCGCAATCACTTCCGGGATTGGATTCATGGCATTTGCCTTACTGGTATTCTCCCTGGCTCTCTTCAGTTGGCTTACTCCGACCTGCCATGTGTGAAGCTGTACCATGGAGAAGAGAAGTCTTGTGAGGGGAATGAGGCAGCCTCTGGCCGGCGGTTCATGAGGAGCACAGGCCCCAGATCCCAGTGTCCCCAAAGAACCAAGAGAGTCCTGTCCCTGGAAGAATTTGTAAGTGGATCCTCCTCCAGCTGAGCCCGAGAATATGGCCCACGTGACACTAAATCCACGAGACTTGGCTGTGGCCATCAGTGGCCCTGTGTGTGTCTCTTCCCCTCACTTTCCAGGCCTATGCTCTGGCTTGATTTCTTGTACTCATTCTATGAAGTAGCCAGAAAACTGGCCAGCTAGAACACCCTGCCTACAGACAAGAGGGTGCCAATCCCGAGGAACCACTTCGTTTCCAGTGCATGGTTGGGGCTCCTCAGCAAGGCTTCTGAATGCAGGGAGTAACTGGACATCATGCCAACACCTCCCTCTTTCCAGAAGCCCTGCAAAATGCTTCATGAGACATTACATATCTTACTTCTAGGTCACTCAATAAACCCACATTTTCAACATACTTACCAACAACACATCTCTTGGGCATAAATTCTTCTACATGGGACCTTCCTAATTTGAGTCTCTGTAGTCATAGAAACTGTGAGATCTTAATTTGGGACTTTTGAAAACTTGAAGCCACTGTGCTATCTGATCATGTGATGCATGGCAATATCTCACCGACACATATTTTGATACTAAGATTGTTTCCAGGACAAACAAATGAGATTAGGAGGGGGTTCTGGACCAAGCAGTGGGTACACCTAGGAGAAGGTTAGGATGCATGGTAGGAAAGGCTTTCTGCTCATCTTGAGTCCCAGATGAGCAGGAATCAAGAAATGAATGCTGCTGTCAAGGGCACAAAGGGCAGGGAGGCACCACCAGGAGGATCTAGAGGAAGAAGTGCCTTGGTATTCAGTGACAGAAACTCAGGGGCACCATTGCCTGCAATGATGTAGAAGGAAGACAATGATGCTGCAACTGAGGGTGTTAGAGAAGCCAGCCACACCTGGACTCAGGGTGCAAGCTGCATCCTTCCGGATGCTTGTAGTGGAGGACCATTAAACACAAAGGAGTCAGACTTGAAGGCTTTCAAAATTCTCATACTTGGGCCAGCAAGATGGCTCAGCAGGTAAAGGTGTTGCCAACAAACCTGAGGACATGAGTTCAATCTCTGGGGCCCACATTATAGAAGAAGTGAAGTGGCTCCCACAAGTTGTCCCCTGACTTCCACATGTGTACCTTAGTGTACATGTACATGCACACATGTTTGTATGTGTGTGCACACAATAAATAAAATACAATGAAATTTCTTTTAAAGAAAAGTATCTTTTCCAGATGCTAAAAGAACTAGGAAATGTTACCCGGAGCTAGGGAGACAGTACAGCTGGTAACATGTTTGCTGTGTAAACATGAAGGGCTGTGTTCCTACCCAGAACCCATGTAAAATGCCAGGCGTGGTGGGCACATGCTTGTAATGCCAGAGTTAGGGAGGTAGAGATAGGAAGAGACTTGGGGCTCCCTGGCCAGTCAGCCTAGACTCATTAGTAAGCACCAATTAGCTTACTAAGAAAAGCAAGGTAGATGGCACCCTGAGGAAAGACACATGGAGATTGACCTCCAGCTTCCACACATAAATACGTAGATATGCATGCATGTGCACGCACACACACAAGAAAAGTCTCAGAGTGGTTTCAGGCAAAGGCCAACAGCAGATTTACAACCTTGTTAACATCATGGGAAAATAAAGAGACCAGAACACTTTTCAGCCATACAAAAGACTATTTAAGGCAGTGGTCCTCAACCTGGGGGTCACGACCCCTTTGGGGGTTGAATGTCCCTTTCACAGGGGTCACCTAAGGCCATCTGCATATCAGAGAATCACATTGCAACTCACAGCAGTAGCAAAATTACAGTTATGAAGTAGCAACGAAATAATTTTATGGTTGGGGTCAGCACAACTTAAGGAAGTGTGTAAAGGGTTGAAGCATTAGGAAGGTTAAGAACCAATGGCTGTCGGGAGGCTGAAGGGCATGCCTCACAGACACTCTTTCAGGAAGCTTCCTCCGTTAAACAAGACACGACTTCTGTCCAGAGCAACATGTGGGCTGTACAGTGTGTTACTGTCAGCAAAACATTACTAGCTGGGAGTGGAAGTGATGCATTACTGAACAAAATGAGCAGATACCACTGGACCAAACTTTTCAGGTCTGCGAGTGAGGAAGAATGATTCCCTGCCTTGAAGCCAGTCCAAGGATAATCCAGTGTTCCTCTGTAGGGCTCAGAATCACTGGGGTCCCATGACTATGTGTATACTCCATCCTCATTTCTGAACAGGAACTCCTGCAGCATCCCTCATGCCTTTTACTTCCTGGCAGCTGGTGGCCTCAGGAAGGTTGATGGTGATGAGGAGCCCCACCCATGCCTGGACCTAAGTTGCCAATTCTCCAGGGGGTGCATGTGTGATCCATGTGAGAGGGACACCTGTCGCTGAGGATCAGCTGAAAGGCTCCCAGGGGCTCTCTGCTTCACGGTGTGATCCACTCTCCTTGAGGCAGGCAGGACCTGGTGGTCTGTTCAAATCAGCAAACTGTGGTGGGAATCAAGAATGCCACCTCTAGGTTGTAAAGAACAGGCTCCATCTTTGTTCACGTGCTCTCCCAGGCTCTTCTAGCCTCTCTGGCTCTGGTGTTGGCCAGGGGCTACATAGAGAGGCATTCTGCAGAGGTGAGGTAGCTTCTGTCCGACAGCTTATGAGGAGCTCATTCTTCTATGTAAGAGGCCTTGGAAAAGGATCCTTGAGACCAAAGCCTCAGCCCACCCTGTGACTGCAGCCTGGGAGAGATACTAAAACAGGACCCACTACAACTGTGTCTATATTCCCAACCCACCACAAGGCCATAAACACCAGCATTTTAATCTGCTAGATTCTGGGGTGATTTGTTACATACCCAACAAGAGCTGACTGCTACAACTCATATTAGCAGTCGGTGGTGATTTGAATAGGAATGGCCCCAGTAGGCTCATATATTTGAATGTTTGGTCATTAGGGAGTAGTGCTACTTGGTAGGGATTAGGAGGTCTGGCCTTATTGGAGGGAGTGTGTCAGTGGAGGTGGGCTTTGCGGTTTAAAGCCACAATTAAATGCTTTCCTTTATAAGAGTTGCTATGGCCATGGTGACTCTTCATAGCAGCAAAACATTGACTAAGACACACTCCCATAACCAACAAGCTAGTGTATTTTTAGAACAACCAGCAGACGTGTTCAGAGTCTCTGGGAACTTACCTTCTGTCACAATGCAGAAGATGCGGGGTGAGAGAAGAAGGGTTAGGGGTGAAACTAAATAGGAAAGTGAGTGTCTAGCATGCAGTAGGCTCTGTGATCCATCTTGAAGCCAAGTAAAGTTCAAATTAGTACTTTCAGATTATCTTTCTGGTCCTAGCCAGTCCCCCCTCCCCAACCACAACCTGGTATGCCCCCCATAGCCATGTACATCCAGTTAGAGTAGCCTTCTCTGGCTGACACAGAAGGTGGGCTCACAGCCAACCGCTGACCCGGAGAGGGAAGTCCTGAGAGGTATTGGCCAAGGCTGGTGGGAAGATGCCTGCATCCACAGCACTCACAAGCAGCTCTGAGTGGGAAGAAAGAAAATGAAACCCCAGGTGCTGATGGAGACCCACCCACCTCAAAGGTCTCTCTGCCTCACCTTCCCAGGTGAACCACTCTGAAGGGTGAGGCAGAACAGCACTGCTACCCAAGAGTGGGTTGCCAGGGAGCAGCATTCCAAGCTGTTCATTGGAGTTACCATGGTGACACTACACACTAGCCTTTGTTACCTCAGAGGCTGATAGGCTCACCCTGCCAGGGGGTGAGGGGCCAAGACAGAAAGGATAGGGAGGACTTTCATGTGCTATTCTCTGGCACATCCTCCCAGAAATATCCATTGAGCGACCACCAAGGCCAGGCTATGTATGTGCCAAGTCCACAGGGCTCACATCAAGCACAGAGGACACTCTTGGAAGAGCAAGCAAATAGTACACAATACAACCAATTCTGTCTAGGGAAAGGGGGCAGGGCTCACAGAAGGGCCATTTGAGATGGATCTTGAAGGGTGAGTAGGACTCACTGGTTTAGAAGAGACAGTACATGAGAGGTATGAAAGGTGTTTTAAGAGCACAAATAAGTTCAAAGTAATGAACCCTCAGTACCTGAGCTGGATGTTGGAAATCAGGGAATAAAATTAAAGCATGGGTGTGACAGTGAAGGTCCGCTCCACCGGGCACTACAGGGCTGGCTGCAGATGAACTCAATCATGATACCTACATACCTATGCTGAGCCAGAACCACGGATGTAGGCACTATCTCTGCTGCCCAGTGGGCCAGGATGGATACAGAGGTCTTGCAGCACCTCCCCAGAAAAGACAGATACTTGGCTAAATCTGGGATCCACAGGGCCTGATACTTGTTAGATGAATTTTTTTTTCAACTAAGGTCCAGGCTGGCCTCAAAGTCATGATAGTCTTGCCTCAGCCTCCAGTGTGCTAGGATGACAGATGTGTGCCACCTCAGCAGATAAGTGGCTTGCACCACACTCACTCTATAGGGATCTTACCATGGGACAGAGCTGGCTCACCCACAAACTTCTCAGTTCCTTGTGTAATTACTAACCCATGGTTGTGGGAGCAGGGATCTAAGAATGGCTGCCTGGCATCTCACAAGGCTACAGTGGAGGTGCTTGTCAGGGCCAGTGGACCTTATCTTGAGACTCCCTAGGGGACAGATATGCCTGAAGGTACATGTGGCTGCTGGTGGGACTCTGCTCTGCATTCTACTGGATATATAAGAGCTTAGGGTCCCATTAGCTTCTCAACTCCTTGCTGTGTGAGTCGCCACACACCATTTCATCAAGGCCAGGGAAGAAAATAGACATCAGTCTTGTAATGTGTGATCCTGGTAGTGGCTCCCCATCCACTTTGTCCTGCTTTGTTGGCTATAAACAAGTCAGGAGTCCCACCCTCATTCTAAGAGAGAAGGTTTCACAGGACAGGAAGGCACATACCACGGAAGGCCACACTGGACTTGTGGGTCAAATCCTCGTGAAGTCTCTCACCTCCATAGCCAAGGTCCCCATCAAACCTAGGCCAGATGAAATGACCTCCCTGTTCAGAAGCTTCCCCGGAATATCCTATTTAATCAGAGTGAAAGCCAAAGTGGTGTCTTGCTGCAAAGCCTCCCTAACCTTCTCCCTTTTCTCTGCTATGGACCCTTCCACTCCACTTGAGCACCCAAGGCCTGCGGGAGCACAGAAGCCTCAGGGAGGGCCTTGCATTAGTAGTCCCTCCCAAGCCGCCGCCTTTCTCCAGCAGTCTGCAGGACCTGCTGCAGGATGCAGCAATTGAGGTGGCAGGAGCAGCAGGAGGACACTTGTCCTTCATCCCCAAGGATGCTTGGGTCCATCCAAGTTCTGAGAGGGGATAAGCTGTCACAAGGAGAGGAAAGGTGACAGAGGTGAGGCCTAGCCTGCAGCCTCAGAACCCCTCCCCGGCAGATCATGGGCCCCTTTTGCCCCAGTGCTGGATTGGACTTCCTCCCTAACAAACATGATTTCAGCCCTCCAGGAACCCTGCCCCCCCCCCATGGCCAACACCCTTTCACTCTGGAAAGCTGGACATGAGAGAGCCAGTAACTCCAGTAGACAGGACCTGAATTTCACCCCACAGCCTCAAAACGTGCTTTTGGAAAACTTAAAATGCATCAGCAATGCCTCTTCAGGGAGTCTTTACCTATGGTGGCTTCCTGCTGCTACTACTAGGCTTGCAGACCCCCTCCGTGGAGCTGCCCAACCCTCCACCCTCCCCAGAGGGTCTAGTCAGAGCCAGCAAGAGAGTCAAACCCAAGGCCACCTTCCTTTTGTCCGCTTCTGAGCATGTGGCCTTTGGCTGGCCTTTGAAAGATTAGTTTCTCTCTCCCTCCCTGCTCTGGGGTCTACAGCAAAGGGCTCGGGACTGGGTTAGTCATGGCTTCACCTCTCTCTGCCTTGCTCATCCCCCTTACTACATCCTCTCGGATAGGTCCCAGCGTCCTCTATGACAGAGCATCCCTGACTAGTGTTGTATGACAGTCTCCTCAGAACTGAAACCCTCCAAGAATGTTGGATGTGGGGTGGGGGTGGGGAGGTCTCAAAAGGTAAGTAGAAGTCACATGTCTGCAAGAACAAAAGCTTGAAGGATTCCTGAGCACCCTCCACAGAAGTAGAATAAGGAGTCAAAAGTGCTGTGGGAGGGCACTCAGAGCAGCAGAATTTTGCATTTTCTTAGCCTGCGGAGCTGTCTGCAAGCTGCACAGAGCTCCAGGGACACAGCTCCCTTAAGTTGTCACCCATGTTTGGTGTAGGCTTTGGTGATGCAGCTGCTTCTAAGTTATCCCTTCTAAGTGACCCCTCATCCATGCTTCCATGAGTAACCCCAATACCATCTACTTGTTTCACCAAGTTGGATATTGGTACAATTGTTACTTTGGGCTTCCATGGGCTCCCTTTCTAGGGTGAGTATATGTGTGTAGATGTGTGACCTAGGACAGCGATGGTGTCCTCTGTGTGGCCTTCATGGCTGAAGGCTGATGAAGGTAGAGGTCCAGGGTGGAACCCAGTGCAAGGGGGCAGACACACTACTGAGAAAAGGCACTTTATTTCAGTGTTGAAGGAGGGAGGCACTCACAGAAATTTTAAAATCCTGCCATTCTCCATTGCCTAGATGTGTGAATGCACTGCAGGTCACACCCGGCCTCACTGAAGGGAACTGGCTGGATTTGGTGGACAGAGGAGGAAACTGCACACCTCAGGTCTTCCCGCTCTTCCCCTGGGACACACGGGTCTCCGGGGGTGCCCTACGGAACCACTCTGACCAAGAGCCATCGTAAACAGCTACATCAGGCTTGCCACAAAGGTAGGCAGCCAGGGCAATGTGGCAGGCAGTGACTCCCTTGCGGCACGTGGCAATGAGGGGCTGTGAGAGGTCCACCTTCTTATTCTGGAATATGGCACGTAGCTCCTCTGGGCTCTTCTCAAAGCCATCTTCTGTCAGGAAGTTCATGAAGGGCATGTTGACTGAGCCACAGATGTGGCCCGAGTCCAGTCCTGGGCAGCAATAGGGGACATGGGTTAGCGGAGGCAGAGAAGTGGGAACTAAACAACCTGGAGCCACCACCAATAAAAATAATGTCTTTGCTCTCTTGGGAACTCAATTTCTTGTCTGCCCTGCATATTGTCAACACTCAAGCTGTAACACCCACGCCTGCAGCCCCTGCCCCAAGATCTGTCTTGATGGAAGGATGTCCCAAGCCACTTCTGAGGGAGAGAATATCATCTGGGTGCATTGTAGATCCTCTTTCCAGCTTTTCCCCTAACCTCTGGGGACTGTCTTTGCACTCCACACCTCAGGCTTTCTCACCTGTGAAATGGGCTCAGTAGTATACACCTGTCTCCCAGGTTTATTGGGGAGAGCAGATGAGATGAATTCACATAGAAGCTACCCACTGCACTGGCTTCCATGGACATGACGAAGAGAAACTACTTGGCCCCTTGTGGGCAGCCGTTTACAAGAGTACTGAAGCTGGCTAGCTCTGTGAGTCAACGAATAAACCCTCCTGTAAATTTATTTTACAAGTGAAAACGCTGAGGTGTGCTGACATGAAATGGCTCAGCTAAAGACACCAAGATGCTCAGGCAGACCCTGGGCCACACGTGGTCTTGGTGTTCCTGTGAGGCACATAATTGTGAAAAGAGAAGGAGACTTGGTATCAGATATGTCCAAATGCCAGCTCTACCACTTAATACAATTCTAGGTGAAATTAAGTAAGTCACCTCTCTGCACCTCAGTTTCCCTATAGGGAAATGCCCCTTGGCGAGGATAAATGACATAGACAAGGGGCATTTCTCTATAGGTGAGCATAAATGACACAGACAACACTGAACCCTATGAATGGTGCCTGTCCCCATGCTGTGGCTCCCAGTGCTGTGCTTCCTCTAGGAACAGGGTTATGCAGTTCCCTCCATACACCTCTAAAGCTGAAGTGGAAGCAGGGCAGCATCGAGGCAGGCCAGGGTCCTTTCTAGAACACACCCACTGAGGCTTTGGAGCAGTCAGCATGGGTGTTGGATATGCTTGGTAACTCACATCCATAATCCCTGTATGCTGGAGGCTGAGGCAGGAGGATCTGTAGTTTGAGGCCAGCCTGGTCTATATAGTGAGTTACAGGTCAGTCTGGGCTATAGAGTGAGACCTTGTTCAAAAATCATCAAACCAATAAAAAGGGAGGGCCCTTGGAAACAATAAAGATGGGCCATGGCTGACTGATTGCACCCAAAGGATCCATGCCTTATCAGTCAGTCCCTGCATACTCAGCCTCTTCTCTCTTCCTTGTGCACCCTGAACCCCTCCACAGACATCACTGAGGGTGCGGCCCATGCCAGAACTGCCTCCATCTCTTCAGGTTTCCCAAATCCCCACCAACCGTGGGGTTGGACAGAAAGAACATGGTGGGGAGGGCAGGAAAGGACTTTGATTGCTATGAGCCAGTCACTTGCCAGCACTTTGTGCAGTATCAGACAGGAAGGCTCTCCTTGCCAGGCCTCAGTCTCCCCTCCTATAGGTAGAAGACCCCAGTGAGCACAGTGGGTACACAGCAGGTCAATGCAGCAAGGTGGGATCCCCCTTATCCCAAAGAAGATTCTAGAATCACTAGCACAAGCAGTCCTCTGATTGAACACATGTTACTGCTTGCAAAAGGCAGTGACATCTAGACATGTCTTCCTGCTGTATGTAACCCTGTCAGTGAGGAACAGCAGGTCTGTGGACATCAATTGTCAGGTTACAGCAGACATGGGGGGGGGGGGGCAAGGTCATTTGCACCGAGCCTCTGAGTGCCATCTTCTCCTTGTCTGTGACACACCAACTTTATTGTCGTCTTGACTCTATGAAAGGGGGCCTTGTCTGAGTGAGGATGAAGCTGGGGATGCTGGGAAGCCTTGGCGCCAGCCCAAGGAGGCACCAATGGCCACTCTGTCAGGAAGACTCAGGGCCTGTCTGGGTTTTTTAGGGGGTAGAGGTTGGGGAGTGCACCCATGTAGACGTGCACACTGAGGTCAGAGGACCAACTAGGCTGATGCTTGTCGTTGCTCCATCCCCCTGGAACTTGGCCTCAGTGAGTCCCAGAGAGCCGCCAGTCTCTACCTCCCCAGGGCTGGAGTCAGAGGCAGAAGTCACTAAGGTGCTTTCTGAGCCACCTCCCCAGCCTCTGCCTGGAGACCTTAAAGCAGCCACAGCCTTTGTGCCAGGGAACCCATGGACCCAGGCCAGAGAACTCTGGAGCACTGCCAACCAGAGCATGGGCTTGTAGCTAGCAGCAGGCCTCCTACCACACTCCTCCCCTCTGCAACCAGCACCCCAAGTGGGTTCTCTAGAGAACTATATCTCCCTCATTCCTCACAAAACTGAAGAGATTTTCCTCCCAGCTCTAATGAGGATCCCAGGCTCAGAGAGATGTGATAACTCCCACCCACTCCCCAGGGAAACACAGAGTAGGCATGTGAAATCAAGTCAGACTCCAAAGCCTATGTTGTTTTTAGTCACTGTGAGCTCCCCTGGAAAAGAAGGCTGAGGCAGGAGAATTAATGAGATGACTTCTCGTGTTCCTCAACCGCCTAGAAGTCCAGGAATTTGTGTTCCATGTTTGTCTGAGGAGATTCAAATCAGTAGGCATGTTAAGATCCCTTAGGCCATGGATGGGCACAGCTTTTGGAGGCCAGGAAAACCTGTTTGGACCTTTCTGGCTTTCATCCTGAAGATAGGGAATCTGGTATAGCACCCTGATTGTGGTCCAAGAGTCAGGGCTGTAGGTGGAGGGGCTCTTTGCTCCCAACAGTGACAATGTGGAGGTGCAACCTTTCCCGCCCCAGTCCCCCCGTGTCTGCTCCGGCCTGCCCCACCCTCCGCAGCAGCATTAGGCAAGACTCACTTTGGAGCCTGCAGCCTTGAGTGGACTGGGCCAGGCACTCCACAAAGCCACTGAAGATTCCAGAAGTGACTGCATTCAGGAGCCTTCAGATCAAAGTGCTAAGCATGGACCAACACCCTCCTCCCTCCTCATCCTCACCCACTCCCGGGGGTGAAAGATCAGGTTCACAGGTACACAGGCTGAACAACTGAGCTGAATGATACCAGGCCCAAATACAGCATTCCTGCTTTATAGAAGCGGGAAAACTGAGTCTTGGAGAGGAGAGACAGCCTGCCACTGGCAAAGCCTCCAGAGATCCCTGAATTCTAAGGTCCCTCTTTTCTCTAAAATTATTCCTTCTCACTCTGGGTGCCCAGCTTTGTGCCTGAGTAACATAAGATACCTCTGTCCTTATTTGTTAGTGTTCCTCGCGGTGGTTTCACAGCCCCCCCCCCGAATATTCTTTTATTCTGAATCCTTACTCAGGACTCTGGAAAGCATGTGAAGGCCTGACCCGGCAGGTGATTGCCCCTGGAGGGCAGGAAGTAGCACTGGGGTCTCTGAAGACCTGTTTTTTGTTTGTTTCTGCCACCCTTACTCCTTTCAGGAACACTCAGAGCCAAGGCCTCCCTGCCCCCATGTTTTATATCTGGACTGCTGAACTCACAGGAACCTCCCAGAACTCATCCCACACAGAAGGCCAGGACCTTGGCAGTGTGTGCATTTGTGTCCAGCAAATCCTCTTACAGAATGGGGCAAGTGGCCCATCCCCTGCCTCTCTAGGTGGCCCTGGACTTCGCACTTCGCTCAGTGCCTTCCCCCCCAAAGAGCCCCTTTGCCAGCCGGCTGCTGGCTTGTTGCCTGGAACAAAAGCCATGTGCACATGGCAGTGCTGGGGACCTCTGCTTGTTTATGACTGGGAAATGCAAAGCCAAAGCATTTGGGCTGGGTAACCCCCACATAAGAGTGGCTGAGCTAGAATAAGAATCCAAGCTCCCTGGTGCTCCAGAGAAACCAGAAGAGGCAGGAAGAGTCATAGGGAAGAGAGGGACTTTAAAACTCAGGCAGAAATGTCTACTCTCCAAGCCTCGCTTTTCCTCATATATGAAATGGTGGGAATGCTGTTTGGGCCCCACCATCACTCACTTCTCTTTACCGGGAAAATTCAATGGCCAGCTTCACTCTCCCCTCCCCCAGCATAAGTTCCAAGAAGAAAAGGGGCTTTGAGCCAAGACCAGGAGAGGCTGCAGACATTCCATGTCTTTGGAAAGTGGTTAATGAGCACGCATACTTCTTTCCTGACTTTCCCAGAGCAAAGCAGGCAGGGAAATCAAAGGCCTGGGGAGAGTGAGACTGGGGACCGGCTCCTAGCTCTGCCAACTGGATGTGTGGCCTTGACCTGCTCCTACCCGTGTGTCTCGCCCCCCTCTTCCAGTAGGGTGACAGTTTAGCATTAAGACTGTAAGAAACAGTGTTGTGGACATCAGATGCTGGCAGAAAGGAAGAGGTATTTTGCAACAAGTTAGGCGAAATGTTATCCTGGAGTTAAGCGCAGAAACACTTACTGATTAAAAAGAGCCTTGAGAGGCAGGCACCAGTCCTGTGCTCAGGAAAAGCAAGACCTGGGATCATCTGGTCCAGAGTCTCTAGAAGGCACCATTTCCTGGGGCTTTCTGACTCTTGACCCCTTCAGGTTTCCCACACACACAAAAGGGGACTCAATGGCCTTCTTTCTGTGAATGCCTGGCACAGGAGGCTCCCCTGAACCCTAGGAAGTGGTGGTCGGACTGAATGGGTTTATAACTAGGTTTAGAACCCTGGTTTAAAACAAAGTAGCACTGGGTTCAAATCCAGGCTCTGCCACTTAACTGACCAAGTAACAACATCCTGGCAGCTCATCTTCCCTGAGTTAGGTATTTTGTGGCACTAATATCCCTGGCGCATGCTGGCAGCTGCTGTAACAGCTCCACAGCAGCTTGTTGAGGTTATGAACCTAGCTGCCTTTCACAAACACTAGTCAGGGTCCCAGAAGAGCTTGGTGAAGGGCCATGTTGGTATTTGAAAGGTTTCTGGAGTCTAGAGGGTGTGAGCATATTTGTAGACCACACAAATATGTACAGCATATTTGTATGCCCATGCAAATGACTGCTTGTGGGTAGGACATCCTTTGGTACATTCTAGTGCGTGTGGGAGAGCTGGTGTCTGGAAGTGGACTACGGATGAACAGATCACCCACCACTCACCCCTACTAATGCAGGCAACTTGTTAGCACACGGCTATGGGTACACAGGATCCTCATGTATCAGCGCTGCAAAAGCCTTCAAGGTTGACTGTCCTCTCCCATTTTACAAATGGAAAGACAAGTCTACATGGAGGAACTGAGGGTTCCAGCTGTTTTGATTCTCCATGTTTTTGTTGAGCAATCTTCCCCAGGGGCCGCAGGGACACCTACCTACTGCATCAGGCTCCGGTTGTGTGCCAAGGTACCGTCCTTCGGCTCGAGAGTCCACCAGCTGGAACCTTTTAGACTGGAGGTTCTCCAGGACCTGCTCATAGGTCTTAAGCAGGGAGCGGTCCAGTGTGGCTTTGAAAATGGCTGGTTCTGGCTGTGAAGGCTCAGATGTCACCGGGTGGCCCTCCTTCAGCCAGTTCCGGAAGCCTCCATTGAGCACTGACACTGTGCGGTGGCCAAACACACGGAACATCCACCACACTCTGGGTGCATAGAAGGTGCCCAGGTCGTCTCCATCGTACACCACCACGTGTGTGTCGTTGCTTATGCCCAGATTGCCCACATAGTCTCCAAAATGGGCCTCACTGGGCAGCATCATCTCATAAGGCGAAGCCGTGTCCCGGCATTCCTCTATATCAAAAAAGGACGCTCCAGGCACGTGGCGCTCCTGGTACTCTTTGCGTGCCTGGCGGGTCCCCGGCGAGTACCAAGATGCGTCCAGCACCCGAAGGCTGGGTCCCAGCTTGCCGGACCGAATGGATTCCGCCAGCCACTTGGTGGAGACCAGCGCCCGGTAGAGCACCTGATGAACCATAGTGTCAGCTCTGTGTGTCACTTGTCGCGGGTGGGAACCAGGAAAGAGGCAAACCTGAGAGGATTGAGTGCGGTGGACGGAGCCTAGGAGGCGGGGCTGTTGTCTACACTACACTTTCCCAGCGTGCAATGGTAACTACTCCAGAGAGAGAGAGTGGGAAGACAGCGGGATAGGTTTGCACATTCCCAAGGGAAAGCCTGTTCCGCCCCTCCCACTGCCCGGGCGCCCTCCCTTTCTGGTTCCTAGGCGGGCGGGTGGGCGTGGCCAAGAGCTTGGGAGAACTTCTATAGCCGGCCCTTGGGAAGAGCTGGCTCAGGACCCTGTCTGTAAGAATGAGAACACAAGTCCTAGGTGGAGGAGATGGCCCTTGGACTTCGAGTCCCCTCTCGAGAGCGCACTGACCGCTCGCCAGCCTTTCTGCTTCTGCATCACGCAGCCTGGGTTCTCTGGCTTCTAAAATCCCCAGGTCCAGTGAAGGGGCTCCAGG
This sequence comes from Lophiomys imhausi, assembly GCA_907164525.1. Classification (NCBI taxonomy): domain Eukaryota; kingdom Metazoa; phylum Chordata; class Mammalia; order Rodentia; family Muridae; genus Lophiomys; species Lophiomys imhausi. The sequence goes on along the minus strand of CAJQZJ010000418.1, from coordinate 7,581,943 downwards.
CACCCTGCCTTGCTTTCGCCACCAGGACCCAGTTAGTGGCCCCATCCTAGGCAGCTAGCTGAACTAATTCGCCCTGGTAGCTGCGTTGGCACTCGCCCTTGCGCTCCGGAGAGGCTGGTGCGTTCCAACCGGGAGCTGGGAGTGTTCCCAAGTAGCCCTCACCATTGTGCCGCTCCCATGAGGGGGACCTTTCTCCCAGACAGCCGGGACTCCGAGCAGCTCCTGCGCCTTCACACGGGAATCCTGTTTTCCCCTCCTGGTATAACACTTCTCACACTCAAAAGGGGCTATTGGAGGCTCGGGGCGACACTGGGGCAGAACGCAACTCGGCAGCATGGCGTGTGCGTCCCCCGCAGTCCGGGGAATGGAAGGCGCAGCCAGCAGCGGCTCGGAGTGGCCAAGGCAGTGGGCTGTGCCCAAGTCTCCTCCCTTTGGCAGGCGTCAGGTTGGTGCCGGAAGGAGGGGATCACTGAGGGCGCGAGGAGGGGGTGACATGGAATAGCTGTGAAGCAGTAAGCGTGAAACCCTAGTATCTGCTGCCCAGCTCATCTTATTTGCTTTTCTGTGAGGGAGGGTGCTTTTCGGGGATGCATAACATGGTACCACGCGGGAGTGGAGGAAGGGATGGAGACTATTAGAGGAGAGTTTACAGGGCGCCCCTAATTTGCCTTACGGGGACTGTCCACGTCTGCTGTGACCTCCTGTAGGGTAGGGTAAGAGTCAGGTGGGTAGCAGTGGCTGACTAAGGTTTGGAATGACGTGGTACCTCCTGGGAAAATAGAAGGGCCCGAGAGAACCAACAAAGCTATTCAGAGGGGCTGTGGTGAGAAGAC
>CAJQZJ010000418.1:7533260-7581100 GCA_907164525.1 Lophiomys imhausi | reverse complement strand
CCCGAGAGAACCAACAAAGCTATTCAGAGGGGCTGTGGTGAGAAGACTCAGCGTCTCCCAAGAGGAAAAAGTAGCAGAACACAATGGAATGAAATGAAACTAACATTTATCAGGCCCGTCTCAGTGGTGTGGCCTTAACACTCTGGGGGTGTCTCCCAACAGGAGAAACAGGTAGAGTCAGGAGGTGCCAGGGGCGTAGTGGAGTAGGGACTAATTTCTGACCTGAAGCTCAAAGTGCTGAGAGCTGCCTTGGTTTACCTGTCTGTCCTTGAAGCCTTATGTTTTTTTTTTTAATTAATTGTCTTGGGCTTCAATTTTTACCACTTCATTGTAAATTCATAATATAATATATATTATATGTAAATATATAATATATAACATAAATATATTAGATTTTATATATTACATATATATGTCAATTGGTAAAATATCTATAAATAGACCATGGGTCTTGCAAACCAGTTGTGCCCACACCACCGCTTTAGGCTATTCTGTTCCCTTGGAATGCTTTTCTCTTGGACTCCCCCTCCCCCCTTTTTTCAACATTGATCCTGCCCTGAAATACTGTCCCGGTGCAAAAATTCAAACACTGCCTAGTATTATCCAAGCGTATTCCGAGCCTTGAGCTTGACACTGGGGAAGAGAAGGTGCCAGGAGGGTCCAGGTGAGGAGATGCTCCTGAGTGCCTGAGGCCCCCTGCATGGGTGAGGTATATAGGCTCACACTAGCCTTAGGATGGCCTGTAGCTGTCCTGATGATCCCTTCAGAGAGCTACTCTTCCCTGGGATCCTGGCGCTCCAAGCACAAAGGAACCTAGTCTCTCTGTTTTCTGCCCCTCAGGGGCATCCATAGCCTAGCCTCTCTGACCCTCTTCTTTCTGCTTACCAGTGTTCTTTGTGAGAACTGTCAAACAGGGAAGCAAGGTCAGGTGACCTCAGACCTCTGAAGTCCCACCCTCTGGAAGTTTATGTCTCCAGCTGTAGATTCAAGAGCCACTTCAGAGAGTAAAGGAAGAAATAACGGGTTTAGGGTTGGAGAGATGGCTCAGTGGTTAAGAGCACTGACTGCTCTTCCGAAGGACCCAGGTTCAAATCCCAGCACCTACATGGCAGTTCACAAACTGTCTGTAATTGCCGGGAGTGGTGGCACACGCCTCTGATCCCACCACTCAGGGAGGCAGAGGCAGGCGGATCTCTGTGAGTTCAAGGCCAGCCTGGTCTACAAAGTGAGTCCAGGACAGTCAAAGATACACAGAGAAACTCTGTCTCGAAAAAACCTTAAAAAGAAAAGAAAAAAAAAAAGAAAGAAATAACGGGTTTACATTCAACTGCCCTAAATGACCATTCAAAGAAGCTATATATATAGGGTATATACAGTAAATGGTAGCCCTTCTATATTCATATTGTAATCTCATTAAGAGGTGTGTTTTTGGAGTCTGGCATAATCGTATATACCTCCCCTACTCTGGAAGCTGAGGCAGGAGTGGGATGATTTCAAGTTTCAGGGTACAGAGTGAGAGTCTAGTGGGGGGAGCAGTGCCGGGAAGATGGCTCAGTCGATTGAGTGCTTGCCTAGCAAGCACAAGGCCCTGAGCTAGATCCCCAGAGCCAGAGCCTACATTAACAACACAAGGCAAGTTGCATGCCTGTAATCCCAGCACTGGGGAAGGAGAGACAGATCCCTGGGCTTCAGTGACCAGCCAGCCAAGGTGAGTCCCAGGCTACGGAAAGACCCCTATCTCAAAAATAAAATAAAATAACTAATGCCTGAGGCCCCATCTGACATCTGAGATTGTCCTCTGCCCTGGGGGCACACGCACACAAGCATGCACATGAACACACAGGGGTTAAACCTTCCAGTATAAGCCACATGACTCAGGAACTGTCATATATCCATATGAACAGCCTGTGCCAGGGCATTTGTGCTCTCTGACTCTGTAACCAGAGCTGGAAAGGCAAAATTCCCAAGAATGATGTGGATAAGGAGATGCGATGCTTCATGAGAGAACTGTCCCACCAGCCTTGGCCCCCTTGTCCTCTGCACACACACCCTTGTGCACCCCCACTATCACATCCAGTTGCATCACAAACACTGGGATCAGTCCTTAGCTGGAGTCCATGGCTAATCAACTTACTCTTTTTTAAAAATCTTGTTTTGTTTTTTGAGACAGGGTTTCTCTATGTAGCCCCAGCTGTCCTGGGACTCACTCTGTAGGCCAGGCTGGCCTCGAACACAGAGATCTGCCTGCCTCTGCCTCTGCCTCCTGAGTGCTGGGATTAAAGGCCTTATTCTTATCCGTAAGTCGGAGTGTGCTTCTGCTTCCTTCTGGAAGTTCTGCCACCTTCTCCCTTCCATCCAGGCTGAGGTAGAAACATTATTGTTCACAATAAACTCCAGATTTCCTCACTCGAATTGTTGTTTGAGCTGCTCTGGAGCCTACCAGTTCTGCCCACCTCCTAACTTCCAGGTCCCAGTGATTCAAGCCTATGCCCACGTAGCACCCTGTTTTCTGTTGTCTGTTTAGTTGTTCTGGTTTTTGCCTCTTTGTTTTTTTTTTTGTTTGTTTGTTTGTTTGTTTTGAGATGGCCCTGCTGAGTAGCCCAGGCTGGTCTGGAACTTCCTATGTAGAGTAGGCCCTGAACTCTGATCCTCCTACCTCAGTCTCCTGAGTACTGGTTTTATAAGAGGTACTGCTCCCTCCTCCTACCAGGTGACTCAGAGCCTCGGTGGCATTCAGAAAAAGGTGATAGTACCAAGCCTCTTAGGTCTGTTCCTTCAGCAGGTTGGGGAGAGGCTGCTCTATCAAGTGTTGTAATGTATGAGGATTAAATGGCACTGGGTGAAGGGTGAATTCTGGGTTTTTTTCCCATTGGATACTTAGAAAGGCTCAATGAATGAGTGAATTTGATTGGCTGCAAAGCTGGGCTGCATCTTAGAGAAGGGCTGAAACTTTGGTCTTGTTTGCTTTACTCAAGGGCCAGTTGAGCCTGCCTCTGGCCCTACCCTACCTTGCTGGACAAGGAATAGAGAGTGAGGGGCGCGCACCACATTCTCCTGGCGCCCAGGGTCATAACGTCAATTGAAGCTGTGTATTATTCAAGGCCTGGCAGGGGGAGGCCCTGGGTGATAAAGGCAGAACCTGGCATCACCCCAGGCCTGGACTGCATTCCTGGTCTCTGCTCTGCTCGTGCGCAGGCTCCACCTCCGCTGATTAGCACATACGCACCAGCCTGCAGTCCCTGACTACAGGCCGGTCTTTGGATTCTGAAATCTGCCTCGGTCTTGCAGGCGCGTGCAATCCGAGCATCCCAGAGGCCATGGCTGCCCCACAGCTTTTCCGAGCTTTTGTGTCTGCGCAGTGGGTGGCGGAGGCTCTGAAGTCCCCGAGCGCTTCGCAGTCTCTAAAGTTACTGGACGCCTCCTGGTACCTGCCCAAGCTGAGCCGCGATGCGCGACGCGAGTTCGAGGAGCGCCACATCCCGGGCGCTGCCTTCTTTGACATCGATCGTTGCAGCGACCACACGTCCCCTTACGACCACATGCTGCCGACCGCAGAGCACTTCGCCGACTACGCGGGCAGCTTGGGCGTGGGCGCCGCCACACATGTCGTGATCTACGACGGCAGCGACCAGGGTCTCTATTCCGCTCCGCGGGTCTGGTGGATGTTCCGCGCCTTCGGCCACCGCTCCGTGTCGCTGCTGGACGGCGGCCTCCGCCACTGGCTGAGCCAGAACCTGCCAATCAGCTCCGGCAAGAGCCACCAGGAGCCCGCGGAGTTCAGCGCGCAACTGGATCCCTCCTTCGTTAAGACCCACGAGGACATCCTGGAGAACCTGGAGGTGCGTCGCTTCCAGTTGGTGGATTCCCGCTCAGCTGGCCGGTTCCGAGGCACCGACCCGGAACCCCGAGATGGTAACATGCTGGGGAAACCGGAGGATCAGGGCGTGGGGACAGGCTGGTATGCTCTCTGGACACTGCCTAGCGTTGTGCTCGCCTTTCATCCATAGAGAGCAAAGGAGAAAGATTGGTTGCTGGGTGCCTCACTCTAAGCCTCAACACTACCTCATAGTTTCGGAACTTCGGGCTGAGGCTGCCTAAGTATCTTGAGAATCCAGAGCACCCAGAGTGTGACACCCAATAACTCTGCAATACTGTGCTTGTGTGCAGCCACCACAAAATAGCAGAAGGCAGCCTCAACCTGGTTTAGGAAGGACCCAAGCTTGGTCCTGATGAGGTCTGGCCTGCAGCTTCTGAGTTGATGGGATGCTGGATGCCTGCAACTGCCACCAGAGCAATCATAAGAGATTCCAAGAGGGGAATAGGGTGGCTCGCCCAACCTGAGTGGTTACTTCCCCAAGTGAGGGCCAAGCCGGCTGCCTATAGCCTGGGCTTCACCAGGCAAATCTCTATGTAATGTGAGAAGGGACCCACAAAGCAGGTAGGGCTATAGCCATGAGCTAGCTCAGGGAATAGGTAGAGCTAGCCTTCAGTACCTACAGGTACCACATCCCCACGTTTAAACAACCTCAGAAAACATTTTTTTTTTTTTGGTCTGTACTGAGGGTGTGCCCTTCCCTTCCCTGTGATTATTCCTGAATGATACAGTGTAAATACATAGCATTTACAACTGTAATGGGCAGTGAAAGAAATCTAGGGATAGGTGCCTCGGCTCAAGGCTGTAACCCCAGCCTTTGGAGGCCAAGACAAGTGGATCGTGAATTTGAGGCCAGACTGGTCTACATAGTGATTTTCAGGTCAGCTTGAACTACAGAGTGTGATCCTGTCTCAAAACTCAAAAGGGAGAGAAAGGAATCGGGGAGAATCTAGAGATGTTTTAAACATTAGGAGGGTGTGTGTAGATCACATGATAGGACACCATTTCATATGATTTGGTATTGCGGGGGTCCAGGTATCAATTCTCCTGAAAATATGGCACAATGCCTGTACTGCCATTGTGCAGGTAAGGAAATAGCCCTGCAATGGCTGCCCTACCCAAGGTCTCAGGAAGGAGCCTCTCTGGATTCAGACTCCCTGCATACTTAACCACAGCGAGCAACCAGCAATCCCCCCACCATTTCTCTCCAGCCTGCTACGGTGCAGGAGCCAGCCTTGCCCTGGGAGCTCTCCCATTCCCTCTCTGCTGGTACAGGCTTTGGTTCAGAGCCATCTCCACTGTACTTCCTATTGTAGCACCTGGCAGGTCACCTAGCTCCTCTGGATGGTGACCCTTGCATGTATATAGTGGGGGCAGTAGGTGAGAGGAAGCATAATGGATGCCATGGGATAAAAGAGCAAACACACCTAAACTGGCCAGCTCTGTTCACATACACAATAAGCTGCACCCATGAGGTTGGGAGTGGCATCATCAGCAAATGTTTCTCTACTCAGGCTCCTTCAGACATGTTTAGGGTGTCGTCGTCCCCCCCCCATCACACTTACTCACCTGTGGAAGGGAGGGAATGGTGAGAACCTCGCAGGCTAGTTAACGTGGTCCAGGCCAGCAGGCTGGAAGGCCTTTACTTAAAGCATCACCATTTCTACTCCATATCCCCAGACCTGGCCAAGTGCACTTGTAATTTGCTCCTTCAGTCCAACAGGGCAGGGTATGTGTTTTGCTTGGTAAAACTGGAGGTATAAGGAAGCCCTGACTTTACTTATTGGTAGCACCCTGGCTCCATAGCTTGCTCCTCTTGGGGCTTTGGGAAGGGCTGCATGGGATGACTTTTAGGAGACCCGCTTCATTGGTGATAACCAACCCACTGAATCCTCTCTAAGCTCAAGAGTGCTGTGTCCCCTATCCTCTGAGGATGGAGACTAGTGTGGACCATGGACCAGCAGCTCCCACAAACACCCGTCTGTCCCTCCCTACACAGGGAAATCAAGGCCGAAGTTGCTCATAAATTCATTTCAGGATCCAGACGGTCCAGATTTGACTGACAGTTGTGAGGTTTCATTCTGATGTGAGTGTCGGCTTTAGTAACCTCTGGCTGGAAGAAATCTAAAGACAAAATGCACATTGAAGCCCTTGGGGCTTCTGAGCCATGGGTGAAGTAACACTCCTCTTCATCAACACTTCTTGGCCTTACTGGTGTAATCAGAATGCTTTTGGACAGAGTCTAATGAAGCCCAAGTTGGCTTCAAACATGCTTTGTAACTTAGGGTGACTTTAAACTTCTGGTCCTCCTGTCTTCACTTCCCAAATGCTGGGATTATAGGCAGGCGTCACCAGAATTGTTTTTTGGGGGGCTGTAGGTGAAACCCAAGCTTCATGCATGCTGGCAAATGCTCTACCAAATGAGCCACATCCCCAGCATCAAGACTGAATTCTTTTAAGAATAAAGTCTGGCCCAGCATGGTGGCACACGCCTTTAGTCCTAGCACTTGGGAAGCAGAGACAGGCAGATCTGTGTGAGTTCAAAGCCAACCTGCTGTACAAAATGAGTCCAGGACAGCCAGGGCTGTTACACAGAGAAACTCTGTCTCCAAAATAAATAAATAAATAAATAAATAAATAAATAAATAAATAAATAAATAGAATTAAAAAGAGAATAAAGTCTGATTTCACCTATGGCCAGACAGAGCCCAAAGTCTTCCAGGCACACTGAGGCATTCCTGCCCATCCACTTCCCTAGAGTCTGAGCCTTGGTGTCCATGATGTTTTGTGCATAATTCCAGGGTTCCTGGGTTCTTCCTGTCTGCCACGCTCTCAGTCCTACTGTCAGGACCCCTGACTGGCTGGCTAGCTTCTACTCATCCTGGGAGAAGGCCCCACCCTCCCTAGGCACTGTTCCATGGAAGCACAGGCTCTGTTAAAACTCTTTCCACCCACTGCTGGCTAGAGCATGCTAGTCTTCCTGCCTTATTCTCCTGGGGTGGGGGTAACAGTCATTTCCTTCCCATAGAATTTGGGTAATATTAAAGGAGAAAATCCTGCTGAGGGGGTCTAGGCACTGCCCTACACAAAGCAGGTGTTCAGCCATGTCAGCTGTTTTGATTATTGTTGCTATTTTTATGCTATATCCCTAGGGCATTTTGTTACACTAGCAATTATCTGGTTATTGCCTACCTGCTTTGTACACCATCTCTAGGCCTCCAAGTGCCCCAAGTTCTAATTTGACAGAGGTCATCTGTATTGTTCTGCTGCCCCCCAAGGTTCACAGTCAGGAAGCCTAGGGTCTTGTGAGGCTCTGGTAGAATCTAGTTCTTGGGTTCAAACTCTATCCATCAATTAGCTGGATGCAGTGACTTGTGGCTTTACTTAGCCTCAGGCTGGCTATCTGTGTAGCGGGGGTGCCTAGCACTGGTGACTGGAAGATAAGGTGAGACGTTGGAGACACATTTGGCATTCCGCTGTGGTGAGAGGCCTGATACCACAAATAGCAGCAACACTAGACATCATCACTTACACTGACTGCCCTTCTATGTGTTCCTCCTGTGCAGGCATCGAACCTGGACATATCCCTGGCTCAGTAAACATCCCGTTCACTGAATTCCTGACCAAGGAGGGTCTGGAGAAGAGCCCAGAGGAGATCCGACACCTGTTCCAGGAGAAGAAGGTGGACCTGTCCAAGCCCTTGGTAGCCACATGTGGTTCTGGTGTCACAGCCTGCCATGTGGCCCTGGGGGCCTTCCTCTGTGGCAAACCCGATGTGCCTGTCTATGATGGCTCCTGGGTAGAGTGGTACATGCGTGCCCAGCCTGAGCATATCATCTCTGAGGGCCAAGGGAAAACCCAGTGAGGCCAGGCAGGACATAGTACAGCTTGGGTGACACCTGACCATCACAGTACCCGCCTGGTCACTCAGACTCTACTTGTCCTTCCTCAGACAACTCAGGTGGTAATCTGGGGTGACATCCTAAAGACCAGAAGTTCCAGTGACTCATGGGTACCCAGTGGAGGTAGCAAAGAAGGTGGCTGGCAGTAAGAGGGTATCCAGGGAGAGCAGGAGGCAAGACAGCAGAACAGCCTGTGTGATGCTAAGCTGAGGGCCACCTAGCTTGTTTCACTGTTGGGAAATAAAACACCAAGCAGAAAACCTTTGTGGTTGTGACAATGTCTCAGTTTCATGAGGAGCCAGGGATTCCTGCACACCCAGCAGCCATTGCTTTGGGAGGCCTCCCAGCCTGGAGGAAACATTGTTGCCTTCAGGTGATGCTGGGACCTCAGAGACTCTGTTCCCAGATGCTATGACAAACTGTCATTTACCTATAATCCTGGAGTCTCCCTCTGGTTTCTGGGCTCTTCACTTTATTTGCATGTGTGTGCATGCGAGTTTGTGTGTGTGCATGTGATTTGTGTGTTTGCAGATCTGCACGTGTGTTGAGATCAGAGAGCAACCTTTGCTGTTGTTCCTCAAACACCATCCACCCTGGAGTCTCTCACCGCTCGACAACTCACCAAGTGGCCTAGCCTGGCTAGCCAGAGATCCCTAGGGATTTACACCTCCATCTCCTCAATGTTGGCATGATCAGCGCACACCACCATGGCAAGGGCACACCACCACACCTGCCTTGTTTACATGGGTTCTGAGGACTGAATATAAGGCCTGCAAGCCCTGTCTTGATCAATCTATCTCTACAGCCCTGCCTCTGAATGATATCAGGTGAAATTAGCCGTGACTTGTCTGGGATCCCACAGGGCACCTTCTACGTGCAGGTGAACAACAAGGAGAAAGATGGGTTCACAGTTTAGGAGGCTGTTCCAACCTGGCCAGAGTATTCTGAAGTCTAGTGGCCTGGGAGGAGAATCTGGCCTCAAACTCTGGGAGTTTTCACTCAAAGCTGTTTTCTGAACTCATGCTAAAAATTAAAAATGTTTAATGTAATAAAAAAAATTTAATGGAACCAGTGGGATGACTCAGAGGATAAAGGTTTGCCACAAAACCTCATGATACCTGACTTTAATCCCTGGGACTCATAAAGTGAAAGGAAAGAAACACCTCAGGAAAGTAGTCCTCTGACCTCCACAAGGTGCTGTGGCACACACACACACATACACATACACACACACACACACACACACACACACACACACACAGACACATGCACACATGCACAACAACATAAAATAAATACATATATAATGCTATGGATGGACTCAGGGGTTTGAGCCTTTCTGGTCCAGAGAACCAGCCTACCCATCGTCTCAGAAAAGGGCCCCACACACTGCTGTCTGTATTTATCCTCTGGCAGAGTTGAACATGGGTGTCTAGAAGTTCTTTGTTCCATCAGGACCTACGTCATCCTTCCCTGACTTTTCTGCTCCATTCTGGCGGTGCAGGGAACTGAACCCAGAGCCTCATACCTGCTAGAGAGACACTGTACTACTGAGCCAAGCCTCAGACCCCTCTCCTAATCTGTTCTGAGAGTGCCCTTCCAGAGTCACAAGATAGCACCATGTCAGTTGTTACTACTAGGACATTGGAACTGGCATTGCCTGCTTTATCTTCTGAGACTAAACCAGATGGAGACAGTTCTTAGCCATGGTGTGCTTCAAGCAGAGCTGGGACCCAGGCCCAGTATCCTGACTCTGAGCTCCCTCTTCCTTAGACTCTCTTAAGTCCACAGGAGAGGGAGGAGCCAGCAGCATAGCCTCCAGAAAGAGCCCTGAAGGAAGCCCCGCTCTCCCAGAGGCCCAGTCTCCTCTTCTATAAAGTGGGAAGCTAGTTCGATTCAGAAGAGGGTAGTCAGACAGGGACCTAGGCCAGAGCCACAGCAGACTCCCCCTCCTTGCTCTAGGACTTCTCAACCTTGCACCGCCCAGGCAGGACAACTCTGTTCTGAGGGCATCCTGTACCAATGGGACACTCAGCAGCGGTCTGGCCTCTGCCCACTGAATGTCAGTTGACACTCAACTATGACACTCCAAAAAGAGAATACTACCCTACAAGCAAAGGACATTTGACAGCAGCAGTCGGGAACAGCATAGGCAGAGACACCCTCAACCCCTCAACTGATGTGAAGCACCCCAGTTTCACACCCAGTTCCTCTCCGGAGCTCCCTTCCTGCAGGACTCAGTTAAGCCTTGTTTCATCTTCCTGGAGGAGTCTGTTCTAGGAGAGACTTGAGCCTTATGGCTGCTCTCCTGACGCAGCCTCTCCACAATGAGGGCTGCCTGACCGACTGTGGACTTGAAGCAGAGATTCCCTAGGCTTTGATGTCTTCATCTTTTAAGTTGGCCTCATCGTTCCTTCCTTAAGCAACAGAAGGTATAAACTGACATAATCTACAGAAACGCCTCAGTCTGATGCTATACAGTAAATATCAGCTACTAGTGTTTGGGTTTGGGGTTTTGTTGTTGTTGTTGTTGTTTTCCTTACTTATTTTGTATTTTTACATTTTTTAACTCTCTCTTTCTGTGTGTGTGTGTGTGTGTGTGTGTGTGTGTGCTCCACAACAATGCTCATGTAAGACCATAGGACCACTTTTGGGAGTCAGCACTCTCCTTCAGTCCCAGGGATTGAACTCAGGTCAACTGACTTGGCTGCAAACACTTTTATCCACTGAGCCATCTTACCAGCTCCTTAGAGTATTTTTAGTAGTTAGGCATGTTAAGTTTTCTCTGGCATCGAGAGAAAATAATGAATACAAGAATTATGTCCTTGCTTCAAGAGCTTGCAAACCAAGAGAGGAAACCAAAACTTTCTATCAGAGTAAAGAGAGGAAAGAATGCTATCTGATTTATAAAAGGCTACATTTATGAAAGGGAGAAAGAAAAGCAAAACAAAACAAACTGAGAGAGATGGAGTGTTCACAGCTAGTCTAAGAGGAGCCTAACTGGAGACTGATCCTCTGGAGCAGAGATCTCTCTGAGCACCATGTTTGCCGTGTTTTTCCAGAATTACAGATCAAGAGAACAGAAACATGCAAGCTACATCATGCACAGAACACTGAAAAGCACTTCCACAGCTCTAGGGAAGGCTTGAGAGATGGGTTTTCAGCCAGAAATTCTCAACCCCAGCAAGGAAACAATGGCTGACCTAGCTGAGGCTTTTCTGTCCTGGAAAAGACTGTGGCGATGGGAGCAGAGTTTGAGAAAACCTGAACTTAGTCAGAGTTTTCCAGCAATGACCCAGGGCCATCTCTAAGCTATCCCCTGCCTCCTGCTAGGCTGAACCCAAAATAATTGACTGCTGTCTGCAGGACCTGCCTCCGCCTCTGTGTACCCCTCCCACCCCAGCTCTGTGGGATCCCGGGAGGAACTTGCACCACCACCAATGACCAGAGTTCTGTTTACTTGACAAATATTTGCTGAGCACCCCACCCCGCTGAGGCCTTTCCCAGCCCTGTCTAACCAGCTGCATCAAAATGTTCCAATTCTCTGCACCATCTGTCACTTCTAAGGTCATGATACAGAGCACTCACTGACTAGAGAGTTGAACAGGCACAGGGGGGTCTTTGGCACCTGCTGGAAACAGCTTAGCCAGTGAGCACAGGGGAGGGTAGAGTTGCCAGGGGAAAGGATCAAGCTGTCAAGTAACTGGAAGCTTCATCCTGGTAAGCATCAAGATCTTTAGCCAGCAGAGGTAGCCTACCCCTACAATCCCAGCAGGTGGACCTCTGAGTTGGAGGCCAGCCCGGTCTACAGAGCAAGTCCTAGATCAACCAAGGCTACACAGAAAAATCCTGTCTTGAAAAAAATAAATAAATAGCTGGTTTCTGAAATATTAATTAGTGGTCAGGCGTGGTGATACATGCCTGTAATTTCTGGTGGCTGAAGCAGGAGCATGGTGAATTTCAGGCCAGCTTAGGACCTGATATATCTGAAAGACAGAAGGAAAGCTATTCTTTTATTTTCTTTTCAAGTAATATGACTTGCAATATCACAGAGAATTAAGAATGAGACTTCTCCGGGCGGTGGTCGCGCATGCCTTTAATCCCAGCACTTGGGAGGTAGAGGCAGGCGGATCTCTGTGAGTTCGAGGCCAGCCTGGTCCACAAAGTGAGTCCAGGACAGCCAGAGCTGTTACACAAAGAAACCCTGTCTCGAAAAACCAAAAAAAAAAAAAAAAGAATGAGACTTACCTGAACAATCAATCAGTTCCATATAAAATTAACATATGCAAATCGATATTCTAAAGACACTCAAAAAATAGAGGCTAGAAGGGAGAGAAAACTTTAATTTCAATAGCAATAAACTTACTACTAGGTATTAGGGCATGTTGGGCGTGGCGAGCGTAGTGGGTGTGGTAGGCGTGGCGAGCGTAGTGGGTGTGGTAGGCGTGGCGAGCGTAGTGGGTGTGGCGAGCGTAGTGGGTGTGGCGAGCGTGGTGGCAAACTGCAGCCAAGCACTTAGGAGAAGGAGGAGGCAGGAAGACAGAGTTTAAATCAGCCTGGACTACATAGGAAAGCCTTGTTTACTTATTTTTTAAGATTAAAAAATGTAATTTATGTGTATGCGTAAATGCCACATGTATCTAGATGCCCTTGGAGGCCAGAACAGAATGTTGGATCCCATGTGACTGGGGCTGGAAAATGAACTAGGGTCCTCTGGAAGAGCAGCAAGTGCTCTTAAGTACTAAGCCCCAAGACAGACAGACAGACAGAGGGAAAGAAAGAACAAAAGAAACAGGCCAGTGACATGACTCATCAAGTAAAGCTATTTGCTCCATAAGACTGACAACCTGACACAGATAGACACATACACTAATAATAATAAATAATGACAACAAAAAAACACTTTAAAAAGAAAAAAGAGATCAGAACAGGAGGTAAACAAAGCCTATCAAAACCCTAAATGAAGTCTAAGACAAAATGTTAAGTGAAAAAAGCAAAGCAGAAAGGACCATGCAAACCAACAGTCACAGAGCCTCTTGTACAAGAAAATGGAAGTACAGAAAAGAGACACGGACATGTTCATTCCTGCAAAATGTCATGCCAAAGAATAACTCAGAGCCAGGCGTGGTGGCAATGCCTTTAATCTCAGTACTTGTGAGGCAGAAGCAGGTAGGTCTCTGTGAGTTTGAGGCCAGCCTGGTCTACAGAGTGAGTTCCAGGACAGCCAAGACTACACAGAGAGACTCTGTCTCAAAAAAAAAACAAAAACAAGCCGGGTGTGGTGGCACACAGCTTTAATCCCAGCACTCGGGAGGCAGAGGCAGGCGGATCTCTGTGAGTTCAAGGCCAGCCTGGTCTACAAAGTGAGGCCAGGACAGTCAAGGATACACAGAGAAACCCTGTCTCAAAAAACCTTAAAAAAACAAACAAACAAACAAACAAAAAAAGACTAATTCAGAAAGGACTGAGATTGACCACCAGTGGGGATGTGCAGAAACAGCAGGATAGATGGAGTATGGGGGCGTCACTTTTCCATTTTTCTGCTTGTAGATTTTTGACACACAAAACCAAACCAAACCAAAAATCATCCCAATCAATCAATCAGCAGAGATGAAGGGAACAGAACACAGCACTTTCAGCAGCAAGCTAACCCAGCTGTAATTCAGATAGACTACCACTCCGACCAAAGAAGGGGCCCTCAGCTCTCAGCACATCAGCCCACCCGGGCAACGCTTGAATGTGTTATTTGGCTGTTAGGACTGCGTGTCTTCAGACAAGTGACAAAACAAGCAAACTCAGAAACCTGGGAACTAATGTTTTCTTTGCTAGAGAGAGGAAAACAAGGCAGGAGGGAAGAAGTAACTCACTGTGCTGGGTCAGATCTAGAAGTGCCAATAGTTCAAGATAAGGTTGACTAGGATGGTGGGGATGTTGGGGGTAGAGAGGATGGTGAGGATGGGGCATGGGGGGACAGTGGGGATAGCTGAGTTGATGAGGATGGTGGGGGTGGTGAGGATGGTGCAAATTTTAAGGATAGTGAGGATAATGGGGATGGTGGGGATGTTGATGGTGGAAGGGATGGTGGAAAATGAAAGGAGGGTTAGGATGGTAGGTATGATGGGGGTGGAGATAGTGGGGATGGCAGGGATGGTTGAGATTGTAAGGATGGTGAAGATGATGGAGATGATGATGATGGGGATGGGGAGATGGTAGGAATGGGTGATGGTGGGATGGGGGATGATGGGGATGGGGGATGGTAGGGATGGTGGATGGGGGAATGGTGGGATGGTGGGGATGGTGGGGGTAGGTGGCAATGATAACAAAGGTGGTAATGGTAGAATGATGAATTTGGTGGGGACGATGTCTGAGGTATGACTTAAGGCCACTGAACACTGTACCTAGAATTTCTTAGGCCATCTTAGTTTCATGTTTTGTGTATTTTACTCTAATTTTAAAAGATCTAGCATTAATTCACTTAATAACTTCTTTTCCTTTTTTTTCTTTGTGTGTGTGCGCGTTTGTTCCTTAGAGAGGGTCTCACACAGCCCATGTTGGCCTCAAACTCTCAGTATTGTTTAGGATGACTTAGAACATCTGGTCCTGCTGCCTCTACCTCCCAAACACTGGGATTACAGTCATGCACCATGATCAGCTTATGCTGTGCTAGAGATGAAATCTAGGGCTTCATGTATGTTAGGCGAACACTCTACCAACTGATTTACATTTCCAGTCTAAAAATTTAGCAAAAACAAAAGGATACAGAAGCCATGAAGATGTGTAGGGAGTTAGATTAATATAAATTAGATTTAGTAAATATCTAGGTTTCTGATACAGTCTCTTAATCTGGGGCATGAAGATCAATTTGGTTGTGGGCAATTAGCTTATCAGCTTGTAGACTAAAACAAGGATGAAGTCACGTGAAAAGAGGGGAGCCTATGGACTAAAAACAAGGTTGAAGCCAGGTGAAACAAGGAAAGACTTTATGACCTCGCATTGTTTTCAGCTAAGTGGGCAGAGCCCAAATTAAGCTGAAGCAGGTGGAACAAGGAGCGATCCTATTTAAGGACAAGTGGATGAGCCCGGGAGAGCAGAGTGCTAGGGGCCCCATGCTAGAGAGCTCTGATGCTGTCCTCACGCTAAAAAGGACAATGAGTAGTTTGTATCCTCTGATGGAGAAAGTACTGGTGGACTGATGGCCAGATCTTCCTGAGGCAGAAAGAAGCTGGTGAGCAGAGAAAGCCTCAACAATATAACAAAAGGCCAAGGACTAAACCCTGTGGCTCAGCTTTCGCCTAGAGGGGTTGACCTGTCCGAACTGTGGCCTGATGAAACTGTAGCCAGCATTAAAGACTGAGGCAGAGGAAGCCGGGCGGTGGTGGCGCACGCCTTTAATCCCAGCACTTGGGAGGCAGAGGCAGGCGGATCTCTGTGAGTTCGAGGCCAGCCTGGTCTACAAAAGCGAGTCCAGGACAGCCAGAGCTGTTATACAGAGAAACCCTGTCTCGAAAAACAAAAACAAAAAAAGACTGAGGCAGAGCGGCAGAGTTGCTGATTCAAAGGAAATAAGTTGGCCTACAGACGGCTGAGGTCTCCCAGAGAGAAGAAAGCTTCAAGCCTTATTTAAAGTGAAACCGCCATAGCCAATTTACCCTGACAGATCTACGTTTGAGATATTCCAGAAGAAAGACTGATAAGCGCATTAAAGGGTCTACCCCAGAGACTGTGTTCCTGAAGACTGAGGACCTGCCCCAGAGACTGTATCCTTCTAAAAAGTTATGAAAATAGTTGTAATAGTTATCAATAGGTTTAGTGGTTAGGTCATAGGGGTTGTAGGAATTTGTAGGATTAGTAGTTAAGTGTATTTGTTATAAGTAAATATAGTTACTAATAAATAATAGTTGACAAATTTAAAAAGTTGGGTTTCATGGCCTGGTGTTGGCAAATTTCATTGAGTTTAGGGGGGAGAATCCATTGACTACAGTTTATTTTATTTTTTTAAAGTTTAAAAAGTGGGGGCTGGAGAGATGGCTCAGAGGTTAAGAGCACTGGTTGCTTTTCCAAAGGTCCTGAGTTCAATTCCCAACAACCACATGGTGGCTCATAACCATCTATAATGAGATCTGGTGCCCTCTTCTGGCCTGCAGACATACATGCAGACAGAACACCGTATGCATAATCTTAAAAAAAATTAGAAAGCAAGAAAAGGTAGAGAGAGGGAGGGAGGGGGATATTTAGAGATTTTTTTTGGGGGGGGGTGTAAATTTTGTGACATTTAAGCCTGAAGATAAAATGGTTTTGGTTTTTTCATGACAGCTTTTCTGATTCTACCTCGCAGGGGCTAACTGGTCACACATTCTGAAAACAAGGTGTGGAGACCATCTAACTGTTCTCACAGCAAAAGTGGTTAGGTACAGTTGGAGGACAGCCAGCCTTCACAGGCTGCGGCTGTGGCCGGGCGCACTCGAGTGCCTTCCATCTCTGCTGGGGAGCACTGTGTCCTGGATACACCGGGCTGGTAGAATGGGGGTTTAGGCGAAGGTTGGAAAAGCCGGCAGGCCAAATTGGTCAGAAGGGGAGCTGGGTACCGTGCAGACTGTCCGCGGGCTTTCCTGGAGCTGGCTAAGGAGATAAAGAGGGGTGGACTTTCCAACGGAGCTTTGTAAATGAGGGCTGGACGCTGGGTGAGACTTTATAGCAGTGGTTCTCAGCCTTCCTAATGTTGCGATCCTTTAATACAGTTTCTTATGTTGTGGTGACCCCCAACCATAAAATTACTTTCGTTGCTACTTCATAGTTGTAATTTTGTTACCGTTATGGATTATAATGTAAATATCTGTGTTTTCCGATGGTCTTGGGCAACCTGGGAGATAAAGTTGCTCGATCGTGAGGGATCGCGACCCACATATTGAGAACCACTGTTTTATACCGCTGTTCCTGGAGCAGTATCCAAAAAAAAAAAAACAATTGGAGGAGGCACTTCCCTGGAAGGTCACCGCACTATAACCATTCCCAGCAGCGAGGGCTCCAAAGAACGCCCCCATCACCAGCAGAAAACAAAACTAAGCTAGCCAGCTTGAGTCACATGTTCTGGTCACGAGAAAGTTCCACCAGAAGAGGCTCTGGGCAAGGGCTCTCTGCCCTTCCTTTCTTCTGCTTGCACCCTTAGCTGACAGCAGGAGCTGACTCTGTAGAGGGAGGTCACAGGTGAGGCTGGGGGAGCGGGCCAGGACAGAGAGGGAACTTCCCTCTAGATCCTCCCACGACAGCCTACAGCCACAGCTACCCCCTGGACTGGGATTAAAGAGATCTCTCACCATGTGTCTGGCAGGGATGTTGAGAAGAGACAAACAAGCCGCAGGTCATAGCCTCATTCTACGAGTTAGGCTTCTGAAAACTCAGCCACCTAGAGCACGGCGGAACCGCGAACTGGAACAGGTGGGCTGATTGGTCAGTGCGACTTCCTTCTCCCCAGGACGGAGGAGTCTGATGAGCGCCCCCTGCTGGCTGAAGAGAGCAGCTCCCAGAGCCAGGTGGTTGCGCCAGCTACTGTTGCATCACCAGATGTGTGAGATGTGAACAGTCTCTTCCTTCCTTCCTTCTTTTTCTTTCTTTCTTTCTTTCTTTCTTTCTTTCTTTCTTTCTTTCTTTCTTTCTTTCTTTCTTTCTTTCTTTCTTTCTTTTTCTTTCTTTCTTTCTTTCTTTCTTTCTTCCTTCCTTTCTTCCTTCCTTTCTTCCTTCCTTCCTTTCTTCCTTCCTTTCTTCCTTTCTTTTTTCTTCTTTCTTTCTTTCTCTCTCTCTCTCCCTCTCCCTCCCTCCCTCTCTCTCTCTCTTTCTTTCCTCCCTCCCTCCCTCCCTTCTTTCCTTCCCCCTCCTCTTTTTTGTTTTGAAACGGGGGTCTCTTTATATAGCTCTGGATGTCCTGGAACTAGCAATGTATACTAGGTTGGCTTCCAATTCACAGAGCTAATCCTGACTCTGCTGCTCGAGTGCTGGGATTAAAGACTTGCGCCTTCACTCCTGGCCTCAGACTGCCCTTTCTCAAAATAAGTGGAGTTGTGAAGGCACCCCATGGACTGGGAGACAGTTATGGTGGAGGGCTCACCTAATTGTCTGTCTATCTGTCTATCTGTCTATCTATCTATCTATCTATCTATCTATCTATCTATCTATCTATGAGAAAGGACCATCCACCCAGGCTGACCTCAAACTTCCTATGCAGCCAAAATAACTTTAAACTCCTGATCTTTCTGCCCTCACCTCCCAAGATGTAGGATTGTAGGTATGTATACACTCTCACCCTGCCCTTTCTCTGAAATCAAACCCTACCCCTGAGACAGGCTTGGTGAACATCTGCTAAAATCCTAGAACATAGTAGGTTAAAATGTGGAGACACAGTTGTTAGGAACACTCAAACCTGTGGGTCTTTTCTCCCCCAACACCCAGGATCTTCCATTTACCATTTACTGTTCCATTTACTGTAGGTGTTTGGTGATGGGAGCCAGCATTTATTACCTGGGAAGGTGGGAAGTACAATAACATCAAGGCTTAATTATTGTGAATAGTGTGAAGTGGGGTTTGATGAGGCTACAGACCAAGCTAACCAGATGTCCTGAGTAGAGGACCATGAGGCAGATTCAGATCCTGGACTTCTAAAGCCTGTTGCTCTGTAAGAATAGTCCCCGCAGCCAGACGTGTGCTCTCTGACCTACTCCATCCCATTCTCTCCTCAGGCGACCTGACCAGGTGCTGACTTCCAGGCAGCACCCACACAAGGATGAGCAGCAGAGCCCGCCTCCAGGCACGAGCAGAATGGGGTCTTACGTGGGGAGCTAAACAAGGACTCGAAGCTAATTGGGATGTTCTGACATTCTAAACGTGGAGGTGGGGAGAATGGAATGACATCTTTGTCATAGAAGTGCCAGCAAAGATGACATGAGTTGCTCAGATGCTGGGTACTGCTAAATGGAGAAGCCTCAAGATGGGACAACTGAAGAATGATGGGCTCAGATAAGAACAGGGGTCTTCTGAGTCCCTATAATAGAATGACTTGAGGGTCACTTTAGGCTGTGGAGCTTAGCATGCAATGGCAGCTACTCTGTCCTGGAGCATTTAGGGTGGCCTCTCTTCCTTCCCTTCCTACCCCAGCAGGGAGCAGGTGGCAGGCTGGTTCATCTGTGGCTAGTGAGGCAGCCTTTGGCTCAAGCGCCAGTCTTGACTGAATACCTGGACGGGCCTCATAAAAGCCAGTACTCTCTGGCCTCTGCGTAGGTGGTGTGGTGAGCACCCATCTGTAGTGACTGGCTGCTTCCTTAAAGCTACTGTCTGTCTCGTTTTATAGGTAGCAGAATAAGGTTCAGAAAGGGTATGTGACCTTACCAAGGCCATCCAGCAGACAAGCCCCAAAGCTGGGGTGCTAGTTGGCATCCTTATCTGGGAGACTGCACCCCCCCCCCGCGTACCACTCTGACAGGGCTCACTTTCCAGCTGAATCAGGACCTATGGAAAAGCATTAGACGGGCCCACAGGGTGCAGGGGAGCCAGCTAGCATTCAAGGTTTGACTCTCTTCAGGCTCAGCCATCTTCCTGGAAAGTATCTAAAGAATGTTGGGTGTTTCCCAATTATCTTCTGAGGAAGACCCAAAATCCCCAAGTAAACAAACCACAGAGAAATGACAATGTATGATAGCAGTTAGGCTGCCTGGATTCCGAGTTTTATGTAACCCTCTCAAACCCACCTTCCCTGAGGTAAGCAAGCCCTCCTGAAAGATAGGGAATGCCTCCGACATCTTCATCTCCAGGTTTCTGTATTGGCACATAGTAGGTGCTCAGTAAACCCAGTGGTACAAGAAAGTCAGGATTCGAGAGAAGGACTAAGGGCCTTTCCACAGTTGGGTGAAAATCCTCCTAGTACGCTCCTCTGCTTTCCCACCCAAAAAAGGCCAGACCAAAGCCCAGACAGACACAAGGAGGAATATAGTGGCAGCTGTCAACCTGTTTAGGGGCCTTGGATCTTGTTACCTGGTTCTGGTTGTGACCCTCATTGTTGGGGGTGTCACTTCACGTGGGTTGTGGTTTGGATATGAAGTGCTCCCCTACCCAACTCATATGGGAAAACTTGGTCCCCAGCTGGTGGCATTATTAGGGATGATTAGCACATTAGCCCACTGATGAGTTCCAAGCTGAATGGGCTATTCAAAGGCAGGACCTTGATGGAAGAAGTGGGTCACAGTGGGGCATGCCTCACAACAGTAGAAACTTTGCCTGGTTTCTGTGTTCTCTCTCTCTCTCTCTCTCTCTCTCTCTCTCTCTCTCTCTCTCTGTATGTGTATATGTGTGTGTGTGTGTGTGTGTGTATGTATGTATCTCCCTCCGTCTCTCTCAATCTTTCTCTCTCTTCCTCCTTTACTACCATGAGATGAGCAGATCATAGGTTCGGTCCCCAGCACCGCACCCCGCCAGGCCCCTAAAAAGGGAAACTAAACAGTCAGTAAACCACAGAAACTGAGCAACACATAATAACTTGTGCTTCTTTTACTTCCCTCAGGCCATTGTGTCACAGTAATGAAACATTAGCACAGGGAGGGAACTTCAGGTATCTGTTTGGAAGGGTTCTGGGTCCAAGGTAGGGGTTCTGAAGGAAGGAGGGAAAATTTAGGCAAGCCTTCCTCTTTATTGGGCCTCAAGGTACCAGCCCAGCCTCCATCTCACACCTCCAGGATCGGAGCCAAACAGGACAACACCCAGACCTATGCTGGCTCAGACTGGCCTGCTTGGACCAACTGTGTGAACTGTGGTCTCCCATCTGTGGTGTGGCCTCAAGATAGCCCCTGCAGGTTTGCCCTAGGATCCACAGGAGCAGGAGGGTGGGGCAGCTTCTGAGTCAGTGAGACAAAGCTTGGAGGCTGGCTCTGCTCTCTAGAGTCTCTTCCAGCCGAGACTGGACAAGCCCGCAGTCCCTGAGCCTCATTTTACATACTGTATGGTAGGCATGGAGAAGTTGGATCCATATGTTAGCCCCAGAATGATGACAGCCCACTCGAACCATAAAAGCCCTCAGTGAACAGTACTTGCTATTCTGGTGGCTGCCATCATCACCATTGCCCTGAGGGAATACCAGGGGGTGTGGTCTTGAGAACACAGAGGTTGATCTTTGCTGGCTGCTTTTGGTGTCTATGGCCAGGCACTTCTAACGGGGCCCTGGCTGGAGGATGTCACAGAAAGTAAGTGCAGCTTGAAGGAGGAAGACCAGATCTCTGTCCTTACAGGGGGTAGACTCCACCCACTACCCCAGTGGTGGTGAGTTTTAATTGTGAACCTGACACAGTTTAGAACCACCTGTTAAGACAGCCAATGAAGACTTGTCTAAATTAGGTCAGCCTGTGGGCATGTCGGTAGGAGATTGTCTTGATTATATTAACTGATATGGGAAGACCCGCCCACTGTGGGAGGCACCATTCCCTAGGGACAGGTCCAGGACACTCTAAAAGTAGAGACAGTGAGCTGACTACAAGTGCACATGTGTTCGTTCTCTCTCTGCTCCCAATTGTGGACATGACCAGCTGCTTCAAGGTCCTGCCACCTTGACTTCCCTATAGGGAAGAGCTGTGACCTGGAATTGTGAGCCAAATAACCCATTTTCCTCCAAAGTTGGCTTTTGGCAGGATCTTATATTACATCAACAGAAAGTGAAACTAGGCCATCCCTAAGTCAGGTCCAGGGTTTGGTACTTTTGGTACCTGCTGTGTTGTCCTAAAAGGGACAACTGTCCTCAGGAGCTCACTGAACTGTGAGGGGAGAAGAAAAGACACCGTGTCCCTAAAACAAGCTGTCCCCATTTTTCCCTTCCCACCCATTCTCCCATCCCAATAATCACTTTGATCACCAATGCTAGAGTGACAATCCCAAAATACTGCCCCAAGACCATTCCTTCATTGCTGAGAGCCTCAGTGTCTCCCCAGTCCTGTTGCATAGCCCACACTCCCCATAGGGAGAGCCAGCTGGGGGATTTGGGGAGGGGGGAGGCTGTTCCACAACTTCCCTTCCCCCATCTTGCAAAGCAGACAGATCTCTGCAGGCTACCAAGTGTCTCACCTCCAAGTTCCAGTTCTAGCATATTTATGGAAGCAAGTGGCATTGGGAAAGCCAGTACCTGAACTTTGTCTTCTGGATGTTCCTTCCTTAAGCAGGCACTGTTTCATTCAGAATAGTCCAAGAGTGGTGTCCTGAGCACTCTGGCTTCTGCATCTCCAGACTTTCCTCTTTTCTTGACCCACCCCTCTCCTCTCCATCCCTGCACATCAGTGACCAGGGCTTGTGACCTGCCCCGCAAGCCCTATGAGCTAGGGCTGCCTTCACATCCCCCTCAGGCCACTAAGCCCTGCTCTCCAGGCTGACTCCAGCGCTAGGAAAGGAAGGAATTGATGTTTTTGCTTCTGCTTGCCTTTGTGGTGTGGGCTGCTGAGAGGTGCAGGGAGCTGGGTGGAGGAGGCCTGGCCTTACTGTGGGAGCCCAAGCCTGACTCTAGACAACCCTGGGAAAGCACAAGAAATGAACTAGTATGGAAATACACCACTGTCCCTTTACTTCCGGGGCCCCATCTGTGCCACTGTTTTGGTGATACCAACCTGGCAGGGCTGCAGGAAGCTTAAATGAGTAATACATATGTTCACATGGCTTCTGGCACACAGAAATGTTCAGCCAGCCCTAAATCCAACTACATGCTCTGAAAGAATTTAGGAGGTGGTAGAGGTGACCGGCCATCATCCCTGTGGTCCTCACCACATACAGGACAAAAAGAAATTCTGTTAGTGTGGCTCAGTGGTTTAGCATACCAGAGGCCCTGAGTTCCATCCCCAGCAACACACACACACAAGTATGAACGCTCACACACAAGCTTAGTGGGCCTATTAAAAAGTAGGTACAGGTAAATATAGGAATCTCTGGAGGAAGAAAGTTCTTCTCAGGTTAGGCATTCTTCAGTTGGAGCCCCCACACAAAGGAGAACAAATGGAGGGAATAGCCGATTGGGGGATCACTGTTTTCCTAGGGCCCTGGCCTTCTGCAAACCAAGCGGTCTGGCCAAAAGGAGAGACCAAGTGACCGGCCGCCAAGAAAGGTAATGTGGGGCGGGACCTGCTGTCCGAGCCGCGCCAGGACAAGCGCTGCGAATCCCAGCCCTGGCTCCAGACTACAACTCCCGACACGCTCCGCGCTTGGTACCCGCCCGCGGCGCGCGGAGGGAAGGATGCAGACACCGCGGTCGGCGATGAGGATGGAGGCCGGGGAGGCAGCGCCACCGGTGGGGGCGGGTGGCCGCGCCGGGGGCGCCTGGGGCAAGTGGGTGCGGCTGAACGTGGGGGGCACGGTGTTCCTGACCACCCGCCAGACACTGTGCCGGGAACAGAAGTCCTTCCTCAGCCGCCTGTGCCAGGGAGAAGAGCTGCAGTCGGACAGGGTGAGCCCGCTAACGCCGGCATTCCGGCCTCGCGCCCCGGAGTTGTCCTTCCTGGGAGTCCCTCGGGCTCCGGCCTGGACGGTGTAGCTTTGGTAGGATCCCGAGGCGGGGAACCCGGGCAGGAGGTGTGGGAGGAAGCGGAGCGGAGAGGGATCGCTGTGCTCATTGCTGTGGCAACCGGGCAGCACAGGCCGCGACCATTTGGAGTCTTGGAACGCTGCCCTGGATCCGAGACGCTCCCTTGCTGTGGCGCGGTGGGGAGGGACCGGCAAACCCAGCCTGCTGTACTGCCCGACTGACTGAAAGGAGTTGATGCGACTGCTTCTCCCCGCCCTTGGGGTGTGGGTAGCTGAAGGGTGCAAGGAACTGGATAGAGAAGGCCTGGCTATCTTGGAACTGGGCTTAATATGGGAAAGAGCCCTGGCCTACCAGATACCACCACTTGTGGGCTCACTCTGCTCTCCTGCCAACTCCCTGAATGACCCGGGAGGAGTCGGGGTGGGGAAGACTTCCCTGCTCTCTGACTTTGGCCTTGGTCTCTGGAGTTGGCTTGTCAAATTCACCTGGGTCTCATTCTGTGGTCCTCTCACACTATGTCCTTGGGTGAGTCCCCTGCTTCCTGATGTCTCAGTCTTCCATGCAGCCTCCCTGCAGGCTGCAAATGTCCAATCAGAGAGCAGCTTCTTTGGAAATTTGCAAACATCTGGCGGATAAGTGGGGTTGGGGGAGGGGGTTGGGGGGGAACGACACAGCCTCCAAGAGAGAAACTTTCCCAAAAGGAAATTCCCTGGGTACTGTGCTGAGGTGGGGGCCACTCCAAAGTCCTGTCATACTCTATGCATACACTTGATCCTCTGATTATGGGGGGAGAGAAGAGATGCTTCAAGAGGCCAGAAGATTAACTCAAGGTCACACACACACAGCCTGGAAGAGGCAGAGGCTGGGTTGGAACCCAGAACCTTGCCACTCTGTCTCTCCACACTTCCTCTCTTCCTGTAGTCCTTTTCCAGCCTGTAGTGAATTGAGCTTATGTGTGAACGCCGGGCTTGGAGAAACTTGCGTACCTATCACTGCCTGTGGTCATCTTCTCCACAGGATGAGACCGGGGCCTACCTCATTGACCGCGACCCCACCTACTTCGGGCCCATATTGAACTTCCTCAGGCATGGCAAACTGGTGCTGGACAAGGACATGGCTGAGGAGGGTGAGCTGACCCATTGCGCTGGCCTGGGGCTCTCTGCAGCCTGCCAGAACCTTCAGGGGAGCCCTAAAATCATTCTTGTAACCAGGGTGGCATCTATGTTTCCCCATTATTTTCTGCCTGTCCTACAGTGGGGTCCCATTCTCCAGGCCCTGCCAAGCTGACAGACCCAAGCTGTCACTGGGTGCTGTTGTGAACATGATGTGGAAACAGGAAGAGGAAAAAAGGAGCCAGTGAGACCCTGAGGTCTTCTGTTGCCTTTGGGAATGAATGACCTTTCTTCCTGGCCTTTTGGCAAGCCAGGTGTAGCCTGTGATGCCCCAGGCTGGATGGAAGAAGAATTGGGTCTTATTTCTCTGCCTTATTCTGTGTCTCCCAGACAGGACATTGCCATCAGCCAGTGGGCAAAGCTGGTGACTCTCCCCAAAGCTAGCAGTCTCTACAGTCCAGTGGCTTGTTGGGGGAAGTGGGGGGCTGTGGAGGCCCAGCTGACATGGAAGCAGTGTGGAGGATGGGCCAGGGGCAGGGACTGCAGTCATCCCCATCGAGTCCCCTTCTGAAGCTCTGGATCAGGACAGGCCAACTTCGACATGTCAGTCTTCTTTGAGTCTCCACTGGGGTCTACAAATGGGGGATCATGACCCACATTCGGAAGAGTGCGTCTTGGGACTACAGATGGGTCCTATGTACCTGTGGGTGTTTCACGCAGCCGTTGCTCTAGGCAATGATCTTCTCTGGCTGACCCCAATGGGGTACAGTGATCTGAAGGCTCCCCAAAGGACAGGGAAAGCATCATGCTTAGAGCTTACTGTAGGTAGCTGGCTCTGCCTAGCCCTACTAATAGCCGCCTAGCAGTCCAAGGGGAAGTGATCACATGGACAGGGCCTGGGCTAAGGATCCGGTCCCTCTGGGAGGCTCATGCTCCAGCTGCGTCACACACAGCCAACACCTGTTTACAGGTTCTAGCTCTTCAGGGCTCTGGTGCTCACATCCTCAGACGGGGTGAGGGAGTAGCTGGAGAGACGGAGCTCAGGAGGAGGCAGTGTGGCAGTGGAAATATTAGTTAATCTCCCTGGGTTTGCGAAGTGTAGTAACAACTGCACCTACCTCAGTAAGCAGTGGGAAGATAGAAGGGAGTTTCTCGCAGCACAGAGCTACACAGACCACTGCTCCTGTCTGCCAGGGCCTGGGAGGTTTCTGTCTCAGATAGTGGTCCTTGTTGACTGTCCCTTCAGTCAGGCATTACTAGTTGAGCACTAAGAGAGATCAGAATGCCTTATGGACCCAGTTCCAGCTGCTGTAAGGAGCTCCCAGAGGCCAGGGGACTGTAGCAGCCACTGATCCCTCCCTGCTCTGCAAGCTTCGATTCAGGGTCAGTGTGCTAGCATGGGGGCTTCTGAACTGATGCTTTCCCCTGCTCCCAACAGCCCACCTGAGTCCTCCATGCAGGCAGGGACTGCTATACTGGTCTTCTGTCAGAGCTCTTGCTTCCCTGGGCTTTTGTCCTCATGATTCTTCACCTCCCACTGGCCAGAGTCCATCACATGGCAGCTAGGTTTCAAAGGTTGAGCTTTGAGAGGACATACACAGTTTGTGATGGTCCCTGTCTGCAGAGAGCCCAGTAGTGCCCTGCTCTGCAGAGACTTCCTGAAATCCAGACTCCTGAGAGTTCTTTACATGTCACTGACCGGGAGGAGGGATGACTGGCTTGATCTCTCAGATCAATCTATAACACACAGACAGTAACATTTGCCTCCCCCATGTCCCGGGATCACCAATGGACCCACAAGAGCTTTACCAAAGGTTATGAGTGGTGGTTGGAGGTTCACAAAAGCTTATTCACTTCCGCTGAGGGATCCAGGACTCTGAAGGT
The DNA here is from genome assembly GCA_907164525.1 of Lophiomys imhausi. Taxonomy (NCBI): domain Eukaryota; kingdom Metazoa; phylum Chordata; class Mammalia; order Rodentia; family Muridae; genus Lophiomys; species Lophiomys imhausi. Next base: position 7,554,796 of record CAJQZJ010000418.1, on the reverse strand, counting down.
GGAACTTGCCATGGCTCTGCGGCTTACAGGCCATGGGACCTTGGACAAACTGTTTCTCTCATAGCCTCAGTTTCCCCAGTTCAGTGCACATAGTGAAAGTACTCACTTCTAGTTATGACAAGTGCCATGCCATAAAGAATTCGATGTTCCCAGCACAGGCCTGGCACTTAGCACATGTTTGATAAATGAGGGCTCACAGTGAGTGACCGAGGCCCTCCCTGTAGTATTCTAGGGCACAGTCCCAATGAGTCTTCTCTCTTGATGCTCAAAACAGCCCCAGGTTGTGAAGTAGCAGGTAGTCCTGGGTCACATGCGCATCACACCACAGGGCTGCCCGAGGAGCCATGTCTCAGCCTCTTATGTGGGGAAATAAAATGTTCCCTTTTGTTTGGGTTGGACCAGGTCTCATACAGCCCAGGCTGGCCTCAAACTCGTTATATAGCCAAGGATGTCCTTGAATTTGATCCTCCTGCCTCTACCTCCCAAGCGCTAGGATTACAAGTGTTTATCGCCATTCATGGTTTGTGTATGCTAGTCAGCCACTCAACCCACTGAGCAAATCCCTAGAGCTGAAATGTTTCCTCTTTCTTGACTCTTGAACTCACGGACCCTAGGATGTGACCAGAGCAGGAAGTGGGTCTGGGGACAAAGAGAATGGGGCATGGAGACAGTAGAGGTGACTGGGCTGCTCTGTGTCCCAGGGGTCCTGGAGGAAGCTGAGTTCTACAACATTGGCCCTCTGATCCGCATCATCAAAGACAGGATGGAGGAGAAAGACTACACAGTGACCCAGGTTTGGAGAGGAAGCAGGGCCAGCGGAGGGAGGGAATAAGGGAGGAAGGGAGAGGGAGAGGCTGAGCAGCCTGACAAGGGAAGGCCTCCCAGGCTGCCCAGCACAGCCCTAGCCTGGATATACACTGCCCCTGCTGGGACTCCTGCTGTGTGTGGCTCAGGGTTATCATGCCCTTCTTTGTTTTCCTCTTTGGAAAGCAGAGATGCTCAGAGTTGCCTAGCTACCTTCGCTCACAGAGGATGTCAGTAGCAGCACAGCCTATCCCCCACCCCTAGCTATGCAGGATGAGTAAATGTCTACTTCATGGAGTCAGGCAGTCCCCGAGTGGGTACACATGAACTATTGGGGCTGGCCTTTCAGAGAGGGGACAGAGTGAGACATCACCTCTCAGCCACAGGGGCTAAAGGGGTAAGGACCTGACTCCACCGGTAACCCAGAACATCTCCCCAAGTCCTGCCTTGCTTCCCTCTTATATCACCCATATCCACACATGGTTCTGGCACCCTTGAGCTGGTGACCCTGGGCAAGTAACAACCTCTCTGAGGGCCTCTGTATAAAATCCCACTGTGTAAGAGTCACAGAAGGAGTGACCTTCCTGCATGGGAAGTACCTGGCACATAGTAGGTATTCAGAACAGGTTTCCCTCCTCCCTCATCTAACTGTCTTGCCCTCCATCTAGGGCTATACAGCTGGGGAAGGAGCAGCTGGATACCTGGTGCCCTTGGAAATACCCTCCATGTAAGCGTTTCACCCACAGGTACCGCCCAAGCATGTCTACCGTGTGCTGCAGTGTCAGGAGGAAGAGCTTACACAGATGGTCTCCACTATGTCTGATGGCTGGCGCTTCGAGCAGGTGGGCTGGGTACAAGGGACACTCTAAGCCTGTCCTTTCTGCATCCCCCCAGTCCCCTCCCCTGGCCCAAATCCATAGTCTTCTTGATTGGAACTAAACAAGACTAGAAAAGTGTCTGCTGGGCACAGGTGGACTGAGAAGGAGTGAGGCAGGAGCCACTGAGCATCCTAGTTCCTAGCACAGCAGCTAGCCTCCGGTCCTCAACAGACAGCTCAGGTATAGACCAGAACCAGTTTAGTAGAATCCCTGCCATGCCCCAGCCCTGACCTCTAGGGTGTCATGACAGACATGCATTCTCTCTCTTGGAAGTCCCAGGTGGTGGCTTCCCAAGGTACTAGAGTGTGACCAGATGTGCCTCCAGGCTATATATGGGTCACCATGGGAGATTCCTGTTATCAGCCACACTTCCACGCTCTGCCTCTTGGCTTTCTAGAGGCTCAGAGCCCCAAAATGAGCCCCAGTCTGCCCAGAAAGGAAGAGAAAAGTTGAGCTAGTTCCCTGTGCTCCTAGCCTGGAATGGGAGGAGAAAGGTGGCCTTCCAGAATAGCCATTATGAAGAAGAACAACCAGCCAGCCAGGAAGAGAGGATATCCTCTCTTCCAGCCCTGCCCTCTGTCACTCCTCCTACTCGAGCAAGCCAGCTCCTCTCCCAGCCTCTACATGCTGGGCTGTGAGCTCATGGTACCTCCTTACAAGGTCTCTGTGAAACTGAGAAGAGCCATCAGGAAAGGTTCTAGTTGTGGCCAGGACTCCATTCATCCGCACCAATGTCACACCTACTATTGGGAGAGCTACATCTGCACTCAAGAGGCAGGAAGCCAAGGTGACCCTCAAGTGCATAGTGAGTTTGAGGCCCTGTCTCAAAAAACCTAGGAGTTTTGTGAGTAAATCCGTAGGACTCCAGGGAGAATGTGGAGGGCTCCTGAGCTTGGTCCCTGGCCTGCCTCTTGCCAGCACAGGTCCTCTAGTAGCCTACTGTCTCTCTTGCCCGCTGCTGGCAGAGAGGGTGATGTGTTTCCTTGCCTGCTGAGTTGGTCCCAGGACCTTGGGGCCCTTCACATGCTTTTGTCAGAAGGGCTGTGCTGGTGTGGCTCTCAGGACTCCAGAGCAAAGGAGCCCACTCTGAGAACCTGAGAGAGCACTGAGCAGTTGCTCAAGCAGGTTAGGGGTCACCAACCTGGGCCCTGTAGCCTCAGGAATTGGCTGCATCTTCTGCGAATGAAAGGAATATGCCATAAGCTCTACCCCACAAACCTAGTCCTGAAGCTGCTGCAGCGGAAGTGGACCCCACTTGCTTCAGGAAGTAGCACCCGGTTATAGGCCAGGGTATGGGTGATACTACCCTGTCTTCCCGGGTCAGGTCCAGCCATGCCTGGAGAGGTGCTGGTGGGAACCAAGACCCTGGCTTCCTATGCTCTGAGCTTCCTGCCCAGGCCAGTGCTTGCCTGTCCTGCCCCCATCCCACCCTTTATCCCTGTCCTCTTGCTGTGTCACCCACCAGCTGGTGAACATTGGCTCCTCCTACAACTATGGCAGTGAGGACCAGGGTGAGTTCCTGTGTGTGGTGTCCAAGGAGCTGCACAGCTCCCCGCATGGCCCAAGCTCAGAGTCCAGCCGTAAGACCAAGGTGAGTCTCTTGGCCCGTGTGAAGGCGGCACCCCTCCCCCCACTCTGCTGCTTCCACCTCCCTCCTGCTGCACCCACATAACACTCATGGTCATGGTCACAGCCAATGCCATCCATCCCATGCCCCTACAGTCCAGTCAGCTCACCCCATTGGCCCAGGCTGGGGAGCAGTCAGGCAGGACTATTGAGAAAAGGCACAGACAGAGAGAGCTTGATGCCCCTTAGGGATCATAAAGGGGCCACATGAGCAGGTGTGGAGGCACGAGGCAGAGCACCCTGAAGCAGGGGCCCAGGTATGGCATGCTGCTCTATGTGACCTTGGGCAAGGCTCCCTTCTCACATCTTTGCTGGATTCTCTGTGAAGTGCGAGGTGGGTCATGAGCTCTGGTGATTCCCAGCTGGAACTCCTGGGTTCCCACCTGCTGGTTTAATTCCCAGGGACTAGTGACAATCCAGTATCAGCCTAGGTCAGCATGGGGAAATCCCACAGTCCTACCCTTCCCCAAGCCTTTTGGATAGCCTGTCTGAAGGATGTCAGAAGCCCTGTGGGCTCTGGCCAAGGCAACATGCTCCCAAGAGCACAGTTGACAGCCAGCCTGTTGAAAGGAATTGAGTTGGGTCCTGTCCCTTTGGGCCTGCCATAGAGCCCACACAATAGGCATGATCCAGGTTGGGAAGGCAGAAGCTGTGTCCATGTGCTGGAGTCTTAGGAACTCTGGACTCCTGTGTGTTCAACACCCAGCCCTGCTCTGATCCCCTTGCCACCCCCCCACACCAGTGGCTGGCTCCTCCCTGCAAGAGAGCAGGGTGCCCTGCTGCTCTGATTCCCTGTGTCACCAACCTGGCCCAGGCTGCCAGACACTGTTGCTGGCATCTAGATCTAGCTGGTGACTGCCCTGGGACAACCTTGGCTTCCTGCTCTGGATCCATCCTCCCAAAGTAAGGTCTTCCCAGGAGCCCATTGGCTCCTTTTCCAGTCTTCCCCATAGCTGGGCTCTATATCAGAGCGTATCTGACTCTCTGAGCATCCTCTCTGGGCTAGGAAAGACCCACCAGCTGCTTTGGCTGCAGCCTTCCCTCTCCCAGAGGTCCCTTTCATCCCACCTGCCCACTCCGTCCTGAGGTCGGGGGTCCCTGCGGACAGCCGCCCGCAGCTCCGCCCCCTCGTCAGTGTCTCCACTCTCTCTTCCCTGGTCGCCGGCGGGTGCGCAGAGCACGGACGAGCAGCTGGAGGAGCGGCGGCGGCAGGAGGTGGAGGAGGTGGAGGTGGCCCAGGTGCAGGTGGAGGCGGATGCCCAGGAGAAAGGTGCAGCCCGCCCCCAGGAGGACGATTGCTAATGACAGCCCGGGCCTCCCGCCCTCTCCCTGCTGGAGCAGCTGCCGCCGGGAACTGCGTGGGCGGGCCACCAGGGTTAGCTCAGTGCCTGGCGCCTCGCCCATAACCATCCCTCTCTCACTTTCTCTTGCAGCCCTGTCATCTCAGGATCCCGCTAACCTTTTCTCCCTCCCACCACCGCCTCCTCCTCCTCCGCTTCCTGCTGGAGGTCCTGCTTCATCTTCATCCACCTCCTCTTCCTCCTGGATCTCATCTGCACCCTGCCTCTTCCCTCTCTGCCCTTGCCCAGGTTTCCTCTCCGCCTGCTCCCGTCTCCACCCTGGGGCTGCCCTAGTCCCAGTTTCCCGTGTCCTCTCCCCGGGCCCTCTGGCCCTGTATCCCCAAGCATCCTGCCTGCTGCCTCCTTCGCCCCTTCCGGCCCCTTCTGCCTCCTGGCCTGGGGAGGAAGGGCCTGGCCGCATCTGCTCTATGTCCTCCCACCCAGCAGGGCACCTCTGAGGCTGGCCATGGCCACAGGCCCCACTCTTCCTGCTTGCCTCCTCACGTTTCCTCCTTGCAGGTCCCTGTCCGCACCCTCCCAGACCCAAGCCTGAGCTTGCCGTGAGAGCTCCTTGGCCCCGCGCCCGCCCCCAGAGCTGCCACCCCTGGTTTGTAGCCTGGCAGAGCTGGAGGGAGGGGCGGAAGCAAGGAGGGTGCTCATATCTTGTCCTTGGACTCAAGCCTAGCTTTTGGCTGATTCCCTCCACCCACCAAAGTCTCTCAATTTATCTGGTCCTTGGGGTGAGGCCCTGAGAGCTGAAAGAGACTGGAGATGGAGACCCTCATACTGGCCCGACTGGCCTGCCTGTGGTCAGTGGGCGCTGGAGCCAGGCTGGGAAGGGGAGGACTAGCCATGTACCTCTGCCCCATCCTGCATGTCTAGAAACTCATGCAGCTCTGCATGTGGGTACTGTGTCCCCAAGTTCTGTGGAGTGGGTGGCCAGGCCATATGTGGTGTCCCTTGGCTGATGACTTAGCAAGAGCCTGCCAGGAATTGAAATGTGGCAGGAAAAAAAAAACCTGCCTGACTGGGTGACCATAGCCTCCAGCCAGCCTTATCTCCCTGTATGACCTTAGGCAAGTCACTGCCTCTCTCTGGGCTACAGTTGGATTCTAAGATGGGGCGGACAGCTGCTTCCACTAGCCCCTTTTTTGCCTGGATAAGCAGTGGTCTGCCTCTCCCATCCCTGCCCTACCACCCTGGGATGCTGCCACCACCAGCCCAGGATGTTAGCTTCTCCTCTCCTCGGTTCTGACTCCGCCTCCTTTGGGCCTCAGCCCCACCCCTCCTCCAGAGCCAGCCTGGGACTCACTTGCCTTTCTCTCTCCCTCTCTCCCTCCCTCCCCCACTCTCCCCAACTTTCCTGTCCTCGCATCACCCTGTCCTCACCCTCCCACCCTGGTTTTCTGACCCCCTTTCCTCTTCCTTCTGTCCCTCCCTCCCTCTTATTTTCTAGCTATTACAAGCCAGAGGCACCCGGATGTGAGCCCCCAGATCACCTCCAGGGACTTGGGGTTCCGATCTGAAATCCTTTATTTTTGTACCACGGGGTGGGCCCCTGGCCCGAGGAGGAAGACTTGCCCACTCCCTGTCACTGCTGCCTGCATCTGCCGGGCTGAGACTCACTCCTGCCTCCAGGCCCGGGCCTGGGGCCCTCTGGGATCTTGGAAGGCCCAGATGGGCCCTGGAGTTTCCAGGCAGAGTAACCTGTCATGGCCAAAGTGTGGCAATATCAGCCAGGCCCTTTTGTCCCCTTGCTGCATGGCAGATACACTCCCTCCCAGCCCAGTCCTAGCACCTCCTTGAACCTCAGTCTCCATGGCACTTTAGGGTCACCCCCTCCTCCCACCTACCTCACAGGGTTGGGTTGTTGTGAGAACCAGGGAGGACCCTGGGGTTCCTGGAAGCCCTAAGTGTGTGGGCTGCAATCATTAACTTCTGGGGGGAGGGACTCTAGCCTATATACCCATTTGGGACACTATGGCCTCAGATACTGGTGGGGGATAATTTGAGGACTTAGCCAAGCAGGAAGGAAGGTACAGATTTGACATCACCTTGGCTGCCTCTCCCCTGTGCCATCATGTGTTTGGCAGCAGAGTGCACTGGCAAATCATGAGGCTGCCCAGGAACTTGTGATGGGGCAGGGGCGGGGGCAGGTGTGACAGGGGCTGAGCTGCCCCTCCTGTGTCTTGACCCCCTGGGATGGGCACACATCTGACAGTTGTGTCCCACACACCATGAAATAAACCTGAACAAACACTGGCGTGGCTGCCTCTCTCCTTCTCTGGGCCACTTTTGAGAACAGAGCTTAAACTCGGGCAAGGTAGACCCACTCAAAGAAATGGGGCTTTTTCTTGAAGCCCCCTTGCGGTTGTCATTCTTCTGGGTATTGGGGGAAGAGGTCAAGATACGACTTAAGAGCCGGGCAGTGGTGTCGCACGCCTTTAATCCCAGCACTTGGGAGGCAGAGGCAGGCGGATCTTTGCGAGTTCGAGGCCAGCCTGGTCTACAAATTGAGTCCAGGACAGCCAGGGCTACACAGAGAAACCCTGTCTCGAAAAACAAACAAACAAAAAAAAAAAGATACGACTTAAGTCATGTTCCCAGGAGTCAGAGTTAACAGCACCTGCTCTACCACCAGCCCTGCTGTAGCCTAAGCACACCCCCCACACCCTCCACTTCCTGCTGGGACACATAGCCCCCCACTCCTTTGCCCCATGCCTCCTACTCCCCTTCTCTGTGAAGCTGGACTGCCAGCTCCCAAGCGTCCTTACATCCAGCAGTGATGCACTAAAGTCAGGTAGGGGTCGCTGGGGCACCCTTGTGCCAGCTCACAGCGTGGAAAACATCACCATAGCCCTGAAGACACGCATCCCTAAAGGTGAGCTCAATTTTCCAGCCAGCTTTTCAAGAGCCACCTGAAAGCTTGTTAAAAGATGTGGCCCTGTCTCCCCACCTGATTTAAGATTAATACCGAACAGGTGGGACCCCGTATTTTAACAGAACCCCTAGGGCTAAGAATTCAGGGGAAAACTGCCATATGACCCTTTCATGCCTTCCCCACAGGTGCCAGAGGCCCCGATGCCAGCCCTGCCCTTCCCCTCTTCTTCCTAGCAGGATCCAGTGCCTCCCATAGCTTCCTGGTCAGCCCTTCTCCCCAGCCCCCACTCCTTGTCAGTTCCATAACTCAGTGCACTTGACACTTATCACCACGGCCTCCAGGGGGCGCCTCTATGTGCTGCATCTTCCAGCTCAACCCAATTGCTTGCTCCAACAGTCTGTGGCCTCTTCTCCCTGGACTTCATCTCCCTTCACCTGCCTCCAGCTCCCCCAGCATGGTGTGAGTACTGGTTGTAAATGTGAAGCCACTGTTTTCCAGACTGCCATAGCTCCCACAGCCCCCGAGTCAAATCCTCCATTCATTCTTGGGTCTCACCTCCCTACAGCCTGCTGTGTCTTATCTGCCTTTGAGTCCCAGCTCCCACTACCCTCTACAGTGGCCCCTGCACATATGACAAGGGCCTGAGCCAGGAGCAGGTCTGTTGAGTGACACAGGCATGAGATGTGTGGAGCCACTCAGATACCAGCATCAGGCCTTGGTCAAGTGCTTTATTTTCAGAACAGACAGGGGCCTCCAGTGAATGGCAGGGAGAGCCCTGTAGCAGGCAGAGCTGTAGCAGGCACCTGCAGCTAAGGCTGCTCCATGGTTTGGCTTACATTGTGGCCCACTTGGCAATCTCAAGGGCTCTAAGGGTTCCCTAGATAGAGGCACCTTCTAGGTACACAGGGCCTCACAGGCTAGAGTGTGCTCTCTGAGCCAGTTCCCCATAAGAGGCTTTTGCGAGGGGAAGGAATCTTACTTTCCTACAGAGACCTGGGAGCCAGTGTCCTTGCCACCAGACCCCACCCCAAAACAATGGTAGGAGGGAAAAGAGGAAATGACTAGAATGAGAAAGGGTTGGAAGTAAAGCCAGTTGAGGCTGATCCCTCCTGAACCTCAGGAGACACTCTGACCAGCAGCTGGCATTCTTTCTCTGTGCTGTCACTAGGATAGGCCTGAGGGGACAGGCCTCAGCAGGGTCATTCACCCCAGAATACTTGTGCCCTGGCTGGGTGGGCGCCCTGAGCTTGGGCTGGAGGCAGGTCCAGCTCTGTAGAGCAGCCCCTCAGGTCAGCACCTGCTGGACCCAGTTGATCACTCGTGTGATACGAGTGTAGACACCAAAGAAGTTGGGTCGGCCACAGCCCAGGCCCCAGCTAACCAACCCTGCCAGGAACCAGCGGCCACTGGGCTCCTTGCAAACCAGTGGACCTCCAGAGTCACCCTAAAAGAGAAGTAGAAAGACATGACTCCCTCAGGGTGAGGATCTCCCTTCAGTCCTCCACCATGTGACCCCAGGCCCAAGAACTCAGGATAGCAAGGAGGGAAGCCCAAGACCATCTACCCCAAGGGTCTGGTATGTACCTCTGCAGCCATGAGCAGGCCCCTCAGCCTCAGAAGGCCTCAGACTCCTCATCTGTAAAGTGGGGTCAGCCGTTTTCCCTTTAGCCCACACTCCACAGGTAGTTACCTGGCAGGCATCCTTCTTGCCCTTGCGGTAGCCAGCACAGAGCATGCGCGGGGTCACCTGGAAGCGGTAGGCCTCACTGCACAGATCCTGAGGGACCAACTGCACGTCCACCTTCTGCAGGGTATTGCTACCAGGACCTGAAAAAGCAAAAATGAGGGGCTAGGAATCTGCTGTTCCCCCTGTGGTCATCCTGACCTCTCAGGAGCTCTTCCCACCCTGCCTTGTCACTGCTGACTCCTCTGCATGGCTTGTGATGACGGAGCTCCCCCACCTCCACCCCTGAAAAGCCTGTTAGAGCATTCCCCTTCCTCATTCCTGTCAAGGGTTTTCCTCCTTCTGTTGTGACCCCTGGAGGATGTTATCAAATACTCATGTAAGCCTTTCATTGTACTCTTAATTCCTTGGTGGCTAGTCCAGATCCTGTCCCAGAGAACTCTGGGATAGTATCCACCAGCCTAGTGCCAGGCTAGACACTGGGGTTTTGAAGCCCCTTTGGCTCCTAGATGTAGGTGGGGAATACTCCTCACCCAAGATTTCTTGGTGGCCCTCAAGGCCCACCTGTCCTCCAAGGCCTTCCCCTACCCACACCTGCACTGGCTCCCCTCCAGCTGGCTGCGGTAACATTCTCAGATCTTTCTTCCCAGGAGCCAATCAGTAGCCATCCCAGGCTCAATGTAGACCCTGCCTCCTGATGCCTTCCTGGCCATGCCGGGCAGGTGCCTTCTCCGGGCTGTTTCCTGTTCCTGTCCACCTTGTCCGCTCAGTGCTTCACACACATGAGGTGCTCCCTGTGTGTTGCAGAGTGAGCAGCCAAGCCGGTGACCCTTGTTCCGCTGCTGTCATCTTGGCCAAGTCACCTTTCTGAGGCTCAGAGTTCCCATCTTTAGGCTACCTCTGTAGAGGACAGGGTGCGGCTGGGAGGTGGAGCACTTGTCTTGGCACACGTGAGGCCCTTCTTCAGTCTCCAGCACCAACACGCACCTGCCCCCTACATCCGGATGGTAAACCACCATGTGCCAAAGTTGCAGTCAGGACTTCAGGTAAGCCAGCCAAGCCTGCGCTTGCAGAACTGAAGGGCAGCCTCCTGTCAGCTAAGGCCAGGAGGGAAGAATAGCCTTTCTAGCAGCAGAAGCAGAAAACTCTGGGCCGGAGAGTCCCTGTCCATCTCTATTGACTGGGTGGCTTTCAGTAACTAAGGAACTAGGCCTAAGTTTTCCCATCAACAAAATGGGGCCATATGATCCACCCCTAAGCTGAGTTTATATGACATCCTTCCCTCAATGCAGCCTGCAGTAATGAAAGAGCCTCATCTGCCCCCCAAGGTTCACACAGCCAAGCCATGGCATCCCTGCCTGCCTGTCTTTGAGCCCATACATATGCCCCCTGCTTAAGTCCTTCAGTGCCCTCCAAAGCAAAGGATAGCCAGGAGGGATCCTGACAGCCCTGCACCTCATATCCTTGGTCCCGCCCCCTGCCCCTGCTCACCCCCCTCGCGCAGGGATCCCCAGCCTGTGATCCAGCAGTGCTGGCCCGGCTTGAAGAAGTGAGAGCGAGCAGGCAAGCAGACAGGGCCCACGGTGGCCGAGTACACCACAGGGTGGTCCAGCTGCAGCAGGGCCACATCGTAGTCGTGGCTGTCCTCCTCATGATACGGGTGCAGGAACAGGCGGCTCACCTTGAAGGACACCTCGCCTGGCCAGCGTGAGCTCTGGCGCATCTTGCCCAGGAACACGGTCCACAGCCTTGGGGAGGCCATGCTGGGTGGGAGGCAGGGGAAGGTGTCATAGCTGAGCTGCTTAGCCTCCCATTTGGGGACCTGGCTGATAACCCCCACTGGGGTGTATCCTGTCTCCCTCGACAAAGTCTCTCTTTTCTTCTCTCAAACCCCTGCCTGGTGTACAGTGCTGACTGAGCGCATGCCTGGGTTCTTCTGCCTGGGCTCCACCCCCAGCCTCATCTCTCCCTAGCTAAGCCTGGCCTTCCATGGGCCTCAGCCCCATCTATGAAATGGGAGCATTCTCTCCTTCCATGTTCTGAGGAGACTCCAATGAGACACATAAGAAGAACCCAGTGCCAGGCCTGGGCCAGTGTCTCTCTGTTTGTGGACTTTGCAGGCTTAGCGAGTTTGGGGGTGGTGCTTAGTGAAGAAATTAGCAAAGAGGGAAGAAGAGCAGAGTGTGGGGAAGGCAAATGGGTCCCCAGAAGCCAATAGTAGTTGCTGGCTTCTGTACGAGGGGCCTGGGGCTCAGATCTGGTTAGGACTGGAAGGGGTTCAGACCATCAGGGAAAGAGGTTTGGAGGCCAGTAAGATGTCCCCTGAGAGCTTCCCTGGCCCAACACCCTCCCACCCCATCATAGTTCTAACTATGGTAGGGGTTATGGCTTGTGGCCAGCTTGAGAAGTTGTCTCCTTTGCTATCTCCCTGATGTCCAGCAAAGCCCCTGGCATGTAAGAGGGGCATAATTGTTGGGTTAATGGAATGAGTAAATGACAGTGGCCTCAACTGAAAGTAAAAGGAGAGCACAGAAAGGTTGAACAACCAACCTAGCAACACACAACATGTTTGGGGTGGAATCAGATCCCAAATGTCATGGCAGGCAGTCTGGGACTCTCTCTACTTTTTCTCCTGTCTGAGTACAGTTTGTGCACACTGTACCTCCCGTGGCCTTCCCCCTATGCCCACCTCCAGGCCCTGTGTTGTCCCCTCACCTGTCCTCCTGGAAGCAGTGGGCGGCTGTTATGACCCAGCGGTCAGCGATGAGAGCCCCCCCACAGATGTGTCGACCCCGAATCTGGAGGCTGGCCTGCCATGGCCACTCACCCTCAGAGGACATGGCCCCGCCCACAATGCGGCTGGAGGGGCCCTGGAGGCCACAGTCTGGGGGTTGGAGAGGGTGGGGGGGGTGACAGAGAAGAAGGAGGAGGGGAAGAAGAAGGCTAGTGAGAAATGAAGACAGCAAACAAAGGGAAGTACTGGAGAGACATGGGGGGAGGAGAGAAAAGCCCAGGAAAAGGTGATAGAGACAGACAGGTACAGAGCAGACACAAAGTGGCACTCCCCTCCTGCTTCCCCATGAGGGTCCCTGCCCCCTCCCAAGGCCTGGTCTTCACAGCCACAGGCTCACCGCAGTGTTGTTCATCGGAGCCGTCCCTGCAGTCTGCCTGCCCGTCACACTCTGGGTTGGGCTTCTTCACACAGCTTCGGTCCTCACACTGGAAGGTGAATGTCCCACAGGGCACTCCTGGGATGGAGGGGACCAGGCAGGCCACCGAAGGTGGGTCTCTGAGCCCCAATGGAGCCTTCCAAAGTGAGACCCAGGAAAAAAATGGCACCAGGAGAGACCAGGACACTAGGGAGGGGGTCTCAACCACACTAAAGGGTTCCCCAAGTCTCCTCTAGGATCTCACTCTACTCCACATTCAGCCTGACCCATTGACAGTGGGGCTGTGTTCCTTCTCTGAGATGAGAGCTGCCAACCCCACACTCCCATGAGGCCCCTGAAGGCAAAACTGTGCTTCTATCAGATTAGAGAGCCAAGAACAGGGCCATGTTTCCCCAGCAGTCAAATCCCCCCCCCGCCCTCTGCTCTGCTCTTTACTGTAATGGACATCCCAATGCCACCTGCTCTGTGCCCACCGTCCTTGCTTCCTTCCCTCCAATTTGTTTAAACCCCAGCTCTCTGCAAAGACCAGTGAAAAGTGTATCCCTTCTAAAAAGTTTTCCATGTCCCCAGCCTTTCCACACTACTGTACATGGTGTTCCAAAGGCTTTTGGTCACCTGTCACATCCTCTTACTAAGAGATAACCCCTTGAGGGCAGGTACCACCTCCCTGTTGTCTTATTTCTATCCCCTCATGGCACCTGACTCATCACTGGGTAGCCTGCCAGTGTTGTCTGGCTTGTCAGCTGCATGGGTGGGTGGGTGGATGGATAGAACAATGGACTCCTAGGAAGATAGTTGGGTATGCAGAGAGATGGTTGCCAGGTCGGTTGATCAATGGACCACCAAGTGACTGTGTGAAATGGTGAACAGGAAGGACGATTCAGAAGCAAAGATGGAAGGGTGAGTAACAAGTGAATGGTTGGATGGATGGGCACTAGACAGCTGGATAAATGGGTGGTTAGGTGGGCGGGTGGATGGCTGGATAGATGTTGGATTCTGGGATGAATAAGTAAATGGTTGAGCAGATGGTTGGATGGTTAGACAGACCTCTGAGCGGCCAGCTGAACATGCTGGCGTAGGCACAGTTGGTTGATGATATTTGGACAAGAAGACAGAGTGCCTTTGTAGCTGTAGGTGTTGCTGTGGCGACCCCCTACCTTCTTGGCACTGCTCTTCATCACTGCCATTGAGACAGTTGGGGTGCCGGTCACAGACTTCAGGCACTGAAATGCATGTGCTGTCCTCTTGGCACTGGAACATGGCTCTGCAGACTGTGGGTACAGAGGAAAATGATCGGAGGGGCCAGAGGACCAGGCTGGGGCCTTACAGTGGCAGCAGATGCTCCACCATCACAAACCCTTCTTGGTTCTGTACAGCCATCTCAGCAATCCTGCAAAGACCCATTTCATTGATGGGAACAGACACGAATGATGTGTCCAAGGTCCCCAGACATCCAGGGTCAGAAATGAAACATCTCCCCTAGTTCTCTCCTCTTAGATTGAGAACTGGCAAGGCAAGTGTGGAGCATCCCTACCTAGATGCCTTGATTCTCTGATGCCTCCATGGTGGTTCTAGGGACCAGAAGCTGGCATTTGCTCAGAATTGTTCCTGAGAGTCCTAGTCTGGGGACCACCTGCCTCAGGCTAGAGGGATGAGGATTCTGCCCCATTCAAGAAGAAAGATTTGGAATTTCTACCCTGGAACATAGTCACTGACAGTCTTACCCCAACAGCCATTCCTGCCTGGTTCTGCCCTCTCCTTCTTAGTTACCTCTCAGAAGACTGGCCAGGACAGATAAGTGGCATATTTGCCTATGATGAATGAAGAAATCTGAGCTGAGGATCACAGCTTGTCCAGACACTGCCTCTGGTGGAGGGGGGAGAGGCTCTGGGGACCCATTTTTCCATGCTGCCTCCATCTTGCCATCCTGACACAGTACAAGAGCCCTGGATTCTTGGGGTGCTCTTTTGCTCATAATACAGACCACCCATGGGGTAGATTTAGATCAGAACAGGGAGAGGTGGGGGGAAGGTGACAGGCTTCTCACCACAGTTTCTCTCATCCAGGCCATTGGGGCAGTCCTTGATCCCGTCACAGGCAGGGACACACAGTCCATTCACGGAGCACAGAAACTCTCCAGGACAGGCTGGGGGCCCACAGGAGGCCATGGAAGCAGAAGGGCGTCATTAGGACACATGGCACAGGAGGCCATGGAAGCAGAAGGGCGTCATTGGGACACATGGCACAGGAGGCCATGGAAGCAGAAGGGCGTCATTGGGACACATGGCACAGGAGGCCATGGAAGCAGAAGGGCGTCATTGGGACACATGGCACAAAATGCATGCTCCATATCCTCAGGTGCCCATACACCTGCCCTGTTGCCCGCGTCCACGACCCATGCAAAACCACATCCAGAGAACACACACAAAGGGATACATGTAAGCTCCTGCCCAGCACACACAGCTGTATGTATGTGTACACACACACACACACACACACACACACACACACACACACACAGCACCATCACTGTGGCCTAGCCTCATAAATGTCTGTGTGTGCATATCTGGGGACAACAAAGGTCCAAAGGGTGCATGCGCCCACATGCACGCGCACACACACATGTTGTACTCACGGTCTGACTGGTTGTACAAGCTGTAGTACACTTGCACACCCGGGCCTGTAAGGGAGATCTGGGAGGTGAAGTTGATAGTGACACCAGCTGAAGCCACCATGGGGATCCTCTCAGCATATGGCTGTAGGGTACGGAAGCCACACAGCCTAGGAATGACCAGAGATGGCTCAGAAGCATGGACTGATTTCCCAGCCAAGAGAAGAAACAGCCTGGGTCCCTCTGCACAGGTAGGGTAAGGACCAGGTAACCAGAAACAGTGGGCCCCACTCATATTCCCTCTGTCTTGATTTTTCCTTTGGGTGACTGCGCAGCCCCAAAGTCGTCTTCTAGAAAGACGCTTGTTTATGTCACCCCCCTGCTCAAAAGCCTGCAGTGGCTCCCCATTGCCTGGGGATAAAGTTCAGTCCAGATTCTAGCCCCAATCACCCACAGACTCTGGGAATCAGTCAAGGGAAGAGCCTCCTGTGAGTCTCACTTTCCCTCCTTGTTCCATGAGGACCATTTCTGCCAACCTAGGATCTACAAAAAGCTTCTTTGTATCTGCAGAGGTTGAGGACCTCAGCTGGCAACTGTCTGTATGTCTGTAGACTGCTGTCCTTCTCCCCACACCAAGCACAGGGGTGTGGCCTGGCCTACAGACAGTTGGCCTGCCCACCAGCCAGGCAGGCACACTCAGCCCTTTCACAGAGATGATTGAGAAGCTGTGCAAAGTGGAACAGGAATTCAGGCCCCACCAACTCAGTTCACTGCAGGAGGAGCCCTGGAGGAGGAGACGGAGCCTCTCAAACTCCGGATGCTCACCATCACATTTCTGGCCAGACTCCTGCTTCAAGTGCATCCGTGATCTACAGCCACTGGTGTAATTCTCAAAGTGCAGTTCAGAGAGAGACCCCTAGGACCCTAAAAGTCACCTTTATAGTGACATTCTAATGCCCTTTGATCCTCCTTCCTTCCCTCTCTCACAAGAACACAGCAGAATTTCCCAGATAGGCAACTGGTGCCCCATAACTGACAGCAGATGGAAGTGTGTGAAGGTGTCAGTCCTGGGCTATTAAGCCAGTAATTAAAGAATCTGCAAACAATTTGAAGGGTCCCAAGATGTTGGAGTACTCCATCATTTCAAAGCAAATTAAGGGGTCCTGAAAAGGAGTTGGTTTGAGAGCCCCAGGATCCCCACAGCCCAGCTGCCTGTCATATAAAAGATCACCACCACGGGGTATGCAAAGCAAGCCTGACCCTCTGTCTCCTCCACCCTACTCCCCCCCCCTTTTTTTTTCAAACTAAGGAAACTCTTGTGGATAAAAAAATAGAATCCTAGATTGTCACCTCAGAGGACCACCCCAGGAAGTGGGCAGGGCTTTTGGGAAATGTGATTTTTTTTAATGTTAGTTACATTAAAACGTGCATTTTAAAGAAATCACAGTAGTTTCTCCTTATGTGTTGGGGACATTCCCAGAATCCCGTGGACACCAGAAATCCCAGGCAGTGCTAAACACTACCTGTACTATGTTCTACCTATACCTATAAGTCCATGTTAAGTCTCTCTTTGTAAATCAGGTTCTAAAAAGAGCAGTAGCTAATGAAACACATTCGCTTCTGGAATTTTCCACTTAAATATTTTCCAATCACAGATTACCATGAGTAATCTGTGAGAGGGAACTGATGAAGCACACATTTCTGAACTTCTCAGGTTTACACCTGACACAGACATTTAACCTGCATAAGCAAGGGTGCTGGTCTGTGTGAAGAGGGGAGAGCCAGGGTCCGGGCGCCCTTGCCAGAGGCGAGCACCACCAGGGGGTGCCCTGGAGCAAGCACAGCCCCTTTCAAGCTAATTGTTTCTTGAGGGGTTTTATATATATAAATTCGTGTTATAGTTATGGTAACTTATAGTTATCATGGACTAATATCCTAGGAAAGGGACCCAGGAAACAGACAGGGAGCTGGGAGCATTCTGGAACAAATTTAAGATTCAGGCATGTGGGGCACAGTTCCCATATGTGCCCTCTGAGTTCCTGGTCCTCCATTTCTCCTGTCCACCAAACCCTCTCACCTCAGCAGCTAAATTCTGGAGGCAGAAGGTGCTGGGGCATCCGTGTGGCCTGCCTTACTTCCCCTCCCCAGCCCTCCCATCCCCACCCCGCCATCCCCCACTCCTGTGATGCTCAGTGAGTATCTGATGATCTGGCATATCAGCAGCTTCCTACAGAGGAGTTGGAGAGATGCTGGGTGGATGGGCAGAAACATGGACAGGAGAAAGGGAGTCAGGAGCCAGGCTTCACATCCCCCATGCTTTTTTCTAAGGGCAAGCTGAAGGAAAGAGGGCAGAAAGACAGCACTGAGGAAGGGACTGGCTGCTCTGAGGTGACCAGAGCATTTGACTAGTGCTGCAGAGCTGAGTTTAACTTAACATTGCCACCTGACAAGCTGTGTGACCTTGAGGGCAGGCCTCAGTATGTGTGGTGGTCACACTATAGTCGGTTGAGAGCCATCCCCTGCCACACCTCCTGACAGACACTTCAGAAAGGCCTGGGGAAATGGTTGTGGAGAAAGTGGTGCCTGACAGGAGGCGGCTGTGGGTGGTATTAGCCACAGGGCCTTAGGGGAAGCAGAAGGACCACCTAGAGCCAGACCAAGCCACTGCGGACTGCCATGGGCCTCTGGAGACTATAGTTCTGCCTTATCTCGTGGCTGGAAGCTAGCAGAAAGGGTCAGGCAGGTCACAGGAGAGTGACATTATAGGAGAGGAAATGAGGGCAGGTTCCTGGAAGGGGGGAAGCCAACACTGCGGTAGCACCCAGCGAGGAGGTTCTGCGAAATCCAGCAGCCAGCAGCCGGATCTTACAAGGACGAGAGTCCCCACCACCTGCAGGCCACTAGAGGGCAAAAGGACCCTTTCGGGCCATAGGACAGCAGGAAGAACTGGGAGAAAGCAAGGGGGACGGGTGAGGGCCAAGAGTGCCCAGCAAGTGAGGGGCCCTTTGTCACTAGACTGGCACCTAAGGGTAGCAGTTCAGCCATCTCTTTCCTGTATCCCCCAATGGCTGGACCAGAGGACCTGGTCTCCTTCTCCCCTCCTCCATCTCTCAGGCCCCTGCTACCCACACAGATTTTCCAAGACACACTCTTCAGAGAATTTCCCAGCAATGACGTGTCTTTATCAGCCCACAGTAACCAGAGACCTGTCCCCAGGCCTCCATTGTGTAGCTCCCATCAGGCCTTGCCTTCCACCTGGCATTGTATGGGGCAAGGAGATGGTTCTCCACTAGGGGATCCTGCGTCCTGAATGAAGGGCTGAGATGAGGTGGGACTTTCCCAGCTTCTCCCAGAGAAACTGGTGAGAGCCACACAGATGGCCTATTCTCCCAGAGGCAGGCAGGTGCCCTGGCTGGGAATGGCTCTATTAAGAGGTAAGGCCAGCACAACCTGCTTGGAACCTTTGTGGGGAGACACCACGAGAGTGAGCCCTCCCGCATACATACATGCACACGTGGACAAGATATAGCTGGGCAGCCATTCTGGAGGGGGTGGGCAGCTGCCTGAGCTCAGTGATGATGTCATAAACCACAGGGGCTTTTAGCAAATGACTCAGAGTGCCTCAGCCTCATTGCCTCAGCTCCTCACTGCAAGTTCTTGAGATTCATGCTAATGGCATGTGGAGGAAGGACATTTTTGGGAAGTGATTGAGTCAGGGGCTGCACTTAGTGAATGCATTTATCTACTCAAGACTTAGCAGATAAAGGAATAGAAGCACTCAAGGTGGTCTCAAGACTGGCCCTGTCATGCAAAGCCAGTTTGGCCAAACCTCATCACATGACATCTTCTGCCATCTTATGACTCAGCAAAAAGCCAGATTCTGATGCCATGTTCTTGGACTTCCAGCCTTTGTTACCATGAGCTCAGCAAACCTCTATTCTTTATAAACTACTCTGCCTTGGGGATTTTGTTATAGCCACAGAAACAGATGGGAATTTGACTATGACTTCCTTGCTAGACTATGGACAGCACATAATCCCTTTCCATGCCTGCCTGGGCACAGAGTAACAGCCAGTTAACAATTGCTGTTGGTATACCCTCCACCCACCATCATATTCGGCCTTCAGCAGATGGGTCTGTTTTGTGACCTTTGTTTTGCTTATTTCTGTGTGGTAGAAAGGCACTTCCATTTGCCACAGCAGGTCTGTGGAGGTCAAAGAATGACTTTTGGGAGTCAGCTCTCTCCTTCCACTATGTTGGTTCCAGGGGTTGAACTCAGGTCCTCAAGTTTGACAGCAAGTGCTTTTACCCACTGAGCCATCTTGCAGGCCCATGCCCTTTGCTTTTATGACTGTTATTGGGGGTTACTAGGGTGGAGCCCAGGAATTGCTATGCTATATGTTAGGTGAGCACTTCATCCTTAGAGCCTATCCAAACCTCACCATACTGAGATGAGTCCCTGAGGTTGGGAGAGATAAATCTTACCCAAGAAGGAAGCAAGGGAGCCAAGTTTTAAGTCCCAGGCTTCTTATCTGTAGCTGGTGACCACTGGGAGTTGCCTCACTGTGACCCATCTGGGTTACCCCAGTGAAGCTGGCACCTGTGTTGAGCACTGAGCTAAGGGGCCCTCAGCACTTGGTACAGGGCCAGCCTGAACTAATGAGATAGCCTTGGGCATGGGCTGAAAAAGGGTACGAGGCCCATGAGACAGAGTGATTTTGCTCAGGGAGGGGTCATGGCTGAAAACACAGCACCCTCATTCATGGAACTCCAGCCACGGGCCAGTGCCAGGGTTACCTGGGCCCTGACGTGGAAGCGAGAGACCAACTACTCTCATTGTGGACAGTTGGCCAAGGGAGCTCTCTGAAGGCACCTATAACAGCACCTTTCTCCATGGGGACACCTTCTGTTCCCTAGATACCACAGTGGGCCTGTCACCCCAACAGCATGGCTCACGTCATGCCATGGTCATGTCCTGTCACTCCTTTTTGTCACTATCCCTGATAAATTAGAAAAAGCAAGCACTGTCAACCCCTGCCACTGTCCTCAGTTGCTGGGTCCCTCCTCATTGTCCCGGCCAGCTCCCCATGCAACCTCCTCAACATGCCTCACTTCACAGCTCCCTCTGTCCCCTACAAACTTCTAAGAGGATGCTCTCAGCTAGAAACTTTCTTGCAAGGAGGCCAAGGGTAGGAGCAGGAAACAAGGTGGACACTGCAGGGAACAAAGTACACAGTGTAATGCTGAGAACCGCTGCCCCCATGGAAGTCAACAGCACCAGCATCCTCTGGTTGTCGGGGAGTGGGAGAGGTGAGCAGTGCCTCCACATGCTCTCGAGTGCACTGCGCCCTGTCCCCACAGTTGGTGGAGCCATGCCCTGTGCCTTGTCCCCACAGTTGGTGGAGCCATGCCTTGGTGCCAGATACTTGGTTACAGAAGCCAAGACGGCTCCACTGTTTACCCTAACTGGGAGGGACAGGATGATGAGATACCATCTGAGGCCTGCGGAGCATCTGGAGAAGCGGGGTCTGGAGCTGGGGAGCTCAGGACAATGGAAGCAATCAGAACAGGCTTTGCCAGCTTCAGCCTCTGCTATGTCCCAGGCCAGGCGGGGGTGGGGGTGGGGGCTTCAGGTTCCTGTGAGGGATGGGGGAGGGGGCTACCTTCTGTTCTGGATCATCCACTGGCCCTGAGTACACAGTAGGTTGTACTTCTGCCTCCTCAGTGCATAGGCATCAAACCAGAGTGCCAAGCCGTAGTCCAGGGAGGGCACCTGGGAAAGGAGGGCAGGTAATCATGTGTCGCATAGGGTATGGCCAAGCTGGGGCACCTACCTCCTCAGATAAGCAAGCTACAGCCCCACCCTTCCACTTCGTACTTAGCCTATGCGTACTTGGGCCGGACAGGATGTCTCCCCCTCCCATCCCAGGTACTGAGGCTCCCAGCAGAGGGCAGGCTGCAGGCAGGGCGGGGTGGGACTCACAGTGAAATGCCAGGAGCAGTGGGTACTGGGCGAGTAGTAACTGGGGTAGTAGGGTGTGCGGAGGAAGCCCTGTGTGTCCAGCCGGCCCTCCAGAGTCAGGTCCACCTGGCAGTCTGAATCCAACAACAGCTATCAGGCTGGGTTCCTTGGCCCTCCCACAGTGCCTCAGTGCACCCCACTACCTCGAACAGCAAAACTTGGGGTCAAACATGGTTATGTAAATGTGCCTCAGTTTCCTCATCCACAAAATGGGCAGAAGAGTGTGCAGCTCACCCAGTGGTGAGCAGATGCAATGGACACAGTTTGTTCCATTTGCCAGCCAGGTGGACCTTGCTGAGCGACCTGAATACTGCATTTAACAGAATGCAAAAGATGCTCACAGCAACCCTCACTGTACTGCTGTGGAGAGAAGGCTACTTTCTTTGCAAAGAGGAGGTTTGGAGGGGCTCAAGGCATGACTCCACACTAGAGCATTTTAACATGTGTGAAGGCCTTGGGGTCCATCCCAACACCACACACACACACACACACACACACACACACACACACACACACACAC
>CAJQZJ010000418.1:7522786-7533250 GCA_907164525.1 Lophiomys imhausi | reverse complement strand
CACACACACACACACACACACACACACACACACACACACACACACACACACACACCGAGTCACTCAGGAAACACTCAGGGCTTGGAAACAGCAATGCAGTGACTTCGGGTCCTCAGGTCACTTCTTGCCAGGACCCAGGGCCCCATCACATCCTTGGTTTTTCCTGTACGCTATGGTGCCTCAGAACCCAAGGGAATGAATGAACACCAGTTGTCACACCCTGAGGGAGCCCAGGGATGATCCAGCGGCACAAGAAGAAACTATCAGACGTAGGCAGGGAAATGTAGCTGCAAACAGAAGGACGCCCTAAAGAGGCCCCCAGCCCTAGCTTAGGCAGGGTCCTCAAGTTTAGTTCTGCTCTGCCAACCCAGAGCAGATAGGGTGGGGGAAGTGAGAGGTGAAACTAGGGAAGAGCCAAAGGAGACCTCCTGGGGGTGCCCTGACAGAATGCCTTTGATGAGGGGCTACCAAGACCAAGTCCTTACATTCTCAAACCTGCCAAATACCAGGTTGGCCCTGGGAGGAGTGTGAGGGAAAAGCAGGGAGAGAGGTAGGAAATGAGAGGTTCAGGAACTGTTACACAGTGAAGGCTTCCAGACCCATTCCACCACCAGAGACCAGGGCTCCTGTCCATGCCTCCCTTCGTCTTTGGGGATCCTCACCTTGGAAGGCCACAGACTTCACTGAGAGCAAGAAGGGGTCATAGTAGCTGTGCAAGCCCTTCTTCCACACCACTGCCATGATAGAACCTGACGCCAGCACCTCCATGACAGGTTCCTGGCGGCTGCACCCGTAGACCCTAGTGGATTAGAGAAGAGTACGGGATGGCATGACCCAAGAGATGCTGAAATGACACCACCTTGTCCCGCCACAAAGTAAGCTCTCAGCACCGCCTGCCCCACTTCCTGCAGAACCTTGCAGGTCCAGCACCTCTGTGCCTACCCTGGAAGAGATGGTCAGGGCCCTAAAGACCACAGCTAACCTAGTGCAGAATGAGGATCACAATGGCTACATTTCTTGGATATTCTCTATATCACCAAATGGTGAGCAAGAGTATACGTCCATTTCACAGATGAGAAAAATTGAGGTTCAAAGGGGCAAACTTCTCGTCATAAGGCACACAACTAGGGTGCCAGGCCGATGTTCTAACAAGCCATGCGCCCTCCCAGAGTGGACCTTAGGGATCACCTACAACAGCTGGTTAGTTACATCCAGATAGAGAAACTGAGGCTCTGAGAGGGAATGGGGGCTGCTGCTTGGCACACACCATGCCACCTCCTCTTCCACTATCCTCCACACCGGCTGTATGAGCCCGAGGCTGCAACACCTGGTCTCAGCATGTAGAGTGTGGCCTCGAACCCTGGGTCTCCCTCAGCCCTTCAGGGACTCACGAGGTGATAAGTCTCTTCTCCAGAGGCCCAGCTGCGTCATACATCGCCACCCTGTCTCTGCAATCAACCCGGGTCCACTCGAGCCGCACTTTCAGCATGAAGCCCTCAGGCCCCTGCAGGTGCCACAGGCAGCTGGTGGCCTGCTGGTCGGGCCCTCTCAGCTGGAGGGCCTGGCCTGGGTTCACGTAGCTGTAACGGTAACAGCCTGGAGGTGGAGAGGGACAGAGCCCTTAGCCCTTAGCCAGGAAAAGAAACTGGGAATGGCCACAAAGCCTCCTCCAGCCATGGTAGTGGGTGGGGAGAAGAGGGGCTGGGCCAGGCTTGGACACCCACCTTTCTTTCCCCTATAGCTTCCCTGTCCAGCCCTTGACTCATCTCACGCATGCACTCACTCACTCGTTCAACAAACTCCCTGAGCCCTGTGTGCCGGGATGAGTGCCAGGCGATAGTGCAGAAGTTGAAGTCCCCAGACCCAGCCCAGAGTGCATGGATGTCAATGAGGGTCACAACGTGAGCCAAGAGGCCTGAAGGAAGCTCTGTAGAATCTGATCACAGAGCAGGAGTTGGAAGAGGACAAGGAGGCAGACCCAGCTCACATTAGACCAGCACTGCTCTGTTCTGTGGCCAGGGGGAGCCGTAGAAAGTTAGGCTGGGCTAGGCTATACAGTCTGGCATGGATCCCCCTGGAGTGACACTAAGCAGGCTGAAAGACCAGTGAGTTGGCTGCCTCACCCACCCAGGGGAGTTAAACAGCTAGAGCCATGCAGGCAGGGATGCTGCCAGGCCCCAGTTGTAGCACCTCACACCCACCACCCTGTTCCCTGTCCTTAGCAGCTCACTGGACACTTTCCATGCCGGGGCTGACGGAGGGCAGTGACCCACACTGTGGGGTTGCCACAGACCGAGGACAGTACACACAGGAATATTCAGCTTACGGAACCAGAGATACCATAAGCACAGCACAAAAGCAATGACTGTACTCATGGCTGTAAGGAGAGGGAGAAAGGTAGAGGAGAAAGCCCTGTGGCTTGTCACCCCGCAGCTGTCCTCACTGGAGGCTCAACCCCAGCCAACCTCATAGCCAACTTCACTTCACACCTCCTCTTCAACTCACCAGAACCCCACACCCCAGGATATCCTCCCCATTAAGTCCAACTTAATTTAAAACGCTCAGTTTTCTTATTGAGTATAATAAATTAAATGCACTTATACAATTTAATTTATTTAAAGCTCATTTAATCCATGAGCTTGGATGGCATGCCAGAGCTAGCAAAGCTGTGCCTTCCAGAGTACCCATTAGCCTGGCCCTAAGCTTCATGAAGCAAGGAGGCCAGGCACTCTGCCAGCAGGCTCAGGGAATCTAGGACTAAACCCAAGACGGGGATGGAAGCCAGTACCATTCTGGTACCAGCATACCTCAGCTGTGTGACTCTGACCAGGAGCTTAGCCACTCTGAGTTCTAGAGTACATAAACATAACCCTGGCCTATCCTCTGCTTGGTGCCCAGGGCCAGGAAGGGTCTGAGGCTACAACCTGTCACTCAATTCCCTCCAGTAGGACAGAGACCTCCTGGGCACAGAGGGTGCCCAGCCATTTGCCTGGGGAAGGAAAAGACCTGTCTCTGCTATCTGGCATCTTGCAGGTGTCTCTATTCTTTAAGCCTTGCTACAAGTCCCTGCCTTAACCTGGCCATTTTAATAATCTTCTTTTTTGAAAAGTAACTAAGCAGAGGTGTGTTCCCCTGCCTAGCATTAGCTGGAAATAGGACTGAGAGCCCATTCCTGCTTCTGGCTGGAGGTAGAAGGAAAGCGTGTCTGAACTCGGCCTCTCCTAGACTCTTTGCTCATGGCCTGAGGGGCCATGTCTCCTCTGGCCAAGGACCTCAATCCCTCTAGACCAGAGGAACTCCCAGCTCCATAGGCTTGGGCTTGCCACCTGTCCTGCGCCTGAGGCCCAGCCTGTGCCTGACACCTGGCCTCTAGAAAGGCTATAGATGCTGAATCAAGAGCTGATCCCTCCATCCTCTGCCTCGCAGCCCTGTCCACCTCTGTCACCTGCACAGATCCATTCTTGCCCTCACAGCCATTCTCGGGTTTGGCACTACCACATGCCGTGTGTGTGTTTGCATGTGCGTGTGCGTGTGTATGATCAGTCACCAGGTGGCCCCAGTGCAAGCAGGGGCCTGGCGTGGGGGACTCAGTCTACTCCAAGGGTTCCAGAAGGCTGGGCGTGTTTCTGTGGAGTCAGGTGGTTGGCATGCATGATCACTGGGTTCAATGCGAGCACTGAAAAAGGAGAGGGTCTGAGTTCTCCACCCTTTGACCTCTGTGTCCTGGAAGGCAGGGTTTCTGCTGGCCACCCACACAAGCAAAAATCACAGCTCCACCACCAGAACTGCAAGGCTCGACATCAGAGAAGATGTGGCATGGACTGCAGCCTGCATATGTTCAATGCATGGATGATGGCTGGGAGACTGACACAAGAGGCTGGCCTTGGCTAGCAGCTGCTGCTGAGGCCCAGCACTGTCTGTCTTGGGACACCCAGGGTGACTAAGCTGACACTGACTTGCTGACCATGCATGACCTTTTGAAGGAGCCCCATAAAGCAAATAAGAGGAGGGTGGTGGCTTAGTTGGGGTGTTATTTTCGTTTTGACAGGGTCTCACTATGCAGCTCAGGCTAATCTCAAAGCCCTGTGACTCTGCCTCGGCCTCCCCAGTTCTGGGGTCAACACATATGCCACCACACTCAGCTATGTGATGTCACAAAAGCAAACTCCTGCGATGACGAATAAAAACCCCAAAGGTGGAGTAAAACAAAAAGAGCCTTTCCAACCACAGAGTTCTCAGTGTGGCACCCTGGGGTCTTGAGGAGTCATGGCCAGATTCTCTCTTCATATTCACACTAAGGCCCTTGTTTCTTTTGCCTCCTGGAGAACACACTAGAGCTGTCCAGAGCTCTGTGACCTGTGATGTTAAGAAGACCAAATACAGACAACCCCAAGAGCAGCCATCACTGACACCAACACACAGGTTTAAGGGAAAACTGCCACTTCTTACAAAAATATTTTGTTATGTGAATGGGCTTATTGTTATTTTAAAAATAAAGTCCAGTATGATGGCCCACACCTGAAATCCTAGCACTCAGAAGACTAGGGCAGGAGGATTGAGAGTTTGGGGGCAACCTGGACTACATAGGAAATTATTTTCTTAAAAATAAAGTTTAAGGGCTGGAGAAATGGCTCAGCGGTTAAGAGCACTGGCTGCTCTTACAGAGGTCATGAGTTCAATTCCCAGCAACCACATGGTGGCTCACAACCATCCATAATGAAATCTGGTGCCCTCTTCTGGCCTGCAGATATACCTGCAGACAGAACACTGTATACATAATAAATAAATCTTTAAAAAATAAAAATAAAATAAAATAAAATTTAAGCCTGCGTGGTATAGTGCAAGCCTTTAATAGAAACCTCAGGAGGGAAAGGCAAGTGGATCTCTGTGAGTTCAAGGCCAGCCTGGTCTACATAGCAAGGCCCAGAACACCCAGAGCTCTATAGAGAGACCCTGTCTCAAAAAAGCCAAAGAATGTATAATAAATAAATAAATATAAAATTTTTAAAGTTTTAAGATTCAATGGATCAATAAATGTCTTCTTGATATTTCGGTTTCAATCGGTAAATATGCCTACAGCTTGTGAAAACCAGCTCTTCATAGTCCTTGGTAACTCCTGGTGGGGTCAAGAAGTCCTGAGGGGCATTGCCGTAGATTGGGTAGGAAAGGGCCAGATAGAAATGCTAAAGACTTTTCAAGCTAAGAAGCAAAATTGGAACTTCTATTGGGGAGCTTCTAGAACAAGAAAGAAACTTAAAAAAGTGAAAACATTTGCACAAGGCATTTCCCCATCATTTAAAAATGAAAACACTGTTAGCTCGCAGAGCCTCCTGAGCCGGCTGGCACATAGCAGAGCAGGCTGCAGCTCGCTCAGCTGTCCCCAAGCCACAACTAGAGCGGGGAGTAAGGGCTGGCCCGACTCCTTGTGACTTCTGGGGACAGGTTCTTAAGGGCTGTGTGTTAACTAAGAGACCACTAAGCTGCAAGTGGTCTTGGCTGGAAGAGTCATCCCGACTCACCCAAGGTCAGAGCTTCACTGCCTGATAAGGCACCAGTCAGACTGTACCTAACTTTGCAGTGTCTTTGCAGATGGACTTGCCATGGACGACAGGTGGATGAATATATGTGCATAGAAGATAGATATGCACATGGGTGATAGATACACACACAGAGGATAAATACACAGGTAATAGGGAATGATAGATAGGTATCATAGGTAGGCACATCACAGATGGTAGGTAGATAGATAGATGATAGATAGATAGATAGATAGATAGATAGATAGATAGATAGATAGATGGATGGATGGATAGACAGACAGACAGACAATGGAAACAGGATCTGTATCCTGCCCTCCACAGCACTCCTCATGAAGGCAGGTATATTTGGCTCCACTCAGCATAACTCTGTATAAGAATCATGGCTTTAACTTTTGAAATGTGCTTTGAGGTCAGTGCTTCCATCCACCAAGGATAGGAGGAAAGGGATTCAACAGGCATGACCAGGATTTTAAGCCATCCTCCTTCCTGAGAAGGGTTGAGGCTCTCACCCCTACTTCAGCTCTGGGTGGGAGCTGTAGCTGGTATAGCAGGAATCTGAGCACTAGGGCCTGTGTACAACAGGGTACACCAGCCTAGATAGCATGATGAACAGCTCCAGAAGTCACCAGTCCATAGACTATTCAGCATGCATGGTAACTCTAGCCTTGTGCAACAGGGTGAACCAGTCAGCATCTGGCTTCTCAGGTCTCAGCAGCAAGCCAGTGGGGTCTCTGGGAGAAGATCAAAATAATTCTAACATTGTAACATTGGGCAGAGAGGTGAGAGCAATTTAGCCCAGCTGAGGAGCGAAGGGTAAAGAGAGAGTTCTTGAATGTGCCGGAAATCCCCTCCAACAGACCATTTTAAATCCTGAGTGACCAAGGGATTAAGCATGGATTGGCAAGCATGGATTCAGTAGGAAAAGTGATGGGTGTGCAGGTTAAGTTGAGTGACAGGCAGCATGGATTCAGTAGGAAAAGTGATGGGTGTGAAGGTTAAGTTGAGTGACAGGCAGCAGTGATAGGTTCCTCATGACTGACCTACAGGCCCCACCCCCACCCCCAGTAGCCAACTCACACATCCAAGACACAGGCATTCAAGACACACACCTCTACCTGAGCCCCCACCCATCAGCCCTGCTCAGAGCCCTCACCCAAGTCCTCCCTAAGACATCCCCCAGTGTCTCTAGGTTGGGGCTTCCTGCCCCCACAGCGGAAGCCTCAGGACCCCCTCAACAATGAACCAGACAAGAAGACCTCGGACACAAAAGGAAAGAGGCCAAAGCAAGGACACAGCAGCGTACCCAGCGTGGAATTCAGTACGACTATGTCATTCACGCTGGTTTCTGTCAAAAGGAAATGAACAAACATATAAACAAGGGCAAAGCCAAATAAATAGGACCCTGAAAATAAAAAACAGGGAAGAGGAGCCGAGCCAGGTTCGTCCAAGGTCAACCCCCATGCCACCCTCCCTCACCCTCTGTCCTGGCTCCAGAGTAACAGGGGGTCACCTAAGCACCCCACCCCGCCGGGGCTGGTCTAACTGCACCAGGACTCCCCTCCGGTACTGACCCAGGATCACCAGGCTTCCGGGATCCACCTCATATTCGGTCCTATAGGAAGCCAGGGTGGAGCTGTTGGACAGTAGCTCAGCCACTAGGAGCTCTCGCACCATCTCAGGGCTCAGGGTCAGCCGCTGGTTCTCGGGGATGTCAAGGATAAACCAGAAGAAGCAGGTGAGAGATCCCTCCCTATGCAGACAGAAGTGAAAGGGACCTCAAGTCCCATGCCTGCCCCGCCCCCACTCAAAGCAAACAACTGGGACTCAGAGCCTCTGGGCATCTACTGTGCTTTTTTCTCATTCTCACCCAGGGATGGAGAGACCAGGTCACAGGAGGTCATAGGCCATTTGGTTTGCAGAACCAGACATTGACTAGGCAAGCCAAGTCCAGGAACTGGGTCCTGAGCTACGTGCTTTCAAGCACGTCCCCAACCTGGACCCACCTACATCGGGCATCCCCAGTCATGGTGTGGTATGAACCCTGTCACAACACACCACCGCCTGTAGATGACAAGACCAAGCTCAATAAAGGGGAACCATGTGTAGGAGACTAAGTTCCTGCTCCATGCCTCAATATCCACATGTCTTGATTTCTTTATATTGGAGTTTTGAGAAAGAGTATGGTTAGGGCATTGTGTTAGACACCTCTAGGGCCTGTCCCCCTCTTGTCCTTAGATCTGAGGCTTTCACAGGGTTCATTGAGTCTGGGACAACTCACCCAAAGGAATAGATGGAACTGGAATTGTAGTAAGCACCCAGGCGGGTGCTGGCAACCAGCTCTTTGAGCTGCAGGAAGGGAGACAAGGTCCTGGTTACCCTCCATGATGGCATGGGTGCAGGCTTCCCAAGTCCCTTCCTGTTCGTCAAACTAGTGCTTGCCACCATCACAAGCACAAGATTAAGACAGGCATAACCCTCATACCTTGTCCCCCACCCCAGCAAGCCCACGCTGGGGTTCAGCAGGCCTGCTGTTAATGAGCTGAAGACAATGGAAGTGCTATCAATAGGGCACACCTAAGACACAGTATGAAGAGCCCTGAGACTCTCCCCTATAAGGCCAAGATGCTGGGGTGTATAAGATTCTGCTCTCTGGCTCTCATGGCGGAGGGATGTCTATATCCTTTCTACCTGCTCCCTGAATAATAGTCCTGCCTGGCTGAGAGTGGAAGGGTCTAGCAGCCCACTGTTCCTAGTGCAATGGTCAGTGCACTGTATGAGAGGGGCAGAGCTCCAACAGTGTCAGCTGCACAGTTCCCACCTCCCTGCTGCAAGAGACAAAATCAAAGTCTCCTGGTCAGTCGGAGCCTGTGCATGACCCCGCTCCTCTAGCACACCCCCTTCCCATGGCATCCAGGACAGAGTTTACCTTAGTGCGCACTCCCAGCAAAGTGATGAGCAAACCTACCAGACTCCCCCATTTGTGCCTTTGCCCTCTCAACCCTCCCACATTTCACCCTCCTGTCCATCCGTTCCTCCCTACCATCTTCTGGGCTTTGGCAGTTTCACTGCGGAAAGCAATGGACTCCCGTCGGGCCAGGTCCTGGGAGAAATAGCGGTTGAGCACCCGGAGGCTGCCAGAGTATACCTGATTAACAGTCACTTCTGCCTTGTATCCTGGTCAGAAAGGAATGAGAGGGTTATCCAGGAAGCATGTCCAAAAGTCTCTTGCCTCTCTCACCTCCTGCCACTCCAACCCTCAGAACGTCCTTGGAGTCTCGTGCCTCCAAGGCATCACTGTTCACACTACCTCTCTGTATTCCAATCCACCAAGTTAAACAGGGTGCACGCAAGGCATCCACTGTGTTGGGTAGACTGGAAATGAGGGGTGGTGAAGAGGGGTAAGTAGAGGAACCAGCTGCGTGGCCAAAATGGACACCTGCAGGCAGACGGCCATGGGAAAGTGGGGATACTAGGGACTGTTGAGATATGCGTTCTGCACATGTGGGGTTTGAGGGGATCCTTGGACATCCAGGGGCAGAGATAGCAGCAGTGATGGAGGGCACCCCCTGAGCTGGACAAGCAGATTTGGGAGTCGCCCTGGATAAAGAGCATTGACCACTAAGGATGCCGAAGAAAAGTGGGTGGAGACAAAAAGGAGAATCTTCCTTTAGAGGATGCTGAGGAAGCGGGAGCTGAGATTGAAAGCAAGGTCATGGTCATGGTGAGGAAAACTGTGTCCTCCTGGCCCAATGCGAAAAGAGACATGTGGCTCCAAGATCCAACAATGACCATGACAAAAGCTAAAGGAGCTGGAGCTGGAGTGGAGCAGAGCCTGGCCCCACTGGGTGTATGAGATGTTCACTGAAGGTCTCCACACTGCATAACACCGTCTAGGAATGCTACAGTGAGAGAAGAGGCTGAGAGGGACCCCAA
This sequence comes from Lophiomys imhausi, assembly GCA_907164525.1. Lineage (NCBI taxonomy): Eukaryota > Metazoa > Chordata > Mammalia > Rodentia > Muridae > Lophiomys > Lophiomys imhausi. Next base: position 7,523,777 of record CAJQZJ010000418.1, on the reverse strand, counting down.
GGGTACATGGGGGAATGAAAGGGATCCTATTGTGTGAGCATGGTGAGAGGGATAAGAATCTGGCTGTAGAAGGCTCTTGGGGGAAGATGAGAGGCAGAGCCCTCCTGGTGGGAGAGCTGGTGTCTGGTGTCTTGGGGCCTCTTTTCTAAGAGGCTTTTCTCTGAGAGCAGGGGTGATGGGGCCAATCTGGAGCTGTGGGGGAGACTGAGAGGGCTAGGGGGGCTTAGCTATTGGACCCCACAGAGCAGCAAGGAAGTCAGGCATGCCTCCCAGACAGATTTATGTTGCTTCTTCCTCAGCTGTGAGCCCCGCTTTGGCTGCCAATTATCTCTCCAAGATGGACAGGGTATGCTTCGCATCTATGTCCTCAGTGCTGGGCAGGGTAGCAGGAGTCATCCTAACAGCTCCCCCAGGGGCTTCTTCAACCCTGAGTCCTTTTAGGGGATGTCATTTTTCAGGAGGTTCTAGAGCTCCCGCCCCACACTGTGGGTCTTCGGCCCCAGGTAGAACCCCATTTGGGCACAGGAGAAAGTATTAGAAAGACGATTGCCAGCTGAGTGCTTGGCTCTTCAGCCCCGAAGACTAGTTATCCAGCAGCTTAATGAGGCTGCCCCCCAGCCTGCACTATTTGGGGTGCTGGCTTCCTGTTTGGTGGTGGAGGGTTGCTCTTAGCCTGCATAACTCAGCTCTGAGAAGAGCTGTGAGTCACCCTGAGCCAGTCCCAGTTGGACATGGGGATTGTGTCAACTTGACACAAGCTAGGTTGCTGGGAAGAGGAAACCTCAACTGAGAAAATGTTCTCACCAGATTGGTTTGTGGGCAAGTCTACAGGACATTTTCTCGATGTGGGAGGGCCCCGCTTAGTGTGGGAGGTGCCATCCCTGCACTGGTGGTCCTGGGTGAAAGCAAGATATAAGAAAGCAAGATAAGCCGGGCGGTGGTGCCTCACGCCTTTAATCCCAGCACTTGGGAGGCAGAGGCAGGCGGATCT